>JAYESA010000012.1:93617045-93972045 GCA_036927795.1 Iris macrosiphon
TATTATTTAATTGTTGTTAGATGTTAGTTATTTATTTTAGACTTGTGTTAGTGGACCTAACTAGTTTAGTTTAGACTCAAGGACCAACATGTATTAATTGTTAGATTTTAGCCCATTTAAAAAGCCCATTGTTTAGGAGGAGAATTAAATTAATTAAACCATTAGACTAGAAGCTTCCCTCCTTAATTATTTCTTCATGAAAGGCCCCAAGGGGTATATTGGACCATTCGTAGTGACTTGAGGAAGGGGAAAGGGGGTCGGCCTATTAAAGAGGGGGGAATTGATTTCTCTCTCCTTTTTTTATTTAAAAACTAGATCTAGAATTTTTCTCAACCAAATTCCTTCATTCCCACTTTATTTTTCTACCAAATTTTATCCCAACCAAATCACCATTGGAGACTAGTGAAGCAAGAATCTAGAAGGAGAAAGCAAGGATTTACAAAGAGAAGCAAGGATCTACAAGTTGGAGGCCAATTTTATCATATTTGGATGTTGCATTGGAAATCCATCTCCCAATAGATTATAATTCAGTTTTTTTCCTTAAATTAGGTTCTAAATCTGAGATTTACCTATGAGAAATCAACCCATATGTATAAGCTACCCATAGGATTTGGTTTTGTGTTCATAGGAGGCCTATTGAGAAAGTTTTGGTACTTTTTGTGTCAATTTTGGAAAAATTCTGAGATTGATATTTGTTGTATGTGTCAATTGGTCCTATAGATCAATTTGGCATGTGCTTGTATATTTGGAGCTAGTGTCATGTCCATAATTGGGTACGTGTAGGTCGTATCCAAATAATTTGGTGATACATATTGATTTGGGAGTTTTTTCTCCGACACGGACTTTGTGCATGTCATATTTTGACGCGGACACGTAGAATTGTATTTGACTCTTCGTATTATTTATAAATAATATTTTAGACTTGCTTGTGTCCTTCGGGGTATATTTGGATGTGTGGTGGACTCGTGTCACAAGCGTATCCAAGATTTAGTGTGATACGGGGTGATACGATCCATGTGTTTGTGCAATTTAATTATAGATATATTTCTCTTGTATTATTATTCATGGTGATATATATATATATATATATATATATATATATATATATATATATATATATATATATATTATTGTGTATATATATTTATGTAATATTGTGTCCTAGATCTATGTATCTATGTATATACTATATGTGTATAATTCTTCTACATGTAAGGTGTATTTATATATTGTAATATGTATATATATGTATATGTTAAGAGGATATTATATGTTGTTATATATATATTTATATTTTATATGGTTATATGTATATATATTGTGTATATTATATATACATGTACGTATATATATATATGATACCATATATGTGTATGTTATGTTACTATGTATTTTATTGTACATATATATGTATGTGGAAGAGTATATGTGTTTACATACTTAGTGGTATTATATATAGTGTATTATATATACATATTATGTATTATGTATTATATATATTATGTATTATATATATAATAGAGGAGAGCAGGAGCTTTAGCGACAACAGCGTCGCCAAACAGCACAGCAGCAGCAGCAAGAGAAATAGCGACAACTGCGTCGCCAAACAGCATAGCAGCAGCAGCGGTGGCAATAGCGACAGCAGTCGCAGCAGCAATAGCAACAGCAGTAGCATCGCCAAAGCAGCAGCAGCAATAGCATATAGCAACAGCGACAGCAGCAGGAGTTCATCGCATAAATAACAGAGTATCAGCAGTATTGGAAGTTTCAGCGACAGTGGGCAGGGGCTTTTAATGACAGTTTGGCAGTTTTTAATAGTTATTAGATATTTATATATATAAATATATATGTATATGTATATAATAATTAATATGTACGTACATATGTTCCTAATTGCTAATTGTATTTTAGTATACTATATGTATAATAATTAGTTATAGCATATATTATTTATGGATAGTTAGTATAAACAAGGTATTGGATATTACCTTGAGATACCAAGGTAGGTACCAAGGTATTGGGAATATCAAAGGTATCGGGTTTGAGTATCAATATTATGGGTTAGTGTTGTGATACCAAGTTGATTCAAAACCAAGGCATCTATTTAATGTTTGTAATTAGATTTTATATAATTAATGCATGTTGATATGTGTGTGTGATGATTTATCTATTGATTTACGTATCCTGAGATACGGTATCTTAGTATCCTAAGATGTAGTTTTTATGACCTAGACTTTAGTATATGAACCCAATATCTTGTATTAGACTTATACAACCTAGAAATAGGTAGTTGACCATAGTTGACCATAGTTTGACTATAGTTGACCATAGTTGACTTAGAGTTTACCTAGTTTGACTTTTGACTTAGAATTGACTTGTTGACCTAGAAGTTGACTGGTTTAACTTATTTTCTTTCCGGAACCTTGTATTGATATTATATTCTATATCTAGGTCTTCGAGGTACTGTATCAGACATCTGTGAGACAATTCTTTGGACTTCAGGCGCGTACATTCTCTACTAGTTTCTTATTTATGATATCCTCTATATTCGTTGTATCTAGTGTAGATATCCATGTCTTCTTGACACGATGGTTACACGGATTGGTATATTCGGATCTCGTCATGAGATGTTATTCCTTGGTATATGGTGTATCTTGTGCAAGTATTATTTTATTGGTTATCTTGTACATGTACAGACACTGATTCTTGGGAAGACTAGCTATCTTCTTGGAGAATTTCGTGCCATAGCATACCGTGATTGGATCTATTATACCAATCGAGGGTGGGGAGTACTTTAGTGTAGATATGTGATCATACCCTCATTGTATCAAGTATTATTTATTGAATAGTGTTAATCATACACCGCACGTATGATTATCCAGGCCATATATATTATATCATGTTGCCAAGCCAATCTCATGTTAAAGCTAGTACTCATATACTTAGTCATTAGTATTCTTGTTCATTGACATATTGTTCATTATTGTATTCATTCCAGTATTTTCTTATTGTATATCTCTCGTATCTATTGTGCATCTTGTATATTCACATCTATTTACTATTACATAGTTTTTATCATTGATTAAAACTGTTATTAGAGATGTACTCTGCTCTTTTCCTGACTGGATATTTTTTTTTCAAATGATACTGAAGAGTGGTACCTTACACATTATGGACCTCAGGATATTGTGGGCTTAGAGTCAGAGACCCTGGCTCGGGAGGGACTTATTCCGACTGAGACAGATGACCCAGGATTAGTACCTTCTTAGTATTTCTTGTACTTGATTTGTCTCTAGCTTATTTGTTAGCATTCTTTCAGACTCATTGACGTATTATTTTAGACTCATGAGTTGTATGCGATTATTTCTATTTATTATCTTATTCGTGCTCGTTTCTATCTTAGATCTGTGATTGAGTATATTGTCATTGTTTGTGGTTCATTATATTGCTAGATAGATTACCCAGACAGCATTCTATAACCGATTATGTGGCATAGGCTGGGTGTTGTTTCTAACTTGCATCCTTATATCGGGTGCGGCTCGTGACACCCTCAGACAGACGGACAGTCGGAGAGAACTATTCAGACTCTCAAGGACATGCTACGCACCTGTGTTTTGGATCTTGGAGGTTCTTGGGAGTATCACCTTCACTTGGTAGATTTTTTATACAACAACATCAACCAAGCCAGCATTGAGATATCACCATTCGAGGCATTGTATGGTCGAAGGTGCCACACTCCGTTATCCTGGGATGATGTTGGTTATAGAGCTTTATTGGGATCGGAGATGGTAGTGGCTGCAGCAGAGAAGGTAAAGCATATTAGGGATAGACTTCGAGTGGCGGAGGACAGGCAGCGGCATTGGGCCGATAGCCATCGGAGAACTTTGGAGTTTGAGGTCTAGCTTTAGTTTTGTTTTTCTTGTGTTTGATTGTTGTTTGTTAGAGTGCTAAGGTTGTGTTTCGTGCTAGGTTGGCGGTCTAGTTTTCTTGACGATTTTTCTGACACGTGGCATGATTCGTTTCGGTGGAGGCGGCAAGCTTTGTCCTCGATTTATCGAACCTTTCAGTATTCTTAAGAGGGGCGGTGCAGTTGCTTACAGACTAGACTTATCACCTGTACTGGAGGGAGTACATAACGTGTTTCCCGTGTCAAAGCTTAGATGGTACGTGGCAGATCCTAATCATGTATTGGATCACTAGAGATAGAGGTGGGCCCTACTCTTAGCTATCTAGAGCAGCTAGTGGAGATTCTTGATCTGAGAGAGAAGGTATTGAGAAACCAGACGATTCCTTTAGTGCACATCGTGTGGGGGCATCACTCGCCAGGAGAGAGTACCTGGGAGCAAGAGAACGAGATGCATGAGCGATATCCATACCTGTTTGAGCCATGAAGTATAATTCTTTCTTGTATTGTATTGATTGTTTTGGTAGTTAGTGTAGTGCCCCGCTCCGCGTCGATACTATGTATCAAAGGTGAGTGGGCAGAACTTCGTTCTCTGATTCTTGCATGCCTTAATAATGAATATGAGTATTTTGAATGCTTGTTTGCTTAAAAAGAATGATAGAACCTGCCTTGCATGCTAATAAAAGAACTCGCCTAGCTTGTCATTGAAATAAATATGTCTGCTTAACTAAGAGATCCTGAAATACTTGTCTAAGAGTATGTGTTTGCAAGAACATGTTCCACTATTGCCTATGCTTCGAAATAACCATATCGTATGTTTGAATGTGTTCAAAGATAAGGCGACTTTCCCTGTAACAAAGATATATGGTCTGAATGGTTTGTCTCGTCTGCATCCTAGAATTTATTTGATAGTATTTTATGCATTCGCATCTTTCGGACAATAGCTATTGGTGGAAATCAACCATGTGTCACGGCTGCTACAGAGATAGTGGAAAGCAACTATGTGTCACGGCTACCAATAGCATCAGATAAATGAGTCATTGGTTAGCTGGATCAACCACTACCGATCATGAGATACTCGGAGACCGCACTGCATATAATATAGTTCATTGTGTTGGCTTGGATAGAGGCCCGCCCCTAGATATGCATTTGTGTCTAGATGTGCATTTGTCCCTAGTGTCTTTGAGTATAGCTCACGAGACACGTTGTGCACACCTTGAAACAGAATAATCGGCTTGTCTTGCTTATATCGAATATGAAACTCTGCTTTTAAAGATGTTTTCATAAACAAAGTAATATGACACTGCTATCAAACTGCATGAAATGAACATAGGTAAAACTAGAAAGATCATTAGTAATGTAATATTTTATAACATGATTACTTAGTGTTGGTTTTAGTGAATGCTTGCTTCTGTTCAGTTGTTTATTCTCACCAATACTTATAAAAGTGCTGACCCACTGTCACTACCACATTTTAGGAAAAAGGGTATTTTAGTAATTTCCTATTTAAATAAATATTGTGCATGGTAAATATTTTTTGTTGTTTTATTTAATTGTTGTTGGATGTTATTTAATTATTTTGGACTTATTTTAGTAGACCCAACTAGTTTAGTTTGGACCCATGGACCAACATGAATTAAATAGTTAGACTTGGCCCATTTAGAAAGCCCATTGTTAGGGAGATGGATTAAATTAATTAAGTGATTAGACTAGAAGCTTCCTTCCTTAATTATTTCTTCATGAGAGGCCCCAAGGGGTACATTGGACATTTTACAATTGCTTGGGGAAGGAGGCATGGTTGGCCTATATTAGGAGGGGGGAATTTCTCTCTCCTCTCATTCTCATTTTCAATCTAGATCTAGAATTTCCCACTCCCAAATTCCTTCCATTCCTATTTCAATTCTCCACCAAATTTATTCCAAATTCTTCCCAATTCACCATTAGAAAGTTGAGAAGCAAGGATCTAGAAGGAGGAAGCAAGGATCTACAAAGAGGAGCAAGGATCTATAATTTGGAAGCAAGTTTATCTCAATTGAAGGTTTCATTGGGAATCCATCTCCTAATAGGTATAATTCAATTTTTTCCATTAAAATAGCTTCTAAATCTGAGATTTAATCATGTAAAATCAACCCATATGTATGTACTACCCATAGAACTTTGTTTTATGTTCATAGGAGACCCAAGGAGAAAGTTATGGTGCTTTTTGTGTCAATTTTGTTGGAATTCCGAATTTATATTTTGTTGTGTGTGTCAATTGATCCTATAGATCAATTGGGCATGTGCTTATGTGTTTGGGGCTTATGTCGTGTCCATATTTTGGTACATGTGGTTCGTATCCCAACTATTTGGTGATACGTGTCATTTTGGGGGTTTTCCTCCGACACGAGGCTTTGTACATGTCGTATTTTGACACGGACACATAGATCTACTTTTGACACTTTAATTTATTCATAAATATTATTTGTGACATATTTGTGTACTTCGGGGTGCAATTGGTTGTGTGTTGGACTCGTGTCACATGCGTATCCTAGATCTAGTGGGATACGGTGTGATACTCTCCAATTTGGTGTGTTTATGTGTAGATCTAATTAATTATGCTTTAAATTCTTCATTTATAACTAGTAAATATATATAGATATTATATATTTATTTTAGTGTATTTATTATGATATTTATTGTAGTATAGATCTATATATTTCTATGTGTTCTAATATGGTGTATAAATATATGTATGTTGCTTTCTTGCATGCAAATATATATGTACTTATGTTAATAATATAAATTATACATAAATGTTTTATAAAATATATTTATGTGTTTAAATATGTAATTATATTATTTATAATTATTATATATTTAATTGTTAATTTAATGAATGTATTTTGTGTGTGCTTCTAGCCATGTTAAAATATGTACATTAATATGTGCAATGTGTTTTGTAACTATTAGTATTTGATTGTGTAAGTTTATGTGTATATATATAAGTATATATATTTATTAAATTATTTTATATATGTATATATATTTATTTATTTATATTGATTTATTGTTATTAATATATAGATTATATATATATTTCTTTTGGCGACAGCAGCTTTTAATGACAGTTTATGTCATTAATATACCGTGGGCAGCAGCAGCCGCTGTAGCTATTAATGACAGTTCTGTCATTAATAGCAGCGGGCGGGTTTTAGACAGCGGTATTTGCGACAGTTTTCTGTGATAGTTGTTTAACTGTCACTAATTGAGCAGCAGTGGTTTATATATAGAGTTTCTGCGACAGATTTTCTGTGACAGTTGAGACTGTCACTATAAGCTATTTTATTTAAATTATATTTTCAGCTCACTGTTTTCAGTGACGATTTGGCAGATTTAATTTATATATTATATATTATTATTGTATATATATATGTATATATATAGGTGTTTTTGTGAGGTAATATACTAATAATAATATATTATTTTATTTGTATAAATATTGGTTTGTATATACATTATTTAGAGTGTATAATATTGTATTATTAGTATACTTTGTGTGGGTATCAATTGGGATTTAATTTGATTCCTAAATTGTTGTATTTTATTTTCTATATTATTTTATATAGAGGTTTTGTGAGGATGACCTTGGTTTGACCATGTTTGACTTTAGTTGACTTTAGAGTTGACCATAGTTGACTTTTGACTCAGAATTAATTTATTGACCTAGAAGTTGACTAGTTTGACTTGTTCTCTTTCCGGGACCTTGTATTAATTTGGTATTCCATATCTAGGTCTTCGAGATACCGAGTCAGACATCTGTGAGACTTTTCTTTGGACTTCAGGCGAGTACATTCTCTGATAGTTTCTCATTTATGATATCCTCTATGTTCGTTGTATCTAGTGTAGATATACATATTTCTCTTGACACTATGGTTACACGGATTGGTATATCTGGATCTCGTCATGAGATGTTATTCCTTGGTATATGGTGTATATGGTGCAAGTATTGTTTCATTGGTTATCTTGTACATGTACAGACACCGATTTTCGGGAGGAGTCGCTCTCTTCTTGGGGAATCTAGTGCCATAGTATACCGTGGTTGGATCTATTATACCAGTTGGGGGTGGGGAGTATTATTATAGATATGTGATCAAATCCCTATTAAATAAAGTATTGGTAAGCGAATAGTGTTGATCATGCACCGCACGTATGATTAGCCAGGCCGCATTGTATCTTGCCCAAGCCGATCACATGTTAAGCTAGTACTCACATACTTAGTCATTAGTATTATTGTTTCATTAGCATATTGTTCATTATTGTATTTCTTTCCAGTATTTACTTATTGTCTATATATCTCTTATATCTATTGTGCATCTTGTTTATCCATAGCTATTTACCGTTACATAGTTTTTATCATGGATTAGAACTGCTGTTAGAGATGTACTCTGCTCCTTTCCTGACTGGATATATTTTTCCAGATGACACTGAGGAGTACCCTACCTATTATGGACCCCAGGATGTTGTGGGTTTAGATTCTGAGACCCTGGCTCAAGAGGGACTTATCCCAACTGAGATAGTTGACCCTGGAGTGTAGCTTTGTTGTATGATAGTATTCTTTTGTACTGGATTTGTCTCCAGCTTATTTTGTTACTCTTCAGACTCATTGATGTATTATTTTAAACTCATGAGTTGTATGATGACTATTCTATTCTTATCTGATTCGTGCTCATTCTAGCTTAGTTCTGTGATTGAATATTCTATCATTATTGGTGGTTCATTACTTTAGATAGACTATCTAGACAGCGTTCTACCGCCGATTCTGTGGCGTAGGCTGGGCGTTATTTCCGACTAGTATCCTTACACTGAGTACAGGTCGTGACACATTTTTGGTGGTGGCCCATGCAGGTCTATCTTCACAAGTATGTGATGTCGTGGTAGTGCGACAACTTAGTTGTACTAAAGCGAGCCTGCGATAGGATATAGGATATAGGCTGAGATACTCAATCACATCTAGGAAAATTCTTTTGATTCAACTATTCTCCTTTGACATTGATACTTGATCCCTTAAACTGTCCTTTCCTTGATGTCTTACATCTTGTGCCATATTGATTCTTTCTTTCGCTTTGTCTCAGGATGCCGCCTAAGACTAGATTACAGCAGGGGAGAGCAGCTTCTGAGAGGTCTGCGACATCCCGAGGGCCTGCACTAGTCACTTCTTCGGTGATTGGAGTGTCAGCTGCTTTCGGAGGTCTACCACCTACTCAGAGGACTATGCCAGCTGTATCTGAGGGGCTTCCACCTCTACCTCCTGTGCCAGCAGAGGCGTCACAGATGTTTACACTGTTTTGTGAGATGCTCGAGGCACAGAGGGCTCAGTCAGAGGCACATCAGAGGCAGACCGACGTCCTACGGCAGGGCATCGAGAGTGCTCATCAGCTTGCTCGTGCTATAGTTGAGAGAGAAGTTCCGATCCAGCAGCAGGTTGTTCCTCAAGTTGCTCAGCTTCGGCCAGGCAACATTCAGGACTTCAAGAAACTGGAGCCTAGGGTTTTCAAAGGGACGGAGGGCATCGTCTATGCTGATGATTGGCTCGAGGATATTGAGCGTCTTATGAGGGTGTCCCATCTTTCTGAAGATCTGAAGGTTGAGGCGGTAGAACTTCAACTGTTCGACGTCGCTCGCACTTGGTTCAGGAATGAGCCAGTTTTGGTTGACGTAGGACAATCTTGGGAGGTATTCAAGGACCTTTTCAAGAAGAAGTTTTTTGCCCGGATAGATAGGCTTGACTTGAGGAGACAATTTGAGAGTCTCATTCAGGGGAGCATGTCTGTGGAGGAATACGCAGCGGAGTTTGGTAGGTTGAGCCAATTTGTAGAGTACTTGGTGAGGGAGCCGGAGGTTCGAGCTATTCGTTTCCGAGAGGGTCTAAACTGGGAAGTAAAGATTCTTATTCCGACTTTTTATGAGACATACTCGGAGATACTTGCGGAGGCACGCAAGGTTGAGCGGGATATGGGTTTGAAGACCAAGAGAGACCGTGATTCTTTTCTGGGTGCCAACGGCAGTGCAGTATCTGCTAAACGTCCTCATTTCCAGTCCAGACCTTTCCAGCAACCACAGCAGAACCAGACTCCAGCTAGAGCGCCTTTTCACCAGGCACCTCAGCAGTAGAGACAGGTACAGCAAGCTCCATGCAACTTCTGAAAGAAGCCTGGCCACATCTGGAAAGTTTGCAGAAGGAGGTTAGAAGTTTGTTTGTATTATGGTACTGAAGGGCATCAATCAAGGGAGTGTCCTCGTCGTGCAGTTCAGGGAGCAGCTCCAGCTCCGAGGACACAGACGAGACCACCTGCAGCACAGTCGAGGGGACCACTTCCGACATAGCAGCAGCGTTTTGTCCAGCATCAACAGCAGGGAGGTGCTCGGCAGGGACGAGCGTTTGCTATGACCGTCGAAGAGGAGGAACCCACCGGAGATGTTATCGCAGGTTCTATTCTTCTTGATTCCATTCCAGCTTTAGCTTTGTTTGATAGTGGTGCTTCCCATAGTTTTGTATCTGTTTCTTTTGCTCTGAAGCATGGTTTGGTAGCTGAGTCTTTGCTTAGGACTTGCAAGATCATGACCGGGGGAGGCATTATCCTGGTTAATGATATTTACAAGGATCGAAGAGTTACTCTGGGAGGCCGGGAGTTGAGTGCGTGTCTACTTGTAATGCCACTTCCGAGCTACGACATTGTACTTGGGATGGATTGGTTGAGTAGACACCGTGCTAGCATAGACTGTAGAGGAGGTAGAGTTTTGTTTGGTTCGCCAGGAGAGCCAGAGTTCGAGTTTGCTAGAGGAGCTGCGGAGCAGGGGGAAGGCATTATTTGTGGAGCTATGGTGGAAGACAAGGAGTTGCCTCATCCGTTGATAGCAGAATTCTTGGATGTGTTTCCTGAGGAATTGCCAGGATTGCCGCCAGATCGAGATGTTGAATTTTTTATAGATTTGGTGCCAGGTGCAGAACCAATTTCATAATATGTCTATAGAGTAAACAACAGCGAGTTGGTCGAGTTGAAGAAGCAGGTGGACAAATTACAGGATAAGGGGTTTATCAGATCGAGTTCTTCACTATGGGGAGCCCCGATTTTGTTTGTACCGAAGAAGGATGGATCGGTGCGTATGTGCATTGATTACAGGGCTTTGAATAATCTCACTATCAAGAATAAGTATCCTTTGCCATGGATTGATGATCTGTTTGATCAGTTAAGTGGTGCGAAGGTATTTTCTAAGATAGATTTGAGATCAGGCTACCATCAGGTGAAGGTGAAGCCGGAGGACATACCGAAGACTGCTTTTAGAACTCGGTATGGTCAGTTCGAGTTTATGGTGATACCGTTTGGTTTGACTAATGCACCGGCGGTATTTATGAACTTGATGAACAAGGTGTTCCACCAGTACCATGACAAGGTTGTGGTGGTGTTCATCGATGACATACTCATATACTCGAGGACACCGGAGGAGCATGAGGAGCATTTGAGGATTGTGTTGGATGTGCTGAGGAAGGAGAAGTTGTATGGGAAGTTGTCCAAATGTGAGTTTTTCTTGGACAAGGTAGAATTCTTGGGGCATGTTGTGACTGGTGATGGTATTTCAGTGGATCCGAAGAAGATTTCAGTAGTGGAATCTTGGAAGACTCCGAGTTCGGTAGCAGAGATCAGGAGTTTCTTGGGATTGGCAGGCTACTACAGAAAGTTTGTGCAAGATTTTTTGAGGATTGCCGAGCCAATGACCAGACTCACAAGGAAGGATGTGTAGTTTGTTTGGACGAAGAATTGCCAGGTTGCTTTTGAAGAGTTAAAGAAGAGGTTGACGTCTGCTCCTATTTTGACGTTGCCATCAGGGTCCGGAGGTTTCACTATTTATAGTGATCCATCGGGAAAGGGTTTAGGTTGTGTTCTTCAGCAGCATGGGAAAGTGATTGCCTATGCATCCAGGCAATTACGTCCTCATGAAAAGAACTATCCTACCCATGATTTGGAGTTGGCAGCCGTCATCTTCGCTCTGAAGTTATGGAAATATTATTTGTACGGAGAGCGTGTGGAGATCTTCACAGACCACAAAAGTTTGAAGTACGTTTTCACGCAGAAGGAGTTGAACATGAGGCAGCGTCAGTGGTTGGAACTGATGAAGGATTTTGATATCTCTTTGCAATATCATCCTGGGAAAGCCAATGTAGTTGCCGATGCTTTGAGCAGGTATCCGGTAGCTATGTTCTTAACGCAGGATCGATATTTGTTGGAGGACTTGGAGAGCTTGGGCATTGAGGTGATTGTTCCTGGGTGTGCTATGCAGATGTGGGAATTGCAGATACACTCAAATTTGATGGACAGGATTAAGGCAGTACAGTATAATGATGTATCTTTAAGGAGTATCAGAGCTCAGGTGAGAGCAGGATTGGAGGATGATTTCACTATTTCAGAGGATGGATCTTTGAGGCATGGAGTTAGATTATGTGTGCCTAGTGGGGAGTTGCGAGAGGAGGTATTGCAGGAAGCGCATCGCTCTCAGTATTCCATACATCCAGGTGCTAACAAGATGTATCGGGATATGCGAGAGAGTGTGTGGTGGTATGGCATGAAGAGGGAAGTGGCACAGTTTGTATCCAGATGCTTAGTGTGCCAGCAGGTGAAAGCCGAGAGGCAGAGGCCAGGAGGGTTCCTTCAGCCATTACCCATTCTAGAGTGGAAGTGGGAACATATTACTATAGATTTTGTGTCCGGACTTCCACGATCTCCAGGAGGGAAAGACGCGATTTGGGTCATTGTTGAAAGGTTGACCAAGTCGGCCCACTTTTTGCCTTTCAAGGTGGGTTTGTCTACGGAGAAGCTGGCAGAGATGTATGTGAGGCAGATCGTTAGGATACATGGAGTTCCCGTCAGCATAGTCTCAGATCGGGATAGTCGTTTCACTTCTCATTTCTGGAGGAGTTTGCAGGAGAGTTTGGGCACTTAGCTCAAGTTCAGTACTGCATATCATCCCCAGACAGATGGGCAGTCAGAGAGGACTATCCAGACTCTCGAGGATATGTTGCGCACTTCTGTACTAGATTTTGGGGGTTCTTGGGAGGACCATCTCCATGTGGTAGAGTTTGCTTATAACAACAGTTACCAGGCCAGTATAGAGATGTCACCGTTTGAAGCTCTATATGGTCGGAGGTGTCGTACTCCTTTGTCTTGGGACGATGTTGGAGAGAGATTTTTGCTTGGGCCAGAGATGGTTGTGGATGCATCAGAGACGGTTCAGTTGATCAGAGACAGACTTCGAGTGGCGCAGGACAGACAGCGGTATTGGGCCGATAGCCATTGGAGACCTTTGGAGTTTGAGGTATAGTCTAGATTTTATTTGTGCTTGTTCTTGTTTGTTATAGATTAAGTTCTTAAGATGGTGTTTTGTTCTAGGTGGGTGGTTTGGTATTTCTGAGGATTTCTCCGACACGAGGCACGATTCGCTTCGGTGGAGGCGGAAAGCTTAGTCCGCGATTCATCGGACCTTTCACTATTCTAGAGAGGGTCGGTGTAAAACCCCTGATTTTTTCAAAATTTTTAAAACTGGATTTTTCACAATTTTCTGGAATTTTCTGGGAATTTTCTGCAATTTAAAATAAGGGTTTTAATTATTCAATGATTTTTAAATGATATTAAACAATATTAAAATATTATGAAAATAATATTTTTGGGTGTAAAATGGAAAACTGGACTTAGGGCAATTTTTCTGGAATTTATCGGACCTCGGACCTATTTTTAAATACCTAAAAACTATTTGTATAATTATTTATTTTTATTATTATTATTTATTATTATTATTTATTATTATTAAATACCCATGGACCGGCCCAGCCCGTTAGGCCCAATGGGCCGGCCCAGCCCGCGCCGCTAGCGGGTCGGGTCGGGTCGGTCAGACCCGCCCGCTAGCCAGACCCGACCCGACCTCTTTCTCCCCACGACCCGACCCAGTCCCCCGTGCCCGCCGCGTCCGGCGCCACGTCCGGCGCCGCTCCGCCAGCCCGCTCCGCACGTCGCCACGCGCCCCGCACCCCTCGGCCGTCCCCGCCTCGGTCGCCGCCTCACCCGGAGCCACGACCCCGCCCGCAGCCTATAAAGCCCTCTCCCTCTCCGGTCCACTCGCCACCACCACGATCGGCCGCCGCCCTGAGCTGCACGACCACCGCCACCGCCCGCAGCGCCCAGCGCCGCCTCGACGCCGCCGCCCTGCTTCTCCCCCGTCCTCCTCCTTCCTCCCGTCCGGCGGCTCGTCGACCACAGCAGCGTCAGCAGCCTCCCGCAGCCTCGGCCGGCTCGACAGCAGCTCGAGCGCCGCGCAGCGCGTCTCCGGCCGCCGGCGAGTCCCCGAGCCGCCTCGCCTCCGCCTAGCCGCCGCGCCGCGCTGCCCCCGGCCGGCCTCCCCCGCCCTGAGCCGCCGCAAGGCCACCAGAGTCCGGCAAGGGAAAACCCTAACCCTAGAAATCAGCCCCTGTGTCCGACACGAGTCGGACACGTGTCGGACACGGTTCGACCTCAGTTTTTCGGGTCCCCTTCAGGTGCGTGTATCTTTTGATTCGTAGCTCCGTTTTCGTTTCCGCAAATTGCGTTGCGAAGCCTGTATGACCCTCTCGGTGCCCGGACAAACTGTTCGGGGCATCGCGGCCTGTGGCGATCGTACACCGCGATCCAAAAACAGGAAAAACCAGACCCTGTTTCACCCCGGAACTGAGTACGCCCCGCCAAACGGGACGACTTGGTCGCGCGCGGTCTTCACAGATACGTGCGCCTCGTCGATACGGACGTGTGGGTTTTCGCGGAAGCTGATTCGGGTATGCGTGCACCCCGGAATCAACGCGTATCCGCGGACATCGCCCCGTATCCGCCTTTTCTGCAATTCGACCTAACTTTGTGTACACACGTCGGATCGAGACGAAACTTGCGCCATCGGACTCGTAGCAATACGCTGGTCCTGTGGGTCAAGTTTGGTTCGATTCTGAGAACGTTGACGAAATCGCGTGTCGTGGGCCCCATAGGCCCCGCTCGACGGGCGATTTTGTGATCGGCTCACCGGAATTCAATTCTGAAAGTTCCGTTGGGTTCGTACCAGCGTTCCTGACCTGTTGACACTAAGTTTGGTGAATTTGGAGACCTTTGACCCTGACGCATTTTTTCGGTGCAAAGCGGGCCCACCGGCGGATCCCGTTTTGGCCCGAAACTACCGTTTTTGCCCTTGTCTCCAAATTGGACTCAAGGACAGGCGTTTCTAGCTGATTGATATTTTCTGGATCTGATGGTGATGTTTATTGCAGCAACCGGAGTACCGCCTGCAATTCTCGCCGAAGTCAGAACCGCAAACATAGCCGGAACCACAGGCAAGTGTACCTTGCCAAACTCTGCAGCTTGCTACATATTTTCCTTGACTTGTTTATACATCAGTGGACAATTAAAGCTTGCCAAATTGCATAAATTCTTGTTATAGAACTTGCCTGAAATCTTGGTTAATTGTAAATAAACTTGTTAAACTGTTAAACCCAGGACCGAGTGGCTTTACTTAGCGTCCGATCATAGTCGGGTGCCAACTCCGTACGCGGGGTTGTGTAACGTCACATAGACATGGATATCGAGACCCGATAATGCTTGTACTTGTCTTCTCAAGTACTCCAGAAACCCAGGACACTTGACACTATTCATGAGACAGAGTCTTCCTGAGATATTCATGGTGATTCTGTATAGGATACAGGACTTGAAAGAGATACTTTATAGACATTATGACTTGTTGCATTAGTTATAATCCCGCTGACATGGACATGAGACGTTATGGTCATGATATGCGTGATTACATTGGGTGGGGAGAGTCACACAGGCTACAGGTTGATTTTATATTATGCCGGCGTCTTAGTCTCACTAAGAGCTAGACAACTACATGATATCACTGCTACCGGCTCCCAGACACAGAGCTTGTAGTAGTTTCAGCCTGAGTTCTCGTGCTGCTCTCATGCTGCATATCACTTAGCTGGTTACATAGTTACCCTATTGCTTATTTGTTTCTGCACTGCTTATATTTGGCTTGTATTATCTGTACCTTGCTATGTCCCCTGAGGACCTGGAATGGATGATGTCCCCAGGTATAGCCGAGGAGTTCCATCCTGAGACACCCCGTACAGGAGCACTTCCAGGAGCTGTACCAGGATCTGAGGCGGCCGAGATCGTACCAGAGGACTGCTCCTGAGCATTGGCCGTATGTAGTCAGTTATTTCTATTTTCAGTTGTTTATTTCCTGTCTATTTGTATTGTTGTACCAGACATATTCTCGGATTGTTTCCCGAGGAATTTATTGAGATTTGACAGTTATTTCTACTTGCATTACTCTGTCTTTTAATCTATGATTATCTGTGGTGGATGAGATTAGAATAACCCTTGACTTGTAATAACTGCCCTAATTCTTGTTAGACTACAGCTTAAGCATGCCCTGATGGATCCATTAAATTGGGTTGTCCATCGGTGCGTGCTGCTGGCCATTGCCACGCTCCTCCAGTCCCTCGGCATTTTTGGGACTGGGGCGTGACATGGTTTTTGTGGTGGCCCATGCAGGTCTACGACTAAATTGTTCGGTTTCAACTCAGGGACCGAACAGGCCTGCAAATAAAATAGGATAAGTTTTTAGGATCTCATCCACTTGCTTGAAACGTTCTTGATATCCATATCGACTTCGAATTAATTCCTTGACTTGCATCCCGCCTTGATTCCTGTGCGCCTCTTATTGTTTATTTTGGTTGTAGGGTTATGGATTCACGAGCGAACGACGAGACTCCCATAACGTCACCACGAGATGCTGAGATAACCAACGAAGAAGAAGTAACACCAGTGGATAAGGGACAGTCAGCTCAACAACATGCCCCGAGAATCCAGCAAGATGACATTCCACCAACGACGCCAGTTACTCCATCAATGCCCGTAATCCTACCAGGGCAGGCCATGGACGGACAGCAGATGTTTTCAATGGTCTATGCAATAGTGCAAGCTCAACAAGAGGCTTGGAGTCGCAGCTTAGTAACCGTACTAGAGCAGGCACGACGGCCAACGACGGGCTCTATCACCGACTTTCGCCAGCTGAAGCCCCGTACCTTCTCAGGCAAGGAAGAGCCCACTGAAGTTCATGAGTGGCTCACCAACACTCAACATCAACTAGAAGCAGCTGAACTCCCAAAAGAACGTTGGATGACTGCCGTAAGAATGCAGTTGACGGACAATGCACATCACTGGTGGCTATCTGAGGAAGCACGGCTCGGACCAGACCGAGTCACTTGGGAAGAGTTCTCTAGACTCTTTCAAGAGATGTACATTCCAGCTGTCGCTCGATCAGAACTTCGAGACAAGTTTAATCACCTCACTCAGGATACTAAGACGGTGGAAGAGTACAACGCTGAGTTCATTCGTCTAAGTCGCTTCGCCCCAACATTGATCCCGACAGAAGAAGAGAAGGCTGAGAAATTCTTCGACGGACTAAACATTGAGCTACAGAAACTAATTGGATCCGTTGCACCTACTTCGTACTCAGACGTCCTTGCTGCAGCGAGACGCATTGAGCGCGTCATCAGGAGAGAGACTAGTCTGAAACGGACTTCCACTTCAGCGCAACAAGGAGAAGTTGCAAAAAGACCTCACGTCCACCAGCCTCCAGAAGCATTCCCACGGACAATACATGTTTGTCCATATTGTCGCAAGCGAGGCCATACTGAAGACGAGTGCAGGCGAAAGAAGAGATTATGCATAATTTGCGGATCTATTCAGCATTTATTGAAGGAATGCCCTGAGCATCAGGACAGAGCACCAAAGTGTAACCAGCAAGCGTTACCAATACCGAGGACAGCCTCTCCAGCCTTGGAAGCACCGCAAGCGGAAGTTCAAGAAGTCCTACCACCAGCTCCTGCGGAGTATCAGCCAAGGCCACCCTTGATACCCCAGGAAATACTCTTCCAGCAGGCTCAACAGCAGAAGAAACGACTGCAAGGACGCGAGCAAGCCCTGACGATGACCGTGGAGTACGCGCAGACTCGTGGAGTAGCCAATGCGCGTAAGTGATTCGTAGCTTTTCCGTTTCTAGTCTTGTTTTAGCTCGTTGGTTCGTGACCACAGCCCCAACCTAGTAATCTGCAACTTGTTAACAACCTGATTTTCATAAAAGTTATAGTTCTAACTAGATCTTCCTGGAAAGTGTAAACTTTCAATTTTTAGGGAAACGGTACTTCCCTGAAGTCTCTTGTGATGTGTTTTCAAACGATGCTCGCGACCGCGTCATCTCTGTTGACCGGTTATTCTTTGATTGCGAGGACGCAATCCTCTTAAGGGGGGTAGATTGTAAAACCCCTGATTTTTTCAAAATTTTTAAAACTGGATTTTTCACAATTTTCTGGAATTTTCTGGGAATTTTCTGCAATTTAAAATAAGGGTTTTAATTATTCAATGATTTTTAAATGATATTAAACAATATTAAAATATTATGAAAATAATATTTTTGGGTGTAAAATGGAAAACTGGACTTAGGGCAATTTTTCTGGAATTTATCGGACCTCGGACCTATTTTTAAATACCTAAAAACTATTTGTATAATTATTTATTTTTATTATTATTATTTATTATTATTATTTATTATTATTAAATACCCATGGACCGGCCCAGCCCGTTAGGCCCAATGGGCCGGCCCAGCCCGCGCCGCTAGCGGGTCGGGTCGGGTCGGTCAGACCCGCCCGCTAGCCAGACCCGACCCGACCTCTTTCTCCCCACGACCCGACCCAGTCCCCCGTGCCCGCCGCGTCCGGCGCCACGTCCGGCGCCGCTCCGCCAGCCCGCTCCGCACGTCGCCACGCGCCCCGCACCCCTCGGCCGTCCCCGCCTCGGTCGCCGCCTCACCCGGAGCCACGACCCCGCCCGCAGCCTATAAAGCCCTCTCCCTCTCCGGTCCACTCGCCACCACCACGATCGGCCGCCGCCCTGAGCTGCACGACCACCGCCACCGCCCGCAGCGCCCAGCGCCGCCTCGACGCCGCCGCCCTGCATCTCCCCCGTCCTCCTCCTTCCTCCCGTCCGGCGGCTCGTCGACCACAGCAGCGTCAGCAGCCTCCCGCAGCCTCGGCCGGCTCGACAGCAGCTCGAGCGCCGCGCAGCGCGTCTCCGGCCGCCGACGAGTCCCCGAGCCGCCTCGCCTCCGCCTAGCCGCCGCGCCGCGCTGCCCCCGGCCGGCCTCCCCCGCCCTGAGCCACCGCAAGGCCACCAGAGTCCGGCAAGGGAAAACCCTAACCCTAGAAATCAGCCCCTGTGTCCGACACGAGTCGGACACGTGTCGGACACGGTTCGACCTCGGTTTTTCGGGTCCCCTTCAGGTGCGTGTATCTTTTGATTCGTAGCTCCGTTTTCGTTTTTGCAAATTGCGTTGCGAAGCCTGTATGACCCTCTCGGTGCCCGGACAAACTGTTCGGGGCATCGCGGCCTGTGGCGATCGTACACCGCGATCCAAAAACAGGAAAAACCAGACCCTGTTTCACCCCGGAACTGAGTACGCCCCGCCAAACGGGAAGACTTGGTCGCGCGCGGTCTTCACAGATACGTGCGCCTCGTCGATACGGACGTGTGGGTTTTCGCGGAAGCTGATTCGGGTATGCGTGCACCCCGGAATCAACGCGTATCCGCGGACATCGCCCCGTATCCGCCTTTTCTGCAATTTGACCTAACTTTGTGTACACACGTCGGATCAAGACGAAACTTGCGCCATCGGACTCGTAGCAATACGCTGGTCCTGTGGGTCAAGTTTGGTTCGATTCTGAGAACGTTGACGAAATCGCGTGTCGTGGGCCCCACAGGCCCCGCTCGACGGGCGATTTTGTGATCGGCTCACCGGAATTCAATTCTGAAAGTTCCGTTGGGTTCGTACCAGCGTTCCTGACCTGTTGACACTAAGTTTGGTGAATTTGGAGACCTTTGACCCTGACGCGTTTTTTCGGTGCAAAGCGGGCCCACCGGCGGATCCCGTTTTGGCCCGAAACTACCGTTTTTGCCCTTGTCTCCAAATTGGACTCAAGGACAGGCGTTTCTAGCTGATTGATATTTTCTGGATCTGATGGTGATATTTATTACAGCAACCGGAGTACCGCCTGCAATTCCCGCCGAAGTCAGAACCGCAAACATAGCCGGAACCACAGGCAAGTGTACCTTGCCAAACTCTGCAGCTTGCTACATATTTTCCTTGACTTGTTTATACATCAGTGGACAATTAAAGCTTGCCAAATTGCATAAATTCTTGTTATAGAACTTGCCTGAAATCTTGGTTAAATGCAAATAAACTTGTTAAACTGTTAAACCCAGGACCGAGTGGCTTTACTTAGCGTCCGATCATAGTCGGGTGCCAACTCCGTACGCGGGGTTGTGTAACGTCACATAGACATGGATATCGAGACCCGATAATGCTTGTACTTATCTTATCAAGTACTCCAGAAACCCAGGACACTTGACACTATTCATGAGACAGAGTCTTCCTGAGATATTCATGGTGATTCTGTATAGGATACAGGACTTGAAAGAGATACTTTATAGACATTATGACTTGTTGCATTAGTTATAATCCCGCTGACATGGACATGAGACGTTATGGTCATGATATGCGTGATTACATTGGGTGGGGAGAGTCACACAGGCTACAGGTTGATTTTATATTATGCCGGCGTCTTAGTCTCACTAAGAGCTAGACAACTACATGATATCACTGCTACCGGCTCCCAGACACAGAGCTTGTAGTAGTTTCAGCCTGAGTTCTCGTGCTGCTCTCATGCTGCATATCACTTAGCTGGTTACATAGTTACCCTATTGCTTATTTGTTTCTGTACTGCTTATATTTGGCTTGTATTATCTGTACCTTGCTATGTCCCCTGAGGACCTGGAATGGATGATGTCCCCAGGTATAGCCGAGGAGTTCCATCCTGAGACACCCCGTACAGGAGCACTTCCAGGAGCTGTACCAGGATCTGAGGCGGCCGAGATCGTACCAGAGGACTGCTCCTGAGCATTGGCCGTATGTAGTCAGTTATTTCTATTTTCAGTTGTTTATTTCCTGTCTATTTGTATTGTTGTACCAGACATATTCTCGGATTGTTTCCCGAGGAATTTATTGAGATTTGACAGTTATTTCTACTTGCATTACTCTGTCTTTTAATCTATGATTATCTGTGGTGGATGAGATTAGAATAACCCTTGACTTGTAATAACTGCCCTAATTCTTGTTAGACTACAGCTTAAGCATGCCCTGATGGATCCATTAAATTGGGTTGTCCATCGGTGCGTGCTGCTGGCCATTGCCACGCTCCTCCAGTCCCTCGGCATTTTTGGGACTGGGGCGTGACAGTCGGTATAGTTGCTTATAGACTAGACTTGCCACCTGCATTGAAAGGAGTGCATAACGTGTTTTATGTGTCGCAGTTGAGACAATACGTGGCAGATCCTAGTCATGTATTGGATCACTCAGAGTAGAGGTGGGCCCTACTCTTAGCTATCCAGAGCAGCCAGTTGAGATTCTGGATCGGAGAGAGAAGGTGCTGAGGAACTAGACTATTCCTTTGGTGCGCGTCACATGGAGGAATCACTCTCCGGGGGAGTCTACCTAGGAGAGAGAGGATGACATGCGAGAGCGTTATCCATATTTGTTTGTACCTTGAGGTATGTTATTTTCTAGTTATGTTCTGTTCATTAGTTAATTGTGATTCTTTAGTTCTATTCTGTGATTTTCTGGGGGTAGTTTTCATCTTTAAATTTCGAGGACGAAATTATTTTAAGGAGGGTAGACTTGTCACTACCATATTTTAGGAAAAAGGGTATTTTAGTAATTTCCTATTTAAATAAATATTGTGCATGGTAAATAATTTTTGTTGTATTATTTAATTGTTGTTAGATGTTATTTAATTATTTTGGACTTATTTTAGTAGACCCAACTAGTTTAGTTTGGACCCATGGACCAACATGAATTAAATAGTTAGACTTGGCCCATTTAGAAAGCCCATTGTTAGGGGGATGGATTAAATTAATTAAGTGATTAGACTAGAAGCTTCCTTCCTTAATTATTTCTTCATGAGAGGCCCCAAGGGGTACATTGGACATTTTACAATTGCTTGAGGAAGGGGACATGGCCGGCCTATATTAGGAGGGTGGAATTTCTCTCTCCTCTCATTCTCATTTCCAATCTAGATCTAGAATTTCCCACTCCCAAATTCCTTCCATTCCCATTCCAATTCTCCACCAAATTTATTCCAAATTCTTCCCAATTCACCATTAGAAAGTTGAGAAGTAAGGATCTAGAAGGAGGAAGTAAGGATCTACAAAGAGGAGCAAGGATCTACAATTTGAAAGCAAGTTCATCTCAATTGGAGGTTTCATTGGGAATCCATCTCCTAATAGGTATAATTCAGTTTTTTCCATTAAAATAGCTTCTAAATCTGAGATTTAATCATGTAAAATTAACCCATATGTATGTACTACCCATAGGACTTTGTTTTATGTTCATAGGAGACCCATGGAGAAAGTTATGGTGCTTTTTGTGTTAATTTTGTTGGAATTCCGAATTTACATTTTGTTGTGTGTGTCAATTGATCCTATAGATCAATTGGGCATGTGCTTATGTGTTTGGGGCTTGTGTCGTGTCCATATTTGGGTACATGTGGTTCGTATCCCAACTATTTGGTGATACGTGTCATTTTGGGGGTTTTCCTCCGACACGGGACTTTGTACATGTCGTATTTTGACACGGACACATAGATCTACTTTTGACACTTTGATTTATTCATAAATATTATTTGTGACATGTTTGTGTACTTCGGGGTGCAATTGGTTGTGTGTTGGACTCGTGTCACATGCGTATCCTAGATCTAGTGGGATACGGTGTGATACTCTCCAATTTGGTGTGTTTATGTGTAAATCTAATTAATTATGCTTTAAATTCTTCATTTATAACTAGTAAATATATATAGATATTATATATTTATTTTAGTGTATTTATTATGGTATTTATTGTAGTATAGATCTATATATTTTTATGTGTTCTAATATGGTGTATAAATATATGTATGTTGCTTTCTTGCATGCAAATATATATGTACTTATGTTAATAACATAATTTATACATAAATATTTTATAAAATATATTTATGTGTTTAAATATGTAATTATATTATTTATAATTATTATATATTTAATTGTTAATTTAATGAATGTATTTTGTGTGTGCTTCTAGCCATGTTAAAATATGTACATTAATATGTGCAATGTGTTTTGTAACTATTAGTATTTGATTGTGTAAGTTTATATGTATATATATATAAGTATATATATTTATTAAATTGTTTTATATATGTATATATATATATTTATTTATATTGATTTATTGTTATTAATATATAGATTATATATATATTTCTTTTGGCGACAGCAGCTTTTAATGACAGTTTCTGTCATTAATATACCGTGGGCAGCAGCAGCCGCTGTAGCTATTAATGACAGTTCTGTCATTAATAGCAGCGGGCGGGTTTTAGACAGCGGTATTTGCGACAGTTTTCTGTGACAGTTGTTTAACTGTCACCAATTGAACAGCAGTGGTTTATATATAGAGTTTCTGCGACAGATTTTCTGTGACAGTTGAGACTGTCACTATAAGCTGTTTTATTTAAATTGTATTTTTAGCTCACTATTTTCAGTGACAATTTGGCATATTTAATTTATATATTATATATTATTATTGTATATATATATATATGTATATATATAGGTATTTTTGTGAGGTATAATACTAATAATAATATATTATTTTATTTGTATAAATATTGGTTTGTATATACATTATTTAGAGTGTATAATATTGTATTATTAGTATACTTTGTGTGGGTATCAATTGGGATTTAATTTGATTCCTAAATTGCTGTATTTTATTTTCTATATTATTTTATATAGAGGTTTTGTGAGGATGACCTTAGTTTGACCATGTTTGTCTTTAGTTGACTTTAGAGTTGACCATAGTTGACTTTTGACTCAGAATTGATTTATTGACCTAGAAGTTGACTAGTTTGACTTGTTCTCTTTCCGGGACCTTGTATTAATATGGTATTCCATATCTAGGTCTTCGAGGTACCAAGTCAGACATCTGTGAGACTGTTCTTTGGACTTCAGGCGAGTACATTCTCTGATAGTTTCTCATTTATGATATCCTCTATGTTCGTTGTATCTAGTGTAGATATACATGTTTCTCTTGACACTATGGTTACACGGATTGGTATATCCGAATCTCGTCATGAGATATTATTCCTTGGTATATGGTGTATATGGTGCAAGTATTGTTTCATTGGTTATCTTGTACATGTACAGACACCGATTTTTGGGAGGATTCGCTCTCTTCTTGGGGAATCTAGTGCCATAGCATACCGTGGTTGGATCTATTATACCAGTTGGGGGTGGGGAGTATTAGTATAGATATGTGATCAAATCCCTATTGAATAAAGTATTGGTAAGCGAATAGTGTTGATCATGCACCACACGTATGATTAGCCAGGCCGCATTGTATCTTGCCCAAGCCGATCATATGTTAAGCTAGTACTCACACACTTAGTCATTAGTATTATTGTTTCATTGGCATATTGTTCATTATTGTATTTCTTTCTAGTATTTACTTATTGTCTATATATCTCTTATATCTATTATGCATCTTGTTTATCCATAGTTATTTACTGTTACATAGTTTTTATCATGGATTAGAACTGCTGTTAGAGATGTACTCTGCTCCTTTCCTGACTGGATATATTTTTCCAGATGACACTGAGGAGTACCCTACCTATTATGGACCCCAGGATGTTGTGGGTTTAGATTCTGAGACCCTGGCTCAAGAGGGACTTATCCCAACTGAGACAGTTGACCCTGGAGTGTAGCTTTGTTGTATGATAGTATTCTTTTGTACTGGATTTGTATCCAGCTTATTTTGTTACTCTTCAGACTCATTGATGTATTATTTTAAACTCATGAGTTGTATGATGACTATTCTATTCTTATCTGATTCGTGCTCATTCTAGCTTAGTTCTGTGATTGAGTATTCTATCATTATTGGTGGTTCATTACATTAGATAGACTATCTAGACATCGTTCTGCCACCGATTCTGCGGCGTAGGCTGGGCGTTGTTTCCGATTAGTATCCTTACACCGGGTACGGGTTGTGACACGCACCAACAATTTACTTGCATGCAGGTACTGGATCGTTCGAGGAAGCGATAGGAGTAAAGGGGCATAATGTATGGAATGATGCCTTTCCTAAAAGAACCCAAGTCCCTTGATTTATCCCGAATACTCAGTAGGCTAAATGCATTGCATTGCAACAATGTCCCTCCGTTGTTTACTCGATTGATGCGATAATAGCCACAAACTTTAACGATGTTGCCTTGTGCGGGCGCAACCCCAGGCTCGCACGACATCACGTCCCGGTATCAAACGACCATACGTGCCCCACGGGAGCGCTGAGGCACGGTAATTCGCGTCCGGTGCGCCAAGGCACGATAATTTACGTCTGGTCCCGCCGCGAGGGGACGATGATCAGGAGGCCCTCAGGGCCGGGGCATGATATAATGGTATCAAAGTAGATTTAATTCTTTGCCCAATCCGTTGCTATGACTTTGAGATATGCTCGATTTGGTATTGCAATAGAGCATTCCATACAATAAGTCCACAGATATCCTTAAAGTGCAAATGTTTTCTTGACTTGATTGTTTCGATTAAGTACGGTGAGGGATGAGGACTATCGCTGCTCGGAATATCAAGAAGTTTATCCTTGATATTTCGAAGATAAAACTTTTTGTTGGTGGGTAAGTATGTAGTGCCCCGCTCCACGTCGGCACTATGTATCAAAGGTGAGTGGGCAGAACTTCGTTCTCTGATTCTTGTATGCCTTAATAATGAATTTGAGTATTTTGAATGCTTGTTTGCTTAAAGAGAATGATAGAACCTGCCTTGCATGCTAATAAAAGAACTCACCTAGCTTGTCATTGAAACGAATATGTCTGCTTAACTAAGAGATTCTGAAATGCTTGTCTAAGAGTATGTGATTGCATGAACATGTTTCACTATCACCTATGCTCCGAGAGAACCATATCGTGTGCTTGAATGTGTTCAAAGATAAGGCGGCTTGCCCCACAACAAAGATATATGGTCTGAATGGTTCATCTTATCTGTATCCTAGAGTTTATTTGATAGTGTTCCATGCATTCATATCGGTCTGACAATGGCTATTGGTACAAAGTAACCATGTATCACGGCTGCTATAGAGATAGTATTAAGCAACCATGTGTTATGGCAAAAAATAGCATCAGATAATGAGTCATTGGTTAGTTGGATCAACCGCTACTGATCCTGAGATACTCAGGGACTGCACTGCATATAAGATAGTTCATTGTGTTGGCTTGGATAGAGGACCGCCCCTAGATATGCATTTGTGTCTAGATGTGCATCTTTTCCTAGAGTCTTTGAGTATAGCTCACGAGACACGCAGCGTACATCCTGAAACAGAATAATCGGCTTGTCTTGCTTATATCGAATATGAAACTCTGCTTTCAAAGATGTTTTCATAAACAAAGTAATATGACTCTGCTATCAAACTGCATAAAATAAACATAGGTAAAACTAGAAAGATCACTAGTAATGTAATGTTTTATAACATGATTACTTAGTGTTGGTTTTAGTGATTGCTTGCTTCTGTTCAGTTGTTTATTCTCACCAGTACTTATAAAAGTGCTGACCCACCAACAGTTTACTTGCTTGTAGGTACTGGATCGTTCGAGGGAGAGATAGGCTTGCCCCATCCCCAAGACCCAGAAATTATGTTTCGATTGCCTCAAGCTGCTATCGTATAAAGGGGCATAATGTATGAATGATACCTTTGCTAAAAGAACCCAATTCCCTCGATTTGCCTCGAATACTCAGTTGGCTAAATGCATTGCATTACAACAATGTCCCTCCACTGCTTACTCGATTGATGCTATGATAGCCACAAACTTTAACGATGTTGCCTTGTGCGGGCGCAACCCCAGGCTCGCACGACATCACGTCCCGGCATCAAACGGCCATACATGCCCCACGGGAGCGCCGAGGTACGGTAATTCGCGTCCGGTCCTGCTGCAGGGGAAATAGTGGTCGGGAGGCCCTCGAGGCTGAGGCATGACAGTTAGTTTCTTTCTTAATTTTGAGGACAAAATTTTTCTAAGGTGGGTAGGATTGTCACCCTCACATTTTTCACTCAAGGGTAGTTTGGTAATTGACAATGGTATTTTTATTTTAGGATTTATTTATATTTAAATATTGTATATGCATGATTTATTTAATTATTATTCTGCTTATTTATTGCTAGTTGTAGATTTAATTTAGACTTGTGTAGTGGACCTAACTTATTTATTAGAATACATGAACCAACATTTTGGATGAGTTTAGTTCGAGCACATGAATTAGGCCCATGGATTCGGAGGTTTGATTAATTAGAGAAACCATTAGACTAGAACCTTTCCTCCCTAATTAATTTTTTTATGAGCGGCCCCAAGGGGTATATGTGACTTTTCACATTGCATGAAAGGGGTTACATGGCCGGCCCTAGTAGGAAGAGAGAGAGTGCTCTCATTTTATTTTATTCCCAAATTCTTAGATCTATACTTTCCCTCTTCCAATTTTTTTCTTCCCCTCATCAATTCTCTACCAATTATTCACCAATCTCTTTCCAAATTCTTCATTGAGGCTTCTACATCTAGGATCTATAAAAAGAAAACAAGGAGCAAGGAGGAGGAGGCCAAGATCTACAAGGAGATAGCTACTTGGCACTTGGGGACTTTTTATTGGAAATCCATCTCCCAATAGGTACATTTCAGTTTTATCCTTTCTATTAGACTCTAGATCTGAAATTTAACCATGAGAAACCAACCCATATGCATAGGCAACTCATAGCAATTAGTTTTAGGTTCATCGGAGACCTACGGTGGAAGTTATGTCCAATTTAGTGCCAATTTTGGGGCAATTCTGAGATTGGCACAAGTAGTGGTTGTAATTAGATCTAATAGATCTAATTGACATTTTATTGCTTGTTTTTAACTAGTATCGTATCTATAATTGGATACGTATAGGCCGTATCTCGTCAATTTGACAAAATTGGTTGATTTTTGGGATTTTCCTCCGACAGGGGACCTTGTGCATATCACATTGTGACACGAACACATAGATACTCTAATTTCTATATGTATTATGCATAATTAGTGTATTAGACTTGCTTGTATCTTCCGGGATGCATTTGGTTGTGTGTTGGATCCGTATCACGAGCGTATCATAGAACTTGGGTGATACGGGTGCGGTGCGCTCCATGTGTTTGGTGTTTTGCCTTTAACTCTATACGTACATGTGTATTTATATATCTAGGTGATATATATATATATATATATATATATATATATATATATATATATATATATATATATATTTATATATGTGTATGTGTGTGTGTGTGTGTGTGTGTTTTTGTTTATATTTTAGAGTGATATGTTTAAGAGGTGTTATATGTATCTATGTATATAGATAGCTAGTTATCTCTCTCTCTCTCTCTCTCTCTCTCTCTCTATATATATATATATATATATATATATATATATATATATATACTGGTATTGTGTGTGTGTGTGTGTTTGATTATATGTATGTGAGAGTGTAGCTATATACACATACATAGAGGTGAGAGTTGTGTTAGTGTTGTGCTTGTGTCTGTGTTGTATATGTGTGGAGGTGTGAGCTTGTCAGTATCAGCAAGGAGGGGAGACTCGAGGTAGCTGCAAAGTAGCAACATAATCAGGCCGTATCAGTCTACTGTGCATCAGTATATGCACAGTAGTGCATTCGTGCAGCAGAGTGTGCACTGTGTCCAGCTAAGTTCATCCATTGCACCGGAAGGAGGCAACATCTCACAGCAGTACAGTTAACTTGAGAGGGGCTCGAAGGGGCTTCAGTGCATTGCTGCAAAGGCTCAGGGAGAAACTGTGCACAACAGTGAGTATCAGTGACTCACTGAATAGTGCACAGTCGGGTTCTGTGGCAGTAGTAGCTCGGGTTAGCTACATACCAACCGAGAAGTGCCTCCTTGAGAGCAAGCAGTCGAGCATCACAGCAGCATAGAGCTTGAGCGGGTATCAGTATCAGTCCCTGTGTAGTTTCCACTACATGTATCAGTATATTTTCCATGTGCAAGTCGAGCACAATTTTGGGTTTTTGTAGCAACTGTGCAATTTTCTCTGCAGTACATACAAAATTATCCATGTATCAACCGATGCACAGTAAGAAATAGCAAGATTTTGGGTTCGATTCAACTGTACAGTTCAGTAATTGGATTTCAGTGTAGTTCGGTTAGCTGTTTACTTGTGTTATGAGTAGTCAGCAAGTAGTTACAGTTGGATTTGTTTCAAGGTTTTAGAGTAGTTAGTTAGTTATTATTGTTAGTAGTTAGTTATATATGTATTCGTTATAGTAAGTATTGGGTTACCTT
The DNA here is from genome assembly GCA_036927795.1 of Iris macrosiphon. NCBI lineage: Eukaryota > Viridiplantae > Streptophyta > Magnoliopsida > Asparagales > Iridaceae > Iris > Iris macrosiphon. The sequence goes on from JAYESA010000012.1 coordinate 93,646,531, forward strand.
AGGATACCAAGGTATTACCAAGGTTTTGGGTATTTACCTAAGGTATTGAGTTTGGGTATCCAGATAGGTGCGATACGCATTGGTGCAAGGCCAAGGTATCCTATTTCAATTAAATTGATATAGTATTATAATATTTGACTTGAATATATCTAAAATATTATTTTCATATATTAAACTTGCGTATCATAGGATACGACGCTTTGAGTGCCTTTTTATATCATAGCTTAGCTAGTATAGATTAGTTTCATAATGTATCGACTTAGTGACATGGTATTAGACTCTTGCGACCTAGATTTTATTGGTTTAACTTAGAAATGGCGTATCGACCTAGAATTGCATCAACTTCACTTATTTTTATTCTTGAACCATGTATTGATGCAATATACCATATATAGGTTGTGTGACACTTGCTTGGGCATCGAGAGACACACCTTGCTCCGGACTTCAGGCGAGTACATTTCTCTGATAGTTTTTAATTCATAATATTATATATATGCATGTTCTAGAAATGTATACATTGATCCCGACACAATAATTTTACGGACTGGTACTATATGGATCCTGTCAGGAGATGTTATCCCCTACCGTGTTCAGTGGGTACTCGTGTACATTGTATCTCATCGTGTATATTGGGTATTGATTACATTCGTGTTCACACACTGCTCATGTTCAGTGTGCTTATTCGTGTACACCCTCCGCTCGTATTCGGTGGTTATGATATTCGTATATACCCACTGCTCGTGTTCAGTGGTTATATTTCGTGTTCATAGCGTGTCATGATTGGATCTATCAGTATTATTTAGGGGTAGGAGAGTAGGAGTTGATTATGTGATCAAAGCCCGATTATTATATCGTGTACATTCTGGTTAGATACCTCACTTGTAATCGTCTTACCTGATCATGTTCACCCAACCCGATCAAATAATGAACTTGTATTCTGAAGAAAATTAGTTAGTTTAGATTATAGTTATTTCATCATATTGCTGATATTCATATTGTTGTTCTATATCCTCATACATTACCTGTATATCTATTGTTCATTCATTCATATGTTTAGTGATCTTGTATTTCATTTCTATATATATTTATATGCTCGATTATGCTATTAAAACTACTTTGAGAGGTATATACTTTGCTCCAATCCTGACTGGATAATTTTTTTCCAGATGACTGGCTTATAGAGTAGTATCCCACATTCTACGGACCACAGGACGACGTACCTATAGAGGATACTCCTATAGATCCGGAGGACTTAGTTGCAGAGCCTGATGAGGTCTAGTTATTTGTATTGGATTGTATTAGACTATTATTTTGGTAGATTCACATCTTGTATATTATTTTAGATTGTGGATTGTATCTTTATTCTTTCCTTCGCCATTCCATTCGTGCATTATTCTTCCTTAGTTTGCTTTGTGATTGAGATTAGATACACTTGTGAGATACCATATTGCTCCTCTGTTTGGAGTTGAGATGATTGACAGGTACCATATTATATTGTTGAGATGTTAGATAGTTAGAAATGACCCAAACAGCGTTCTACCGCCAATTCTGCGACATAGGCTAGGCGTAACTACGTACTCGTGCTCGAACATCCGGGTGCGGGTCGTGACATGAAGAAAGCTCATCTAATGATGAAACCATTGATGATTCAGTTAATGAATGCGATGAGAATTGCAACTGTAACGAATGCCTTAGAGATAAAGACATTAACTACTATAAATCTATAGTAGAAATAAATGGGTTATCAATAAATACCTTAACTCTTAATAAGAAAAAAGATATTATTGAAGCCCTATTAATTGATAATATCAGTCCAGAAATAAAAAATAGAATAATAGATGAACTTGGTGAAGAGTTGGAAAAGGTAACTACTCCTATTCAGACTCCTACTAAAGTCTACAAGATGGCTGAAGTATTTTCATTAAACTCACTATCAAAAATATGACAGAGAAAATTGATTCCGTTTATTTTGTCAAAATAATTGACAGTAAGGAAACAGTTATTGAAGAACTACAAAAAGCCTTACGGCAGAATAATTATACGAATATTTTTATCCAACTTATTGGTCAACAATTAACCAGAATTGAACATGCTTTAGATAAATTATTGTAGAAATTTAATGCAATAAAACATTTGGATCTTTCAGGAAAATCCTCTTTAAAGGAGACTACTAATATCTCTTTAAAGCCTTCTACTGAGATAAAAGAATTTAAACTTACTAAAACCCCTGAAGTAACTAAAGAAGCTATTAAAGATCTAATAACTTAGTTTAAAAAAGTAATCTTTAAACTATCAATGCTGAAGAAAAATAATTACAAGAGTTAATAGCTTATGAAAAGAAAAAAATTGCTACTATTAGTAATAACACTAATAAAAATAAATTTGCCATTAATAATCTTTCTCAAAGCATTCAGGTTATTAATAAAAAATCTTCAAATGCTACTTCTGAAGTAGATATAGAACTAGATAATATATCTAGAAATACAGCCAGACTAATAGAAACTAGTGAATCCTCTGATAGTTCTTCTCATTTTAAAGAACAATAGGGAGAAAATCAGTCTGTTCAAATTGAACAGGAATAAGAAGCAAGGAAAAATAATTTCCTACAAAAAATAGATTTATTTATTATCCATAAATGGTATATTAAACTAAATTTACTCATTAATAATGAGTATTACGTAACTAATTTAATTGCACTTATTGATAGTGGTGTAGATCGGAATTGTGTCAAGGAAGGAGTTCTTCCAATTAAATATTATGAGAGAACTACTTAGACACTTAGTGCTTCTAATAATAAAGAACTAACTATCCCTTACAAAATTACAGATGTAAATATTTATAAGAAAGATGATTAGATTATGAAGAAAGCTCATCCAATGATGAAACCACTGATGATTAATTTAATGAATGCGATAAGAATTGCAACCGAAACAAATGCGTTACAGATAAAGACCTTAACTACTATAAATCTATAGTAGAAATGAATGGGTTATCAAAAATACCTTAACTCTTAATGAGAAAAAAGATATTATTGAAGTCCTATTAACTGATAATATCAGTCCTGAAATAAAAAATAGAATTATAGATGAACATGGAGAAGAGTCAAAAAAGGTAACTACTCCTATTCAGACTCCTACTGAAGCCTACAACATGGCTAAAGTAATTTCATTAAACTCACTGTCGAAAATATGACAGAGAAAATTGATGCCATTTCTTATGTCAAAACAATTAACGGTAAGGAAACAGTTATTAAAGAACTACAAAAAGTCTTATGGCAGAATAATTATACCAATATTTTATCCAAGTGATGGGTCAACAATTGACCAGAATTGAACATGCTTTAGATAAATTATTGCAAAAATTTAATGCAATAAAATATTTGGATCTTTCAGGAAAATCCCCTTTAAAGGAGACTACTAATATCTCTTTAAAGCCTTCTACTGAGGTAAAAGAATTTAAAGTTACTAAAACCCCTGCAGTAACTAAAGAAGATCTTAAAGAGCTAATAGCTCAGTTTAAGAAAATTAATCTTCAAACTATCAATGCTGAAGAAAAAGAATTGCAAGAGCTAATAGCTTATGCAAAGATAAAATTTGCTACTATAGTAATAACACTAATAAAAATAAATTTGCCATTGATAATCTTTCTCAAAGCATTTAGGTTATTAATAGACAATCTTCAAATGCTACTTCTGAAGTAGATATAGAACTTGATAATATATCTAGAAATACAGCCAGACTAATAGAAACTAGTGAATACTCTGATAGTTCTTCTCATTTAAAAGAACAAGAGGGAGAAAATTAGTCTGTTCAAATAGAACAAGAACAAGAAGCAAGGAGAAATAATTTCATGCAAAAAATAGATTTATTTATTACCCATAAATGGTATATTAAACTAAATTTACTCATTAATAATGAGTATTACGTAACTAATTTAATTGCACTTATTGATAGTGGGGCAGATCGGAATTGTGTTCAGAAAGGAGTTCTTCCAATTAAATATTATGAGAGAACTACTCAGACACTTAGTGCTTCGAATAATAAAGCACTAACTACCCCTTACAAAATTACAGATGTAAATATTTATAAGGAAGATAATTAGATTATGAACAAAGCTCATCCAATGATGAAACCACTAATGATTCAGTTAATGAATACGATGAGAATTGCAACTGTAACAAATGCGTTACAGATAAAGACCTCAACTACTATAAATCTATAGTAGAAATGAATGGGTTATCAATAATACCTTAACTCTTAATGAGAAAAAAGATATTATTGAAGCCCTATTAACTAATAATATCATTCCTGAATTAAAAAATAGAATTATAGATAAACTTGGAGAAGAGTCAAAATACGTAACTACTCCTATTCAGACTTCTACTGAAGCCTAATAATGGCTAAATTAATTTCATTAAACTCACTGTCAAAAATATGACAGAGAAAATTGATGCCATTTCTTATGACAAAACAATTGACAGTAAGGAAACAGTTATTAAAGAACTACAAAAAGTCTTATGGCAGAATAATTATACGAATATTTTTATCCAAGTTATGGGTCAACAATTGACCAGAATTGAACATGCTTTAGATAAATTATTGTAAAAATTTAATTCAATAAAATATTTGGATCTTTCAGGAAAATACTCTTTAAAGGAGACTACTAATATCTCTTTAAAGCCTCCTACTGAGGTAAAAGAATTGAAAGTTACTAAAACCCCTGCAGTAACTAAAGAAGATTTTAAAAAGCTAATAGCTCAGTTTAAGAAAAGTAATCTTCAAACTATCAATGCTAAAGAAAAAGAATTGCAAGAGCTAATAGCTTATGCAAAGAAAAAATTCGCTACTATTAGTAATAACACTAACAAAAATAAATTTGTCATTGATAATCTTTCTTAAAGCATTTAGGTTATTAATGGACAATCATCAAATGCTACTTCTGAAGTAGATATAGAACTATATAATATATCTAGAAATACAGCCAGACTAATAGAAATTGGTGAATCCTCTGATAATTCTTCTAATTTTAAAGAACAAGAGGGTAAAAACTAGTTTGTTTAAATAGAACAGGAACAAGAAGCAAGCAGAAATAATTTTCTACAAAAAATAGATTTTTTTTATTACCCATAAATGGTATATTAAAATAAATTTACTCATTAATAATGAGTATTATGTATCTAATTTAATTGCACTTGTTGATAGTGGCGCAAATCTGAATTGTGTCAAGGAAGGAATTGTTCCAATTAAATATTGTGAGAGAACTACTTCGACACTTAGTGCTGCTAATAATAAAGCGCTAACTACCCCTTACAAAATTACAGATATAAATATTTCTAAGGAAGATTAGATTATGAAGATAACTCATCCAATGATGAAACCACTGATAATTCAGTTAATGAATGTGATGAGAATTACAACTGTAACGAATACGTTATAGATAAAGACATTAACTACTATAAATCTATAGTAGAAATGAATGGGTTATCAATAAATACCTTAACTCTTAATGAGAAATAAGATATAATTGAAGCCCTATTAACTAATAATATCAGTCCAAAAATTAAAAATAGAATTATAGATGAACTTGGAGAAGAGTCGAAAAAGGTAACTACTCCTATTCAGACTCCTACTGAAGCCTACAACATGCCTAAAGTAATTTCATTAAACTCACTGTCAAAAATATGACAGAGAAAATTGATGCCATTTCTTATGTCAAAACAATTGACAGTAAGGAAACAGTTATTAAAGAACTACAAAAAGTCTTATGGCAGAATAATTATACGAATGTTTTTATCCACGTTACTGGTCAACAATTGACCATAATTGAACATGCTTTAGATAAATTATTGTAGAAATTTAATACAATAAAATATTTGGATCTTTCAGGAAAATCCCCTTTAAAGGAGACTACTAATATCTCTTTAAAGCCTTCTACTGAGGTAAAAGAATTTAAAGTTACTAAAACCCCTGCAGTAACTAAAGAAGATATTAAAGAGCTAATAGCTCAGTTTAAGAAAAGTAATCTTCAAACTATCAATGCTGAAGAAAAAGAATTGCAAGAGCTAATAGCTTATGCAAAGAAAAAATTTGCTACAATTAGTAATAACACTAATAAAAATAAATTTGCCATTGATAATCTTTCTCAAAGCATTTAGGTTATTAATAGACAATCTTCAAATGCTACTTCTGAAGTAGATATCGAACTAGATAATATATCTAGAAATACAGCCAGACTAATAGAAACTAGTGAATACTCTGATAGTTCTTCTTATTTAATAGAACAAGAGGGAGAAAATTAGTCTGTTCAAATAAAATAGGAACAAGAAGCAAGGAGAAATAATTTTCTGTAAAAAATAGATTTATTTATTACCCATAAATGGTATATTAAACTAAATTTACTCATTAATAATGAGTATTACGTAACTAATTTAATTACACTTATTGATAGTGATGAAGATCGGAATTGTGTCATGGAAGGAGTTCTTCCAATTAAATATTGTGAGAGAACAACTCAGACACTTAGTGTTTCTAATAATAAAGCACTAACTACCCCTTACAAAATTACAGATGTAAATATTTATAAGGAAGATAATTAGATTATGAAGAAAGCTCATCCAATGATGAAACCACTGATGATTCAGTTAATGAATGCGATGAGAATTGCAACTGTAACAAATGCGTTACAGATAAAGACCTCAACTACTATAAATCTATTGTAGAAATGAATGGGTTATCAAAAATAACTTAACTCTTAATGAGAAAAAAGATATTATTGAAGCCCTATTAACTGATAATATCAGTCCTGAAATAAAAAATTGAATTATAGATGAACTTGGAGAAGAGTCGAAAAAGGTAACTACTCCTATTCAGACTCCTACTGAAGCCTAATAATGGCTAAATTAATTTCATTAAACTCACTGTCAAAAATATGAAAGAGAAAATTGATGCCATTTCTTATGACAAAACAATTGACATCCAGGAAACAGTTATTAAAGAACTACAAAAGGCCTTACGGCAGAATAATTATACGAATATTTTTGTCCAAGTTATGGGTCAATAATTGACCAGAATTGAACATGCTTTAGATAAATTATTGCAAAAATTTAATGCAATAAAATATTTGGATCTTTCAGGAAAATCCTCTTTAAAGGGGACTACTAATATCTAGGGCTGCAAATAAGCCAAGCCGATCGCAAGCTGCTCGGAGCTCGGCTCGATAAAAGCTCGTTTGAGCTCGGTTCGTTTAGTAAACAAGCCAAGCTCAAGCTTCATTTTTGAGCTCGTTTAATAAACGAGCCAAGCTCAAGCTTAGAAGTACTCGGCTTATTTGAGCTCACGAGCTGGTTTGTTTAGAAGCTTGCGAGCTGACTCGTAAGCTGGCTCGTTTAGAAGCTCGTTTAGGAGCTCGTTGCTAGCAGTCTACAAATTTATTTTGTGATTTAAATTTAAATTTGTTCTTTATTGAATTCTAATTTTATGCATGTTTGTATAACAATATGGTTGTGTGCATTATATATAATTATATGTCCTTAATAATTGATATTAAGGACCTTTTTAAATTAAATTTTTATAAATAAATTGTTAATATTATATATACTTGAATTCAAGCCTAACTAGCTTGAAATCAAGTTCGTTAAGCTCAAAATCAAGCTTAATGAGCTTGAAATAAAGCTGAACAAGCTTGAAATCAAGCTTAACGAGCTTGAGTTTGATCTTATCATGCTTGTTTATCAAGCTTGAATCAAGCTTGCTTATCAAGCCAAGCTCGAGCTCAAACCAAGCCAAGCTTAAGCTTAATATAAACGAGCTCGAGCCAAGCTCAAGCTCTAAAATAAAAAATTTATCAAGCTTGAGCTCGAGCTCGAGCTCTGTTAATTCTAATCAAGCCAAGCTCAAGCTTATGAAAGCTTGGCTCGGCTTGGCTCGTTTGCACCCCTACTAATATCTCTTTAAAGCCTCCTACTGAGGTAAAAGAATTTAAAGTTACTAAAAACCCTGCAGTAACTAAAGAAGATTTTAAAGAGCTAATAGCTCAGTTTAAGAAAAGTAATATTCAAACTATCAATGCTGAAGAAAAAGAATTGCAAGATCTAATAGCTTATGCAAAGAAAAAATTTGCTACTATTAGTAATAACACTAATAAAACTAAATTTGCCATTGATAATCTTTCTTAAAGCATTCAGGTTATTAATGGACAATCATCAAATTCTACTTATGAAGTAGATATAGAACTATATAATATATCTAGAAATACAGCCAGACTAATAGAAATTGGTGAATCCTCTGATAATTCTTCTTATTTTAAAGAACAAGAGGGAGAAAATTAGTTTGTTTAAATAGAATAGGACAAGAAGCGAGGAGAAATATTTTTCTACAAAAAATAGATTTTTTTATTACCCATAAATGGTATATTAAAATAAATTTACTCATTAATAATGAGTATTATGTAACCAATTTAATTATACTTGTTGATAGTGGTGCAGATCTGAATTGTGTCAAGGAAGGAATTGTTCCAATTAAATATTATGAGAGAACTACTCAGACACTTAGTGCTGCTAATAATAAAGCACTAACTACCCCTTACAAAATTACAGATATAAATATTTGTAAGGAAGATGATTAGATTATGAAGAAATCTCATCTAATTATTGGCTTCTTCTGGGTCTTTAATCTGAATGCCTCTATTAGAGGTCTTTTCTTTTCCAAGAATAGTTTTCTTGGAATAATGCCTTGGCTCATTGGAGCCTGAGGTCATAGGTCTGGGAACCCATGGTTGCTTTCTTTTCTCTCTTTGACTCATAGTCCTGCAAAAATTTATGAGTTAAAAAATCAGGAAGTAAATTGGCAGTTCCTTTAATATATTCAATATCAAAATCAAATATGGCTAATTTTGAAGACCATATTGGAGAAGATTCAGAAACCTTCTTCAAATGGATGCATAAAAGAGTCGCTACTCAATCATCCGATGAAGATGATGACGAGGATATACAATAATTATAGCATGTTGCCCGAATCCAGGTGGCAACCATTTAATCGAAGGAATCTCTTTATTCTGGTGGCCGACAAGGGTGGACCCCACGATAATTTACTTTTGGCGCAAGAAGAATATCTTTATAAAGGAATCTCTTTAGGGTGGAGCCCACGATACTATACTTTCGGCACGAATGCCTTTACGTATCAAAAATGTTGAATAAAGTAAAGACATAAAGACGATGGTGATGGGCACTTACCTTCACTCAGGATAAGGAAGAAACTCTCCAACCTGCAGCTGCCAGTCTTCTTACTTGTACCTGTCAGTTATTAAGTCTATCATTGTAGTCAGTTTGTAATATAAATAGAGGCTGAGACCTCTGCTTATGTACATTTGGAAGTGCTGCTAGTTATGGTTCCTCATAAAAGAATAATTATACAAATGTTTTTATCCTAGAAAAACTCATGCTGAGATTTCTCCTTTACAACTATTAGATGTATAGGAATACAAACATCTTCCTTACAAATATTTACATCTGTAATTTTATAAGGGGTGGTTAGTACTTTATTATTAGCAGTACTAAGTGTCTAAGTAGTTCTTTCACAATATTTAATTGGAATAACTCATTCATTGACACAATTCAGATCTGCACCACTATCAACAAGTATAATTAAATTAGTTACGTAATACTCATTATTAATGAGTAAATTTATTTTAATATACCATTTATGGATAATAAATAAATCTATTTTTTATAAAAAATTATTTCTCTTTGCTTCTTGTTCCTGTTCTATTTGAACAGACTAATTTTCTCCCTCTTGTTCTTTAAAAGAAGAAGAACTATCAGAGGATTCACCAGTTTCTATTAGTTTGGCTGTATTTCTAGATATATTATCTAGTTCTAGCTTATCCAGTCTCCTTTGGATTTGCTGGTCTTGAGATTTTAAATTTTTAATCTCAAGTTTTAAAGTTTTTATTTCAGACTGAAGTTCCTGTATAATAACAGGTTTAATTTTCTGCTTCTATATCTAGAAATTACTTCAGCCATGTTGTAGGCTTCAGTAGGAGTCTGAATAGGAGTAGTTACCTTTTCTGACACTTCTCCAAGTTCATCTATAATTCTATTTTTTTTTATTTCAGGACTGATATTATCAGTTAATAGGGCTTCAATAATATCTTTTTTCTCATTAAGGGTTAAGGTATTTATTGATAACACAATCATTTCTACTATAGATTAATAGTAGTTAATGTCTTTATCTGTAACGCATTCATTACAGTTATAATTCTCATCGCATTCATTAACTGAATCATCAGTGGTTTCATCATTGGATGAGCTTTCTTCATAATATGAATCAATCATTAACTTATAAAGAGTCTTTCTCAACTCTTCATCTTCAATCTCTTCTAATTTTTTTTAGTATAAAACTTATTGGCATAGTGGCATAATTTACCATATTTATAATATTTAATAATATTACTCTTTTTAGAAGATTTCTTCTTTTTATTCTTACTGCCCTTATTAACAGTAGGGTCTTGCCTTCTTAAAGGATATTTTTTTCCTTTTATACGGCTTCTTATAGTCTTTATATTCTTTTACTTTCTTTTTCCCCTTTATATTTAGAGGCTTGAAAGTATCCATTACAAATTGGTCACAGAATTCTCCCAGTTGCCTTTTCTCAGAGATTCTCTGAGTTTTCAATTGATGTCTTAGCTTTAAATCATTACATAAAGCTAGACCTTCTTCCATACACTTATTAATTAAATTACCATAAGTGTAATTAGTATAAGGAATAATACTATAATTTTGATACCTCAATCCTGGCCTTATTCTTTCTGCAAAGAGATTAGGGAGTCCATCAATAAATTTAGACTTCCAGTGAGCATCATTTTCATTACCAAGTAACATTACTCGACTTAAGAAAGTATCCTTATACCATCGAAAGTGAGTAAGAGTTAGACACCTTAAGTTTTGAAGAAGTGTTATTACTCTTTCTCCATGGTCGGAGATTCCTCCTGTAAAGTGTTCCAACATTGTAATAATCAATGTGTATACTGCATCAGACTTAGTAGTCTGAGTATTATTTTCTAGATTCGTCTCTAATTTTACGGTATTTAAAACTTCATATCTCTGGGTATCAGTTAAACAATTAGTCTACCAACCCCTTAAAATACTGGTAAAACCAGAAGTAATGAATTGGGCAGTGTCTTTATCAGTATTTCCAATAGCCCTAGCAACATTAGAATACATCATCATTCGATGTAACTAATCATGAATTTGTTTATCAGTAAGATCATCTATGTTCCATTTATAGATTTCTCCACCACTGTAATAATTCTGGATTATAGAGTCATTTTCTTCAAATAGGACATCAGTGGGAGTAGGTCTTTGATAGTAATACTTTATTAGATTAGGTTTACCATATTTCATTACCTGAATTTGAGGATTATTTATTTTAGCTGATTTTTGAAGATGCTCAATCTGATGGGGATTAATTTTTTTATCAATTGGCTCCTCAATTTGTTGATCATCTTCTGATACTTCAGAGGTGGCATTTGATGATTGTCCATTAATAACCTGAATACTTTGAGAAATATTATCAATGGCAAATTTATTTTTATTAGTATTATTACTAATAGTAGCAAATTTTTTCTTTGCATAAGCTATTAGCTCTTGCAATTCTTTTTCTTCAGCATTGATAGTTTAAAGATTACTTTTTTAAAATTGAGCTATTAGCTCTTTAATATCTTCTTTAGTTACTTCAGGGGTTTTAGTAATTTTAAATTATTTTACCTCAGTTGGAGGCTTTAAAGAGATATTAGTAGTCTCATTTAAAGAGGATTTTCTTGAAAGATCCAAATATTTTATTGTATTAAATTTCTGCAATAATTTATCAAAAGCATGTTTAATTCTGGTCACTTGTTGACCTATAACTTGAATAAAAATATTTGTATAATTATTCTACCATAAGGCTTTTTGTAGTTCTTTAATAATGTTTCCTTATTGTCAATTGTTTTGACAAAAGAAATGGCATCAATTTTTTCTGTCATATTTTTGAGAGCAAGTTTAATTGACTCATTTGGGGGATACATTGATCTAGTTATACCGCTACTTGATCCTGTATCAGTATTCCAGACTTTAAAATATTCCTTTAACACATTAATTTTTGTCAATTTTGTTCCACATAATTTTGGACAAACCAATCAGTGAAAGGTATTATCCTTCTTTTTTTTTCTAGATGATTATAGAATTCATCTTTTAATTTATACCTTTCTTTAATATAATAGGTTTTTTAAACCATTTTCTAAATTTAATATTATCGTAGTACATTCTATTGAGAATATCCTGTGTTTCTTGATTGGTTGTAAAACCCATTAAATAGAAGTAAATTTGATTTCCGACATTTTTGGTGAGCCTATTTTGCTCTTTTCCTTATATAAGGGATGTGCTATTGCATCATCTGTAATTCTGATTTTATTTACTTCTTCTTTATTAGTAGAAGTTGACCCTATAGAAGAGGTTAAAGGTTTTTAACTTGATATAGATAGTCGAGAAATATCATGCGGAGCAAATCCTACATGAGATTCACAACACGTGTAAGAAATGTGTCAAGGCCTGGGGAGTCATACCGATAACTCCACAACTTTAGGTGGGTCTACTAGATACTAGGTCAGATACAAGTCCTAACGTCAACGCCTTCGTTGACTGTACCGGAGTCTCTCTCGGACGTGCACAGTTATATAATATAAACATGCAACTAATATTACCGAATTTAAACAGTACACAAGACAAGGTATACTTGCCTGGCAAGTAGCTACGTAGTCCCAATATCCGGCTCCAGAAGTCACGTAGAACAATCCAATAGATCTTCGGGGTCAGCGTGCACAGGCACGAGAATCGGGGGTGACTGTTGCGGTTTGTCTGGCAAGGGTGACGGGTCCGCGATGACGATGATGACGAGGGCAATAATGATGAGATGATTAGGTTATGGTTAAGGTAATGATTAGGCCAAAGATGGTAGTTATGTTGATGATGGGGGGTTATAATGGTGATAATGATTACAATGGTGATGATGATAGAATGATGACAAAAATTATGATAATGGTGGTGACGTGGATGATGACTGGGATGATGGTGATGATGTGGATGATAATAGTGAAGGGGGTGATGATGTGGTGATTGATGATAATGATGGGGTGAGTGTGATGATAATGATGACAGGGATGGCGATGACTAGGATGATGATGTGGATGCTGGTGATGACGAGGACGATGATGTGGACAATGGTGATGACGAGGACGATGATTAAGGGTGATGATGTGATGATTAAGGAATAATTAGGGTTTATGCGTTCAGAATGAATGATGATGATGATGATTTGATATGATGGTGGTGATGATAATTGTGGGCTGTCGGAGGTTTTCTGCCGAAGTCCGGCCAAGGGGAGGTCCGGCTAGTTGAAGGAGGAGGAGGAGAGGACAGGAAGGTGGTAGAGTAGGAGGAGGAGTGGACAGAAAGGTGGAAGAGGATGAGGAGTTCAGTCCAGGGGGAGGGGAGGTCCTGCCAGGAGGTGGTTGAGGCAGCGGAGAAGAGGTGCAGCGGGTACGGGTGGAGGAAGCTCGCAGGAGTGACAATGGTGGTGGTGATTACAAGATGATCCAGCATTAATGGAGGTGGAGGACTGTGCAGGCGGGCCCCGGCGGTGATGGCACTGTCGAGTCTCGGCTGTGATGACATGCCATGAAGGTGGAAGTTCTCAGGCGAGGGCGTCGGGTTGTCCTAGTCGGGGTTGATGGCTGGAAGACGGTGGGGTCGAGGAGGACTCGAAGGTGGTTGACAGCGGCACAAGGGAGGTTGGGATGGCCGGGACTTGGCTGCGGGGAAGTCGGGAAGAGGAGATGGGTTCGTCGACTGGAGGAGGGTCTTCGGTCGACGAGGGCGGCGGTTGCAGCGTCGTGTGGAGGAGAACGGCGGACGGGATCTCCGGCGGGTGAAGTGGGGAAGGAGGTGAACAGTAATGAAGATAGGTATTCGGCTGATTTTAGGTTTGGGTTTGAGAAATAAAGAAAAAGAAAAAGGAAGGTAGTATTTATGTGTACATGGGGTTGGGTTGACCTAGGAATAGTTGACTTTAGTCAACGTCCTCCTTGGGATGGGCCTTGGGCTCACATGGGGGTGTTTGGAGGGCCATAATTGTATTGTTTAAATGCAAGGATAGGTTTAGAATAAAGGGGGCGAGGTTGCGCATTGCACATTCCGAAAAATTATGAAAAAAATTCCTAGGAAAGAAAAAGTTGGATTTCTTCAGGTATTGTCCAATGGTGTAGGCACCTTAATGCACTTTTGCATAAAAGCAGCCAACAAATTAGAAAATTGTACAACGATAGAATTGAATTAATTTAATTAAATTACCGCACAAGGTGTTCTGGAATTAATTAGAAGTACATGGGGATAAAATTAGGTGGTACACAAGTGTCATAGACATAGAGGGCTTAGAGTAGAATATTAACAAAATTTGGGTTGTACAAAACGGTCAAGATTGTGTCTCCAATTTCGATTAGAACGCACAAGGGTACAAAGTCGTATTTTATTTAGAATTAAATAATAACACTTGCGACGAATGTTGTACAACTAAAATGTAACACAAAAAAGTATAATTATAAGTTGCACAAATGTCAGAATGGTAGGCGGGTACGTCTAGAATAAGATTGTGAAATTTGTAGATAGGCAATGACTAGTGTAGTGCTCCAATTATCGAAGCAACGGTAAGGGGCGCTAAGCGATATAAATATTGCATAATTAAATAAATGCCATGTTCTAATTCTAATTGGGTTCAAACTAGCCCTAATTTCACTATCTAGGCCAAGTAGGCCTAATTTTGGGTGAGGGAGTTTACATCCAGGAAGGAAATTATAACCATATGTTTTTAAATTAAGAGTTATAGATTCGAATAGATGAATGTCTGTCATTGACATAGTTTAATTTGGATAAACATTAAAATAGACCAGGACATGACAAAGACTAGTTTGCATTACTCCCATTAGAGATTGACTTCAATCTAGACATCTTGCATCTCAAAGAGATGTCATAATTGATGCATTTAACCCTGCTAAGGTTAAAGGTTTAAATGCAACATATATTAGTACAATATGGACGTAATTGTAAGCATCACGAACATGCCCAATATCTTCTTCGCTTATTAGCTTAAAGGAATGTTCTGTATTATTTACAGAAATAGTTTATTCCATTGTTTTAATGGAAAGAGACAATTTAAAGTCAAAAGTACCAATTTGGTAAAAAAAATTGGCTTTACTTAGGAATTGTCCATTTGTTTAGTTCCTCTAATTCAGAGGTATACTCAAAATTCTAAGCCTTCTTAATAGATTTACCCTTAGAAAGGGTTTTCTTATTAAAATTAATTGCTAATTCTTTACTCATTAGCATAATGAGGTTCTACTTATATCACTTGCATGCATAATGACAAAGTTATTATAATCAAGTTATAAAATTGTTAATAGTAGTTATTATGAAAACTCTATTATCTTAACTACTCCAGTATTTTCGGAAATATCTAACGATAGTAAAAGCCTAGTACGGTTGTCAATAATTTACGCTATCAACTGCCATCTCGGCATAACAAGGCAACGCGACTTTGATACTGTCCCACTAGGTTGGAGACACATCGCTTTGACAAGTCCCAATTCTATCGTATTTAACTAAGGCAACAGCTTTTATCATAATAAAAACCATAATAGAAACATAACAAGAGAATAATAAATATGCCATCAGATAACATGCCTAAGAAGAAGTAGAATTACCTCAGCCTTGAGCTATAAAATGGCTCTGATACCAAAAGTAAAAACCAGGAAGAGGGCTCTTGTAAAGAGGATGAGAAGAGAGTCTTTTATGAGGAATACTGATATAGGATCAAGTAGCGGTATAACCAGATCAATGTATCCCACAAATGAGTCAATTAAACTCACTGTCAAAAATATGACAGAAAAAATTGATGCCTTTATTTTGTCAAAACAATTGACAGTAAGGAAAAAATTATTAAAGAAATACAAAAAGCCTTACGGCAGAATAATTATACAAATATTTTTATCCAAGTTATGGGTCAATAATTATACATTAATTTTTGTCAATTTTGTATCCACATAATTTTAGATAAACCAATCAGCGAAGGGTATTATCCTCCTTTTCTTTTCTAGATGATTATAGAATTCATCTTTTAATTTATAACTTTCTTTAGTAGAATAGGTTTTTTCAAACCATTTTCTAAATTCAACATTTTCGTAGTACATTCTATTGAGAATGTCTCGTATTTCTTGATTGGTTGTAAAACCCATTAAATAGAAGTAAATTCCATTTTTGACATTGTCGGTGAGCCTATTTCGCTCTTTTTCTTATATAAGGGATGTGCTAGAGCCTATTTTGCTTTTTTTCTTATATAAGGGATGTGCTATTGCATCATCTGTAATTCTGATTTTATTTACTTCTTCTTTATTAGTAGAAGTTGACCCTATAGAAGAGGGTAAAGGTTTTCGACTTGATATAGATAGTCGAGAAATATCATGCGGAGCAAATCTTACTTCGACTTCTCCATTATGAGTATGAATTATCTGATCAATATATGTGTCCATAATTGGTTGTGGTAACACAGCTTGATTCAGAACCCATTCTTTTGGGAAATTAATTTCATCCCATCAAATTATTCTATTCGTGGCTACTTTGGATGTCAAAAAATTTGTTTCTACCAAAGTAGTTTTACCAGGTTTGGTAATATGCTTTTCATTCGGGGCAATGGTATTCACTACCTTATAATGGATCCTATAGATTACTGCTATAGTTTCAGATCCAGAAAGAAAATTATAACCATATGTTTTTAAATTAAGAGTTATAGATTCGAATAGATGAGTGTATGTCATTGACAGAGTTTAATTTGGATAAACATTAAAATAGACTATGCCGTGACAAAGACTAGTTCGAATAGATGAGTGTCTATCATTGACAGAAATAGTTCGTTCTATTATTTTAACAGAAATAGATGATTTAAAGTCAAAAGTACAAATTTGGTCAATTTTTTTTGGCTTTACTTTAGGAATTGTCCATTTGTTTAGTTCCTCTAATTCAGAGGGATACTCAAAATTCTGAGCATTCTTAATAGATTTACCCTTAGTAAGGATTTTCTTATTAAAACTAATTGCTAATTCTTTACTCATTAGCATAATGTGGTTCTACTTACTAACAATATATAGATAACTTATCAATATAATTAACTAGCTTATATATATATATATATATATATATATATATATATATATATATATATATATATATATATACTAACTTACTAACAATATATACCTAACTTACTAACTAGCTTATTATCTAGCCTATCCCAACTTAGCAAAAACTGAACTCGAACTACTGTAGCTTACTGCAGCTTATCGCTGCTTGCTGCAGCTTATCACTGATGCTGCCATTGCTTATAGCTTCTGCTGCTTACTTCTTCTGCTGCTGCTTCTTCTGCTGCTACTTCTTCTTTCTGTTGCGGCTTTCTGCTTCTGCTGTTGCTTCTTCATCTTGCTGCTTCTGCTGTTGCTTATGGCTGTTGTTTCTTGCTGCTTTCCGGCTTCTGTTGCTTGCTGCTTGTCGACTGCTTTTTACTGCTTTCTTCTTCCCTCTAGCTCACATACACACATACACTCACTCACATATTTATACATATATATCCATATATATATATATATATATATATATATATATATATATATATATATATATCAGAGTGTGTGTGTGTGTGTGTGTGTGTGTGTGTGTGACCATATAACTACACTAGTGATGCACATACACTCCCCTCCCATGACCACCAACACATCACAAAGAAATATAAAACATACATATTACCATATATATATATATATATATTTGTTAACATATATATATATCATATAACGAATATAATTACATTATATAATAGCTATCATAAATTGAATTAAAATGCAATAAAACAAACACAGGGAGTAAACCGCACCCGTATCACACTCACTCTATGATACGCTTGTGATACGGCTCTACCTCACAACCAAACGTATCCCAAAGGACACGAGCATATCTAAAATTATAATTATGAACAATACAAAGAGCTAGCTACTCAACTACGTGTCTGTGTCAAAATGTGACATGCTCAAACCCCTGTGTCGAAAAAAAACTCCCAAATCAACCCGTATCACCAAATTATCGGGATACGGCCTACACGTATCCAATTGTGGATACGATACTAGTCACACACAATCAAACACATATTAATTTGGTCTAATTGACCTATTGACAAACACAAGATGTGTCAATCTCGAAATTTTTCTAAAATTACATAAAATACTACATAACTTTCTCCACAGGCCTCCTATAAACCTAATTCCAATTTCTATAGGTAGCCTTAGTAGATGGGAGCTTCCTAATGATTAAATTATAGATTTAGAGTCTAATTAGAGAGAAAAAACTGAATTGTACCTATTGGGAGATGGATTCCTAATAAAATTACCAAATTGGGTGTCAAGAGCCTTCAACTTGTAGATTCTTGCTCCTCTTTGTAGATCATTGCTTCCTCCTTGCAGATACTTGCTTTCTCCTGGTTCTAATAGGCTCCAATAATGAATAGGGAAGGAATAGGAAAGAAATTTGGGTAGAAATGGTATAGGAATAAAGAAATTTGGAAAAGAGAAATTCTAGATCTAGATTTGAAATAAAAAGTGAAGAGAGAGAATTTCCCTCCACTCTAGCTATGACCGGCCTCTAACCCTCCTCCAAGACACTATGAAATGTTCATAATACCCCTTGGGGCTTTTTATAAAGAAAATAATTAAGGAGAGATGGTTCTAGTCCAATTGGTTACACTAATTAATCCTCCTCCTAATGATTGGGCTTATTATTGGGCTCAATTCTAACTAGAATTAAACGTTGGTCCATGGATCTAATCTAAACTAGTTAAGTCCACTAACATAAGTCTAAAATCATATACTAACATCTAACAATAAATAAATAATATAATAAATAAATATACAACATGCATAATATTTAATCAATTATGAAATAACCAAAATACCCTTTACTAGAAAATATAGTAGTGACAAGTCTACCCACCCTAAAATAATTTTGTTCTAAAAATTCAAAAGATGAAACCACCCCCAGAAAAACAAAATAGAATATAATAGGAAAGAACATACCTCAAGGCACAAACAAATATGGGTAACGCTTTCGCATTTTAACCTCTCTCTCCCAGGTAGACTCACCCGGAGAGTGATGCCCCCATGCGGCACGTACCAAAGAAATGGTCTGGTTTCTCAGCACCTTCTCTCTCCAATCCAGAATCTCAACTAGCTGCTCTGGATAGCTAAGAGTAGGGCCCACCTCTATCTCCGAGTGATCCAACATGTGACTAGGATCCGCCACATACCGTCTCAACTATGATACGTTAAACACGTTGTGCACCCCCTCCAATGCAGGTGGCAAGTCTAGTCTATAAGCAACTATACCGACCCTCTCGAGAATAGTGAAAAGTTCGATGAATCGCAAACTAAGCTTCCCGCCTCCAACGGAAAAAATTGTGCCTCGTGTCGAAGAAACCCTCAAAAATATCAAACCACCAACCTAGAACAAAACATAACCTTAATAACTTAATATATAACAAATAACCAATACTAAGCATAAAACAAAAATCTAAAACTATACCTCAAACTCTAAAGGTCTCTGGTGGCTATCAGCCCAATACCGCTATCTGTCCTGTGCCACTCGAAGTCTGTCTCTGATCAACTTAAAATTCTCCGCTGTATCCACAACCATCTCTGGCCCTAGCAAAGCTCTCTCTCCAATATCGTCCCATGATAAGGGAGTACAACATCTCCGATCATATAGAACCTCAAATTGTGACATCTCTATACTAGCCTGGTAGCAGTTGTTGTAAGAAAACTCTACCAAATAGAGATGGTCCTCCCAAGATCACCCAAAATCTAGTACACAGGTACTTAGCATATCCTCGAGAGTTTGAATGATCCTCTCTGACTGCCCATATGTTTGGGGATGATAAGCAGTACTGAACAAGAGTTGGGTGCCCAAACTCGCCTATAAACTCCTCCATAAATGAGAAGTAAAATAACTATCCCAATCCGAGACTATGCTGACGGGAACCCATGTATCCTGTTAATCTGCCTCACATATATCTCTGCTAGCTTCTTTGTAGACAAACCCACCTTGAAAGGTGAAAAGTTGGCCAACATGGTCAACCTGTCAACGATGACCCAAATCTCGTCTTTTCCTCCTGGATATCGTGGAAGTCCGGATATAAAATCTACAGTAACGTGTTTTCACTTTCACTCTAGAATGGGTAATGGCTGAAGTAAACCACCTCGGCTCTGCCTCTCGGCTTTCACCTGCTGGCACACTAAGCATCTGGATACAGACTGTGTCACCTCCCTCTTCATGCCATACTACGACACACTTCTCTCGCATATCCTGATACATCTTATTGGCACCTGGATACATGGAATACTGAGAGCGATGTGCTTCCTGCAATACCTCCTCATGCAGCTTCCCACTAGGCACACATAATCTAACACCATGCCGCAAAGAACCATCCTCAGCAATGGTAAAATTATCCTCCAATTCTGCTTTTACTTGAGCTCTGATGCTTCTTAGAGATACATCCTCATACTGAGCTGCCTTGATCCTGTCTATCAACTCTGGGTGTATCTGCAACCCCCACATCTATATGGCAAAACTAGGAACTATCACCTCAATGTCCAATCTCTCCAAGTCCTCCAACAAATATCGATCATATGTCCACAACATAGATACTGGATACCTTCTCAAGGCATCGGCAACCACATTAGCTTTCCTAGGATGATACTGCATAGATATGTCAAAATCCTTTATCAGTTCCAGCCACCGACGCTGCCTTATGTTTAACTCCTTCTGAATGAAAATGTACTTCAAGATCTATGGTCTGTGAAGATCTCCACATGCTTCGTACAAATAGTATTTCCACAACCTCAAGGCAAAGATGATTGCTGCCAACTCCAAATCGTAGGTAAGATAGTTCTTCTCATGAGGATGCAATTGACTGGATGCATAGGCAATCACTTTCCCATTCTGCTGATGAACACAACCTAGCCTTTTCCCTGATGCATCACTATAAATAGTGAAACCTCCAGACCCTGATGGCAATGTCAAAATAGGAGCAGACGTCAACCTCTCCTTGAATTCCTCAAAAGCAATATGGCACTCCTCTGTCCAAATAAACTCTGCGTCCTTCCTGGTGAGTCTAATCATCGGCTTAGCAATACTTAAAAAATCTTGCACAAACATCCTATAGTAGCCTGTTAGACCCAAGAAACTTTTGATCTCTGCCACTGAACATGGGGTCTTCCAAGATTCTACTACAGCGATCTTCTTTGGATCTATTAAAATTCGATCACCAGTCACAACATGTCCTAAGAACTCTACCTTGTCAAGAAAAAACTCACACTTGGACATCTTCCCATACAGCTTCTCCTTCCTCAGCACATCCAACACAATTTGCAAATGCTCCCCGTGCTCCTCCGGTGTCTTCGAATATATGAGTATGTTATCGATCAACACCACTAAGAACTTGTCAAGGTACTGGTGGAACACCTTGTTCATCAAATTCATAAATATTGTCGGGACATTAGTCAACCCAAACAATATCACCATGAACTTATACTGGCCATACCGAGTCCTAAAAGAAGTCTTCGAAATATCCTCTGGCTTTACTTTTACCTGGTGGTAGCCTGATCTCAAGTCTATCTTAGAAAATATCTTGGCACCACTCAACTGATCGAACAGATCATCAATCCATGGCAACGGGTATTTATTCTTGATAGTGAGATTATTTAATTTTCTATAATCGCTGCACATGCGCACCGATCCATCCGTCTTCGGTACAAACAATATCGGGACTCCGTACGGTGAAGAACTGGATATGATAAACCCATTATCCTGTAATTCATCCACTTGCTTCTTCAACTCGACCAGCTCGCTGTTGTTTACTCTATAGACATGATGTAAAATTGGTTCTACACCTGGCACCAAGTCTATAGAGAATTCAACATCTCGATCTGGCGACAATCCTGGTAATTTCTCAATAAATACGTCCAAGAACTCTGCTATCAACAAAAGTGGCAACTCCTTATCTTCCACCATAATGCCTTCTCTCTGCTTTGTAGCTCCTCTAGCAAACTCAAACTCTGGATCTCCTGGCAGACTAAACAAAACTTTACCTCCTCTGTAATCTATACTAGCATAGTGCCTACTCAACCAATCTATCCCGAGTGCAATATTGTAGCTCGAAAGTGGCATTACAAGTAGACACACACTTAGCTCTCGGCTTCCCAGAGTAACTCTCTGGTCCTTTTAAATATCACTAACCAGGATGATGCCTCCCCCGGTCATGATCTTGCAAGTCCTAAGCAAAGACTCAGCTACCCAATGATGCTTCAGAGCAAAAGAAACAGATACAAAACTATGGGAAGCGCCACTATCAAATAATGCTAAAGCTAGAATAGAATCAAGAAAAATAGAACCAGTGATGACATCTCCGGTGGGCTCGGGCTCCTCGACCGTCATAGCAAATGTTCGTCCCTAACGTCCACCTCCCTGATGTTGGTGCTGGGCATAACATTGCTGCTGGGTCGAAAGCGACGGTCCCCTCGATTGTACTGCAGGTGGCTTCATCTGTTCTCTCTGAGCTAGAGCTGCTCCTTGAACTGCACGACGAGGGTTAGAAGGATAATCCTTCAGTTGATGCTCCTCGGCATCACAATACAGACAAACTCCCGACCTTTTCCTGCAAACTTCCCAGATATGGCCAGACTTCTTGCAGTAGTGGCAAGAAGCTTGTTGTGACTGTCTCTACTGCTACGGTGCCTGATAAAATTGTGTCCTAGCTAGAGTCTGGTGTTGCTGCGGCTGCTGAAAAGTTCTGGACTGGAAATAAGGATGCTTAGCAGTCACTGTGCTGCTATAAGCCCCCAGAAAAGAATTACGACATCTCTTGGGTTTCAAGCCCAACTCCCACTCAACCTTGTGTGCCTCCGTAAGTATCTCTGAATATGTCTCACAGAAAGATGGAATAAGGATCTTCACTTCCCAGTTCAGACCCTCATAGAAACGGATAGCTCAAACCTCTGGCTCTCTCACCAAATACTTCGCAAATTGGCTCAGCCTATCGAACTCTACGGCGTACTCCTCCACGAACATGCTCCCCTGAGTAAGGCCCTCAAACTGCCTCCCTAAGTCCAATTTGTCCGCTCGAGCAAAGAGCTTCCTCTTGAAGAGGTCCTTGAATACCTCCTAAGACTGTCCCGTATCAACAAGAAGTGTCTCATTCCTGAACCAAGTATGGGCGATATCGAATAGCTGAAGTCCTACTGCCTCAACCTTCAGATCCCCAGCAAGACAATATACCCTCAAGAGATGCTCGATATCCTTAAGCCAATCATCAGCGTAGACGATGCCCTTAGTCCCCTTGAAGACCCGAGGTTCAAGCTTCTTGAAGTCCTGAATATTATCCGGCCGAAGGTGGACAACTTGCGGAGCAACCTGCTGCTGGACCGGAGCTCCTCTCTCTACTACAGCAAGGGAAAGATAATGAGCACTCTCAATACCCTATCGTAACACGTCAGTCTACCTCTGGTGAGCCTTTGACTGGGCCCTCTGAGCCTCCAATATCTCGCAATGCGAACACCTGAGTCACATCTGTCGGCACGAAAGGTGGAGGTGAAAGTCCCTCAGACACAGTCAGAACAGTCCTTTGAGCTGGAGGTGGACCCCCGAATGCAGCTGATACACCAATCACCGGAGAAGTGACTAGTGCAGGCCCTCGAGAAGTCACAGATCTCTCAGAAACTGCTCCTCTCTGCTCTGATCTAGTCTTAGGCGGCTTCCTGAGGCAAAGCAAAAAGGAAAGAATCAATATGGCACATGATGTAATATATTCAAAGAAGGACAATTAAAGATCAATTATCAAAATCAAGGAAGAACAATTGAAATGAATCAATATAGTTTTTTCTAGATGTGATTAAGTATTCTCAGCCTATATCCTATATCATATATCCTAGAACAGGCTCGTAATAACACTCAAATAAGAGCACCATTACGAATCGCATTAATTGTGACCTCGAAAACCTTCATAGGCCATCACTAAAAATGTGTCACGTGCCGCACCCGGTATAGGGTCATGAGTAGTAAACAACGTACAGCCTACGCCGCAGCATCGACGGTAAAATATTGTTTGGGTAAACTATCTATCTAGTATCAAGATATAATAATAAAATATGAATACTCAAATCACAGATCTAAAAGATAGAATAATCAAACGAATAAGATAAAAAACTGAAGAGACAAAATAACTCACAAGATAAGATAAAATCTAATAAGACATAAAAAGAAATACTAATAACAGTGCAAGAGACAAATTTAGTACAAAAAATCTAAATACTAAGCTACGAGTCATGGGTCGTCTATCTTAATCGGGATGAGACCCTCCTAAGCCAAAGTCTCTAGCTCTAAGCCAACTATGTCCTAAGGCTCATAGTGAGTGGGATACCACTCCTCAGTGTCATCTGGGAAAAATATATCCAGTCAGAAAAGGAGCAAAGTAAATCTCTAACAGCAGTTCTAATAAATGATATAAACTATGTAACAGTAAATAGAGCAAATATACAAGATGCAATATAAAGGTACAAGAAATATGCAATATAGGAAATACTGGAAATAACTACAAGAATGAGAATCATAGAAATGAACAAAAAATACTACTACTAAGTGAGTAAGCACCAGCTTCAACATGTGATTGGCTTGGGAACTTGCACAAGGATAATGGCCTGGTTAATCATACGTGCGGTGTATGATTAATACTATACAAGGAACAAGACATGCACAAGGAGGGTATGATCACATATCTACACTAAATACTCTCCGCCCCCGACTAGTATAGTGGATCCAACCACGGTACATTATGACACGGGATTCTCTGGGTACGTAGCAAGTCTCTCCAAAAATTAATATATATATATGTACAAGAAGAA
This sequence comes from Iris macrosiphon, assembly GCA_036927795.1. Classification (NCBI taxonomy): domain Eukaryota; kingdom Viridiplantae; phylum Streptophyta; class Magnoliopsida; order Asparagales; family Iridaceae; genus Iris; species Iris macrosiphon. Next base: position 93,671,605 of record JAYESA010000012.1, read on the forward strand.
CAAGAAACAAGGCTTGCACAAGATACACCATAAATACCAAGGAATAACATCTCATGACGAGATCCGGATATACCAATCCGTATAACCATCGTGTCAAGAAATCAAGGATATCTAGACTAAATACAAGAGACATAGAGGATATCATGAATGAAAAACTATTAGATAATATACTTACCTGAAATCCGGTGAACAGTATCAAAGATGTCCGGTACATTGCCTCGGAGACCTAAATATGAAATATTATATCAATACAAGATTTTGGAATAAAAATAAATTAAACTAGTCAAATTCTAGGTCATAAAGTTATTTTTAATTCAAAACAGTCAAAGTAGGTCAACTCTAGGTCAAACTAGTCAAACTAGTTATTTCTAGGTTGTATGAGTCCATCTCTAGGATATTGGGTCCATACACTATGTAACTAGGCTATACTAGCTATACTAGGATACCAACAAAATACCGTATCATAAGATACGCAAGTTATTAGACTTGAAAATACTAATATATATATATATATATATATATATATATATATATATATATATATATAAGACAAAATATAAAGTACTCCTAGCCAAACTAATGCTAAGTGGATACCTTGGCTTTGAACTAAATGCAGTATCACACCACCTACACACCCATCTTGATGTGCAAACTCAATACCTTGAGTAAAACCCAATACCTTGACATTACTTTGGTATCACAAGGTAATTCAATATCCAACATATAACTAACTACCCATGCACCTCCCTATACACTAATATGTATTTAAACTTATAACAATACTATACTAAACTAACATACTAACATACCCCTTGATATTTAATACCCATACCAAAGATACCTCAACTCTCATTACCTTGGTGTATTTCAAGGTAATTTAGAAATAATACTAACCAAAGCTAACTAGTGCTTATATATTATATCACTCATATATATATATATATATATATATATATATATATATATATATATATATATATATATATATATAAGCTAGTTTGTTTATATTGATAAGTTAGTAAGTTATGTATATAAACTTATAACAATACTATACTAAACTAACTTACTAATATACCCCTTAATATTTACCTTGAGATAAACTAGTTAGTTTATATTGATAAGCTAGTTAGTTTATATTGGTTAGTATTATTTCTAAATTACCTTGAGATAAACTAACTAGCTTATATATATATATATATATATATATATACCAACTTACTAACAATATATACATAACTTACTAACTAGCTTATTATCTAGCTTATCCCAACTTACAAAAAACTGAACTCAAACTATTGCAGCTTACTACATCTTATCGCTGCTTGCTGCAGCTTATTATTGTTGCGCTTATAGCTTCTGCTGTTGCTTACTGTAGCTTGCTGCTTCTTCTGCTGCTTCTGTTGCTTGTTGCTTCTACTTTCTGCTGTGGCTTTTAGCTTCTGCTGCTGCTTATGGCTGCTGCTGCTTGCTGCTTTTCGGCTGTTATTGCTTGCTGCTTATCGACTGCTTTTTACTTCTTTCTTCTCCCCTCTAGCTCACATACACTCACTCACATATATATATATATATATATATATATATATATATATATATATATATATATATCATATAATAATTATATTTATAATATATAATAGCTATAACTATGACAAATTGAATTAAAATGTAATGAAACAAACACGTGGTGTGCACCGCACCCGTATCATATTCATTCTATGATACGCTTGCGATACGGCTCCAACACACAACCAAACATATTTCAACGGACACAAGCATGTTTAAAATCATAATTATGAATAATACGAAGAGCTAGATACTCGACTACGTGTCCGTGTCAAAAATATGATATGCTCAAACCCCCATGTTGGAAAAAAACTCCCAAATTAACCCGTATCGCCAAATTATCGGGATTCGGCCAACACGTATTCAATTATGGACACGACACTAGTCACACACAACCAAACACATATCAATTTGGCCTAATTAACCTATTGACAAACACAAGATGTGTTAATCTCGGAATTCTACCAAAATTGACACAAAATATCACATAACTTTCTCCATAGGCCTCCTATGAACCTAATTCCAATTCCTATGGGTAGACTTAGTACAAAAAAGAGTTCCTATTGATTAAATTATAGATTTAGAGTCTAATTAGAGAGGGAAAACAGAATTATACCTCTTGGGAGATAGATTTCGAATAAAATTACCAAATTGGGTGTCAAGAGCCTTCAACTTGTAGATCCTTGATTCTCCTTATAGGTCCTTGCTACCTCCTTGTAGATAATTGTTTCCTCCTTGTTCTAATCACCTCTAATGATGAACAGGGAAGGAATTAGGAAGAACATTGGTTAGAATTGGTATAGGATTGAAGAAATTTGGAAGAAAGAAATTCTAGATCTAGATTTGAAATAAAAAGTGAAGAGAGAAAATTTCCCTCCACTCTAGCTAGGGTCGGCCTCTACCCCCTCCTCCTAGTCACTATAAAATGTCCATAATATCTCTTCGGGCTTGTCATGAAAAAAATAATTAAGGAGGGAAGGTTCTAGTCCAATTGGTTACACTAATTAATCATCCTCCTAATGATTGTGCTTATTATTAGGCTCAATTCTAACTAGAATTAAATGTTTGTCCATGGATCTAATCTAAACTAGTTAGATCTACTAACACAAGTCCAAAATTATATACTAACATCTAACAATAAAGAAATAATAAAATAAATAAATATACAACATGCATAATATTTAATTAATTATGAAATGACCAAAATATACTTTTCTAGAAAATATGGTAGTGACAAGTCTACCCACCTTAAAATAATTTTGTTCTCAAAATTTAAAAGATGAAACTACCCCCAAAAAATAAAATAAAACAGAATTAGAAAAGAACATACCTCAAGGCACAAACAAATATGGGTAACGCTCTCGCATTTTATCCTCTCTCTCCCAGGTAGATTCACCCTGAGAGTGATGCCTCCATGCGACATACACCAAAGAAATGGTCTGATTCCTCAGCACCTTCTCTCTCCGATCCAGAATCTCAACTGGCTGCTCTGGATAGCTAAGAGTAGGGCCCACCTCTATCTCCGAGTGATCCAATACGTGACTAGGATCCGCCACGTACCGTCTCAACTGTGACACATAAAATACGTTGTGCACCCCGCCAATGCAGGTGGCAAGTCTAGTCTATAAGCAACTGCACCAACCCTCGCGAGAATAGTGAAAGGTTCGATGTATCATGGACTAAGCTTCCCGTCTCCACCGAAACGAATTGTGTCTCGTGTCGAAGAAATCCATAGAAATACTAAACCACCAACCTAGAACAAAACACAACCATTAGAACTTAATCTATAACAAACAAGCAATACCAAGCATAAAACAAAAATCTAAAAATATACCTCAAACTCTGAAGGTCTCCGGTGGCTAACATCCCAATGTCGTTTTCTGTCCTGCGCCACTTGAAGTCTATCTCTGATCAACTTAACCTTCTCCGCTGCATCCACAACCATCTTTGGTCCTAGCAAAGCTCTCTCTCCAATATCATCCCATAACAAGGGAGTACGACATCTTCGACCATACAGATCCTCAAATGGTGATATCTCTATGCTGGCTTGGTAGTTGTTGTTGTAAGCAAACTCAACCAAATGGAGATGGTCCTCCCAAGATCACCCAAAATCTAGTACACAGTTATGCAGCATATCCTCGATAGTCTGAATGGTCCTCTCTGACTACCCATATATCTGGGGATGATATTCAGTACTAAACTTGAGCTAGGTGCCCTAACTCGCTTGCAAACTTCTCCAAAAATAAGAAGTAAACTGACTATCCCGATGGAGACTAGGCTAATGGGAACCCATGTATCCTGAAGATCTGCCACACATACATCTCTGCCAGCTTCTCCATAGACAAACCCACATTGAAAGGCAAAATATGGGCCAACTTGGTATATATATATATATATATATATATACATAGTATTGCTTTTCCCTTTTCTTTCTCAACCTAAACCTAAAGCCACAGCCAACCCCCTTTCCATCATCTTCCTCTCGTGAACCCTTCAACCCGCCAGAGTTCAACGCACCGGAGGCCACCACACCACCTGCCCTCGTCTGAACACCCTGGTGAACCGCCTGATCCGAGTCAAACTCGCCGGAGTCATTCTCTCCCCGCCGCGACAGCACCTCCAACCTTCCCTGCTACACTCCACCCCCTCATCCATCGCCGGAAATACCCTACTGTCGACCCTCCATGACTGAACGCCGGAGACTCAAACGGATCCACTGTCTGAAGCCGAAGAATACTCTACCGATCTCCGCTATCCCTGAGCTCCGTCTAGATCCCGTCGACCGAGAGCTCGCCTGTACCGCCTGAACGCTGGAAGCCTCATGCCACGACCCGCTAGCTCTCGCCTTAACCACCTGAGCCATTTCCGACGAACACCCGAGCACCAACCGCTTGAACGCCGGAGACCCGCAGCAGCCGCTGCCACCTTGCTGAAGCCACGATCAACGTAGACCGGAGATCGACCGGAACCGATCCCGAGCACCTGCACTTGCCATCCCCATCATCCCTAGCCGAAGCTAGGCCTCGCACACCTGCGTGTTCAAGCTTCTGCCGAGAGACTCCACTTTAATCTCGGTCTACTCCGTAAGTCTCCTTACTTCTTCTTATACCCCGAGCATTTGTTCGAGTAAGAAGTGAACAAGTAGCAGCAACCTTGGGAAATTGCTTCCTCCAGTAAACAGGAAGAACTTTTGTGTGGTCATGGTCTTTACATCTGTAGACAATAGGAGTTTTAAGTATAGGAAGTATATGGTCTATTGCTCATTGGAATCCGTTCAAATAAATCACATAATAAAGTAGAAGAAACAATTCCATGTCCATATGGTTATCCAAGTACATGTTGTGGTCTGTTATTATTAAGATTAATATATTTCTTATGAGGACTTAATATAAGACCATAAGTAGGAATAAAGTAGGTGGGCCCCTTACATTAGAACCCCTGGAAGAAGAAAATAATTTTGTTAGCTAACCTTTGTAATATCACATATAGGCCCTTTAGCCTTTCTATCTTTAAACCAAGACTTAAAATCACTAGTTATGTAAATAAATAAAAGGATATAGTATAACTTTAATGGAACTAAATATATACATATATATATATCGCATATGTATTTAATTGGTATATATATATATTATGAGTATAAATATTGTTGCTAGATAATAATATATACTATATGTCTATGTACTGATGACCGAGTGTAACCACGGATACCCCGTAGTTATATCAACCTGTGACCATGTAGTGTGTTAAAAGACTACCATATGTACATCGACGTACTGGAAAGACCGTACCATTGACTGTCTGTTATACACAGCAACGACAGACGTGACCACCCTAGCGTAGTCCCTAAGATCATGGTGTTGATTGTGTATTATTGTAATGTCTGATGCAGTATTATATTTATGATATATCTATAGGACTGTTGGATTATTCAGACGATACCTTAGAACCCGAACATTGGTATTGCCAGCTAAGGACCACAGGCGAGTACATTCTCTGACAGTTTCTATTATGTTGATTATCTTTATAACTCTTATTGTATAGCGTACATGACTCTGACACTATTGTTTACACGAGTTGGCATCATTGAGACCTGTCACGAGGAGTCGTGATTGGAATCCATCGTGCTAGCTAAGGAAAAATAGGGAAATGTTAGTAGCTTATGTGATCATACCCAACTTTACATGCATCATAGCTCACCGATACCTCACGTCGGTGCAGCCTTACCATTACATGCCTCATCGCTGTTATATGTGGTTAGCCTGACCTGTTAGGGATGATCGCTAATCAATGTAATGAGTCATATAGTCCCAAGTCGATCATATGATATGCTGATGTTTCACACACTTAGTTAGATGATTCTTGACATGTATCTTAGTATATTGATCTTGCATTTCTATATATTCTAGTTATTGATCTTGTACACACTTACATACCAGTTCATTGTTCTTGCGTGTACTTGTAGTTCTATTCATTCCTAGATGTATATTGATGATGATGTTCCAGTATTCATTTATTCCAGTATTCCAGTTATTCCAGCATTTCTTTATTCTATTTATTCCAGTATTTTTTATTGCCAGTATTCCTATCTGCCTTGTATTTCTTTACACTGTGTTATGGTTTTTGTCAATATGCATAGAACTGCTATTAGAGGTGTATTTCGTTCCAATCCTGACTAGATATTTTTTTCAGAGGATCTTGAGGAGTTCTGTACCACACACTACGGACCAGGTATAGACGCAGACTACGAACCAAAGATCCTAGTGGAGACTATGCCTTTAGATGAGATATTACCTGCAACTATCTAGATAGTTTTTATTATGCTTTGAGACTTATGGAGGTTATTTCAGTTTATGTTCAGACTTATGTTAAGTTTAATTTAAGACGGGTGATGTTGGACAGCTAGACTGTGATTTATCTTTATATTTGAGACATGGTGTTTAACTATGTCATTTTCGCTTATCTTTTATCGTGCCTTATATCTTACAGTTGTTGTGATTGAGTTTATATTATGAGATATTGTGGGATGTATATTGACCTCCTTATGGAGATGGATATCATTGACAGGTGTTTAGTTACATTAGTACTCATTGTGACCTAGACAGTATTCTACCGCCGATGCTGCGACGTAGGCGTAGGCTGGACGTACCCACGCACTCGTGCCCCTATACCGGGTGCGGGTTGTGACACATTTTTAGTGGTGGCCCATGCAGGTTGAGTTTCACAATTTGTGCGAAATTGTGGTAGTACGACAACTTAGTTGTACTGTTGCGAGCCTGCAATAGGATATAGGAAATAGGATCTAGGATGAGAGTATGCTCAATCATACTAGGAAATTATGAACTTCATATTGCTTTTCTAATTGATTTCTTCCTTAACATTTTACTGACCTTCCTTGATAATATCGTATCTATCACCTTTAATAGATTCTTTTGATCTGTATTCAGGATACCGTCGAATACTAGATCCATGAGAGTGGGAGCATCAACTTCAAAGAGGTTTGCCACCTCTCAACCTTACGAACAAACACCGGGTGTAACACCCCGTTCCGCTCTAGCGGACTGTCGTCTCAAACGGCAATAGTACAACTGTCCCGACCCGCTTTGCCTTGAACAAAAAGCAAAGGATATCCAGACTTGTACCTACAGGAATCCGGCTTAGGCTTTCAGAGGCTCACTTGACGTATTGCTCTACTGAGGCGAATCATCGCTAAGGTGGGTGACTACAGTGAACTTGTCTTTGCTTAGCCAGCACACATAAAATATGGAATGTTCATGCTAGTCGCTAGGTGAATCACCCCATGCATGCTAATAAGAATCCAACGCACCTAGCTAAGGGAATAATCCCAACTTGTATTGCTTATACTAGAACATGAAAATTGAAATACTGCTTGTATTCAGACCCTCGCATGCTAAGTCCCTAACGGTTTCATCTCTCGGCTTACCTTTGGGTCCGAGCAAATGTGTTTACTTATGTTCCTTAGAAATGCATGCTTGTCTGCTTGAATTTGCATTATTTTTATCCAAACCCCGGAAGACTACTAAGTAGTCGTTCCGTGCCTGAACGAACCTGCAAGTATTCGTGTTCGCATGTTCTCGTATACTCTTATTCTTGTGAACTCATGTAGCCTGCTTGGCAAAACTCACGTAGCCTGCTTGGCGAAACACACGTAGCCTGCTCGATAAAACTCACGTAGCCTGCTTGGCAAAATAATGGAATTGGAAAAGAAACCAAATAAGTACATGTCGCGGACAACTCGAAAACGAGGTATAGTTCCACGGACGGTTCCGGGGCACTGGGGCCGATCCGATCCGGATGGAACTTCAAGTATGGTCCATCGTGTGCAGGCGAGTGGTTTGTAGCGCCTCTTGTACTTTCTTTGCATTCTACTTGGCCTGGGACCACATCATGGGTAGTCCATCGTGTGCTGGCGAGATGGTTTGTAGCGCATCGTGTACTTGGTTGCATTCCATCTTGGCCTTGGACTACTTCGTGTGCAATCCCTCGTGTTCAGGCGAGATGGTTTATAGCGCATCGTGTGCTCTCGTTGCATTCCATTCTCGTTTGGGATTAGTCCTTTATGGCTATGCCAGCGACTATGTTCATATAGATAAGTCATCCTCGCTTAGCGGCTATCCGCGTGCGAGTTATTGTATCGCATCAAAGAACAACTGAGCACACCAAATATTGTCCCATTCAATGACTCTCGTGTTGCATATGCTATAACTTGGTTTTCATATGAATGCCCCTGAATGCTTATACTTGCCCGTGCTTGAATTAATATTGTTTGCCTCGGACGGGGAAGGAGATGGTAAGTTGGTAAGTCTCGCCGTGTTTCCTCTCATGTTGCACGGCGCACTGCCACACGGGTTAGGCTATTCAATATTTGCATGAAACTGATCCTAAGGCAATTAGAAAGGCATCTTATTAGTTGGTGCACGGAACTTATATTACGTGTTTGGATTTGTCGAGCGGGCGAGTAGCTTTCCCACCAGTGCATTCAATGTACAGATAATCCACCAGTTTGTATGCAGGGTGCGGGAGAACCTCGTTTGGTGCGGATGTCTCCTTCGTGCGTGCTTAGGCGTGAAGATCACTCTAAAGCAACGGTGCGTCCGGAACTGAAGCACATATACAAGACATAATATTGTGAACATCGCCTGATCATCGCCTGTACAATGATTCCACAATCATTCCACCATTGTAGCCACTTGGCACGCTTTTACTTTTTTAGAGAGAGAGGCTTGAGCGACTTGTAATCTCGGCTATACGTCACCTGTAACACATGTTTATATCAATAAAGAGCTTGCTTTACTTCAACTTGTGTTTCAATGCTTCCGTTATATTGTCGACTCAGTGAACCTGTTATCAAATCGCTATGCGTTTATGACTCCGCTGCACTCGGACAATCTGTGCGACTCTGTGGCTTAGAACTCTTACCGCCAGCCAATGAACCACGGCCTTGCACGGGCGTGGATCACGCTCGTGCGGCATCACGCCCGGATGGGTCGAAGCGATCGTTCCGCGGGAGCGCTGGCGAGGGTGATTCCCGCCTAGTGGGAACGGCCGATTTGCCTGCGGGAGATCGGGGCATGACACCGGGAGTTCCTCCTACATCTTCTATTCGTGTGGGAGTATCTGCAGCTAACGGGATTCCTCCTCCACCTATTCAGAGGATTGCCCCAGCTATGACAGACAACCTTCCACCACCACCGACACTGATTCCCTGGAGGAGTGCCCACTGACGGGGCAAAGATGTTCGTACTGATGCAGGGCATGCTAGAGGCCTAGAGAGTAACAGCGGAAGCTCAGCGTGTTTAAGCTGAAGCCCAGAGAGTGCAAGCGGAAGCACACTAGGCGCAGACAGAACTGATGAGAGAAAGCATGGAGAATGCTCATCAGGTGGCTCTCCAGGATGTGGAGAGAGTAGCACGACAACCGCAACATCAGGGTCAACAACAACAGAGGCCCGATACCATAGTGGACTTTAAGAGGATGATGCCTCAAGATTTCAAGGGCACAGAAGGAATACTCTATACTGATAAATGGTTAGAGGACATAGAGAGGAACTTGCGCTTATCACAGATCCCAGAGATTCTTCAGATAGAAGCCGTTGGCAGTCAGATGTTTGATATCGCACTGACGTGGTATCATACAGAGCCGAGACTCGCCGCTGAAGGACTTACTATGGAGGAATTTAAGAAGCTCTTCAAGGAGAAATTCTTTCCTGACGTAGCCTTGGGAGCATTAGAAAGTCAGTTCTATGACTTAGTCCAAGGAGGCATGTCAGTCGACGAATATGCTGCAGAGTTTTGCCGATTGAGTCGATTTGCGCCATCGATGATTCGAGATCTAGGAGACAGAGCACAAAAATTCAGAAAGGGATTAAATAGGGAGATCAAGTCTCGTACTTCGGGACGATGTACTTCTACATTTGAGGGTATTCTGATGGATGCCTAGATTGCTGAAGATGACTTGGACCTCAGGCCCAAGAGAGGACGCGATACATCTAGAGCAATAGGAGGTAACACAGGACCAGCCAAGCACCCACACTTTCAACAACAACAACCACAACAGAGGCCGTACCAGCAGCAACACCAGCAACATGTACCAGTTCGAGGACATGTTCAGCAACAGCAACCACAGAGACAGAATCAACTCGTTGCCCCATGTTCGTATTGCGGAAAGATGGGACATACAAGAGACATCTGCAGAAAAAGGTTGGGCACTTGCTTGTCGTGTGGATCAGCAACACATTAGCTGAGGGACTGCCCAGCTATTCAGACTCGCTAGGGAGGAGCAGCAGCTCAAAGAGGACCAGCCAGAGCACCTATTATACCAGGAGGCCAGCAGAGAGGACTTCCACTTCCACCACAGCAGCAGAGGTTCTCAGCACCAGCAGCAGCAGCAGAGAGGAGCACCCCAGGGATGAGCATATGCCATGACTACTGAGGAGGCCGAGCCAGCTGGAGATGTGATTTCAGGTTCAGTTTTACTCGATTCTATTCCAGCACTTGCATTATTTGATTCTGGCGCTTCCCATAGTTTCGTATCTATATCTTATGCCCTTAAACATCGTTTAGAAACGGAACCATTAGATAGGACTTGCAAGATCACGACAGGAGGAGGCATTATCCTAGTCCGTGATTGTTGCAAGGGTCGGAGAGTGTCATTGGAAGGCCGAGAGTTGAGCGTGAGTTTACTCGTTATGCCACTTCCGGGATACGATATTGTACTCGGAATGGACTGGTTGAGTAAACACCATGCTTCTATAGATTGTCACGGAGGCAGAGTAGTATTTCGACCACCAGGAGGACCAGAGTTCGAGATTGCCAGAAGAGCAGAGGAGTAGAGCAGAGGCACTTTTTGCAGAACCAGGATGGAAGAAGAGGAGTTACCACATCCACTTATAGTGGAGTTCCTGGATGTATTTCCAGAGGAGTTGTCCGGTTTACCGCCAGACAGAGATGTTAAATTCTATATAGACTTGATACCAGGAGCGGAGCCTATTTCGCAACATGTCTATAGAGTTAACAACAATGAGTTAGTAGAACTGAAAAAACAAGTAAAGGAGCACCGGTATTATTCGTACCAAAGAAGGATGGCACGGTACGCATGTGTATCGATTATAGAGCCTTGAATAACCTCACTATCAAGAACAAATACCCGCTGCAGAGGATAGATGATCTTTTTAATCAATTGAGAGGAGCGAAGGTGTTTTCAAAAATAGACTTGAGGTCAGGCTATCATCAGGTGAAGGTGAAGAAAGAAGACATACCGAAGACCGCCTTACGGACCAGATATGGCCAGTTTGAATTTACAGTAATGCCGTTTGGTTTAACCAATGCACCAGCAGTATTTATGAACTTGATGAACAAGGTGTTCCACCAGTACCTTGACAAGTTCATAGTGGTATTTATTGACGACATTCTAGTATATTCGAAGACCCCAGAAGAGGACGAAGAGCACCTGAGGATGGTCTTAGAGACTCTCAGGAGGGAGAAGTTGTACGGAAAGCTTTCAAAGTGTGAGTTCTTCCTTGACAAGGTTGAATTCCTTAGACACATGGTGACAGGTAACAGAATCTCAGTTAACCCAAAGAAGATAGAGGCAGTAGAGTCATGGGCTACCCCCAGTACGGTAACTGAAATCAGGAGCTTTCTAGGACTAGCAGGATACTACAGAAGATTTGTACAAGACTTCTCCAAGATTGCAGAGTCGATGACTAGGCTGACCAAGAAGGATGTGGAATTTGTCTGGACAGAGGAATGTCAAGCTGCATTCGACGAGCTGAAGAAAAGATTGAGGACAGCACCAGTTTTGACGTTGCCGTCAGGGACAGGTGGATTCACTATCTACAGTGATGCTTCAGGAAAAGGTTTGGGATGCGTTCTTCAACAACATGGGAAAGTAATTGCCTATGCTTCAAGACAATTACGCCCTCATGAAAAGAACTACCCCACTCATGATTTGGAGTTAGCGGCAGTTATCTTTGCCCTAAAGTTGTGGAAGCACTATCTGTACGGAGAGCGTGTGGAGATCTTCACAGACCACAAGAGCTTGAAGTACATGTTTACACAGAAGGAGCTGAACATGAGACAGATAAGGTGGTTAGAGTTGATGAAAGACTTTGATATCTCATTATAGTACCATCCAGGAAAGGCTAACGTAGTCGCCGATGCCTTGAGCAGGTATCCAATGGCTATGTGCTTGACTTCGGATAGACATTTATTAGCTGATCTTGAGAGCTTGGCAATTGAAATATTAGTTTCAGGAGCTGAGATTCTGATGTGGGGATTGCAAATACAATCAGAGCTGATGGACAGAATTAGAGCTGTGTAGTATGATGATGAGACTCTAAGGAATATTAAAGCATAAGTTCAGACAGGATTGATAGACGACTTCACTATTGCGGATGATGGATCCTTACGACATGGCACGAGAATGTGTGTGCCATGTGGAGAGCTGCGCGAAGAAGTTTTACAGGAGGCACACCGCTCTCAGTACTCGATGCATCCCAGAGCCAACAAGAAGTATCAAGATTTGAGGGAGCATGTATGGTGGTATGGTATGAAGCATGAAGTAGCACACTTCGTATCCCGATGTTTAGTGTGCCAACAGGTGATAGCAGATCGACAGAGGCCAGGAGGAATGCTTCAACCTTTACCCATTCTAGAATGGAAGTGGGAGCACGTGACTATGGATTTCATTTTGAGACTTCCTCGTTCTTCAAGAGGAAAGGACGCAATTTGGGTCATCGTAGATAGGTTGACCAAATCAGCCACTTCTTACCTTTCAAAGTCGGTACATCGACGGAGAAGCTAGCAGAGATGTACGTACAGCAGATTATCAGATTACATAGAGTTTCTGTGAGTATTGTCTCAGATCGGGATAGTCGTTTCACTTCCCAATTCTGAAGGAGTCTGCAGTCTAGCTTAGGCACTCAGCTCAAGTTCAGTACCGCGTATCACCCTCAGACAGACGGGCTGTCTGAAAGGACTATTCAGACTCTTGAATATATGCTACGCACTTGCGTATTGGATCTCGGAGGTTCTTGGGACGATCATCTACACTTGGTAGAGTTTGCTTATAATAACAGCTACCAAGCCAGCATTGAGATGTCACCATTCGAGGCTTTATATGGACGGACGTGTCGTACACCATTATCTTGGGATGATATTGGAGAAAGAGCTTTGTTAGGACCAGAAATGGTCGTGGATGCAGCAGAAAAGGTAAAACTTATCAGAGAAAGACTGCGAGTGACGCAGGACAGACAGCGACATTAGGCCGATAGCCACCATAGACCCCTAGAGTTTCAGGTATTGGTTTGATTTGTTTATGGTTTGTGATTGTTTTGTTTAGACTGCGTATTAAGATTGTTTGTTCTAGGTTGGCAATTTGGTGTTCCTACGGATTTCTCCCACACGGGGCACGATTCATTTAGGCAGAGACGAAAAACTTAGTCTACGATACATCGGACCCTTCAGTATTCTTGCAAGGGTCGGTGCAGTGGCCTATAGACTTGACTTGCCGCCTGCTCTAGATGGAGTGCATGACGTGTTCCACGTGTCGTAGCTGAGACGGTATATGGCAGATCCTAGTCACATACTAGACCACTCGGAGATCGAAGTTGGACTGACACTCAGCTATCCTGAACAACCCATCGAGATCTTGGATCGTAGAGAGAAGGTATTGTGGAACCAGACTATTCCTTTGGTTCGTGTTGCATAGAGAAATCACTCTCCAGGAGAGTCAACTTGGGAGAGAAGACGAAATGCGCGAGCAGTATCCATATCTCTTCGAGACTTGAGATATAATTCATTATTTGATTGTTTGTTCTTATGCTAGTTTATTTTTAATTTCGAGGACAAAATTCTTTTAAGGAGGGTAGACTTGTCACCCTCACTTTTTGGATTAAGGGTATTTTCGTTTCTCATAATTAATGAGCAATAATTGCATAATAATTAATTATTTTAAATTATTGTGATTTTTATTTTGTTGTACTTTACCGTCGTTTTGAATTTTAAAACACCACTTGCATCCACTCTTGTGCAACTTTTCAATTATTAGGCACTTTGGTGCAAGAGTGCATTGAGGTATCCATCCAGTTGGACACGATACGTAAATAAACCCAATTCTCCCTTAGGTGTAATTTCCATAAATTTTTGGAAGTGTGCAATACAATATTAATTTCCCTGAACCATGGCCTCAGACCATTGAATCAATGCATTCTAGCAATTTTTATTTATTTATTTGAAATCCCAGCCATTGAAATACCCATGAGAAAGCCTAATCCTAAGAGGGCCTTGACCAGACCAAATTCTAGGTCAACCCAAAGTCTACTATATATATATATATATATATATATATATATATATATATATATACATAGTATTGCTTTTCCCTTTTCTTTCTCAACCTAAACCTAAAGCCACATCCAACCCCCTTCCCATCATCTCCCTCTTGTGAACCCTTCAACCCTCCAGAGCTCAACGCGTCGGAGGCCACCACACCACCTTCCCTCATTTGAACACCTCGGTGAACCGCCTGATCCCAGTCGAACTTACTGGAGTAATTCTCTCCCCGCCGCGACTGCACCTCCAACCGTACCTTCTACACTCGACCCCCTCAACCATCGTCGGAACCACCCTACTGTCGATCCTCCATGACTGAACACCGGAGACTCGACCGGATCCACTGTCTGAAACCGAAGAATACTCTGCCGATCCCCGCTGTCCTTGAGCTCCGTCTGGATCCCGTCGACCGAGAGCTCGCCTGCACCGCCTGAACCCCGGAAGCCTCATCCCATGACCCGCTGGCTCTCGCCTTAACCGCCTGAGCCATTTTTGACGAACACCCGAGCACCAACCGCTTGAACGCCGGAGACCCGCAGCAGCCGCTGCCACCTTGCTGAAGCCACCTCGACCGGAGATCGACCAGAGATCGACCGGAACCGATCCCGAACACCTGCACTCGCCATCCCCGTCGTCCCTAGCCGAAGCCAGGCCCCGCACACCTGCGTGTTCAAGCTTCTGCCGAGAGACTCCACTTCAATCTCGGTCTACTCTGTAAGTCTCCTTACTTCTTCTCTTATCCCGAGCATTTGTTCGAGTAAGAAGTGAACAAGTAGCAGCAACCTTGGGAAATTGCTTCCTCCAGTAAACAGGAAGAACTTTTGTGTGGTCATGGTCTATACATCTGTAGACAATAGGAGTTTTAAGTATGGGAAGTATATGGTCTCTTGCTCATTGGAATCTGTTCTAATAAATCACATAATAAAGTAGAAGAAACAATTCCATGTCCATATGGTTAGCCAAGTACATGTTGTGGTATGTTATTATTAAGATTAATATATTTCTTATGAGGACTTAATATAAGGCCATAAGATGGAAAAAAGTAGGTGGGCCCCTTACATTAGAACCCGTGGAAGAAGAAAATAATTTTGTTAGCTAACCTTTGTAATATCATATATAGGCCCTTTAGCCTTTCTATCTTTAAACCAAGACTTGAAATCACTAGTTATGTAAATAAATAAAAGGATATAGTATAAATTTGATGGAACTATATATATATATATATATATATATATATATATATATATATATATATATATATATATCGCATACATATTTAATAGGTATATATATATATTATGAGTATAAATATTGTTGCTAGATAATAATATATACTATATGTCTATGTACTGATGACCGTGTTACCACGGATACCCCGTAGTTACATCAACCTGTGACCATGTAGCGTGTTAAAAGACTGTCATATGTACATCAACGTAATGGCAAGTCCGTACCGTTGACTGTCTGTTATACACAGCAACGACAGACGTGACCACCCTAGCGTAGTCCCTAAGATCATGGTGTTGATTGTGTATTATTGTAATATCTGATGCAGTATTATGTTTATGATATATCTATAGGACTGTTGGATCATTTAGACGATACCTTGGAACCCGGGCATTGGTATTGCCAGCTAAGGACCACAGGCGAGTACATTCTCTGACAGTTTCCATTATGTTGATTATCTCTATAACTCTTGTTGTATAGCGTACATGACTCTGACACTATTGTTTACACGAGTTGGCATCATTGAGACCTGTCACGAG
Organism: Iris macrosiphon; assembly: GCA_036927795.1. Taxonomy (NCBI): domain Eukaryota; kingdom Viridiplantae; phylum Streptophyta; class Magnoliopsida; order Asparagales; family Iridaceae; genus Iris; species Iris macrosiphon. The sequence goes on from JAYESA010000012.1 coordinate 93,687,788, forward strand.
GAGTCGTGATTGGAATCCATCATGCTAGCTGGGGAAAAATAAGGAAATGTTAGTAGCTTATGTGATCATACTCAACTTTACATGCATTATAGTTCACCCACACCTCACGTCGGTGCAGCCTTACCATTACATGCATCATCGCTGTTACATGTCGTTAGCCTGACCTATTAGGGATGATCGCTAATCAATATAATGAATCATATAGTCCCAAGCCGATCACATGATATGCTGATGTTTCACACACTTAGTTAGATGATTCTTGACATGTATCTTAGTATATTGATCTTGTATTTCCACATGTTCTAGTTATTGATCTTGTACACACTTACATACCAGTTCATTGTTCTTGCGTGTACTTGTAGTTCTATTCATTGCTAGATGTATATTGATGATGATGTTCTAGTATTCATTTATTCCAGTATTCTAGTTATTCCAGCATTTCTTTATTCTATTTATTCCAGCATTTCTTATTGCCAGTATTCCTATCTGTCTTGTATTTCTTTATACTGTGTTATAGTTTTTGTCAATATGCATGGAACTGCTGTTAGAGGTGTATTTCATTCCAATCCTGACTAGATATTTTTAGAGGATCTTGAGGAGTTCTGTATCACACACTACGGACCAGGTATAGACGCAGACTACGCACCAGAGATCCTAGAGGAGACTATGCCTTTAGATGAGACATTACCTGCAGCTATATAGATAGTATTTATTATGCTTTAAGACTTTTGGAGTTTATTTTAATTTATGTTTAGACTTATGTTAAGTTTAATTTAAGACTGGTAGAGACTTTATGTTGGACAGCTAGACTGTGATTTATCTTTATGTTTGTCAGACCCGCACCCGGTATAGGGGCACGAGTACGTGGGTACGTCCAGCCTATGCCGCAACATCAGCAGTAGAACGCTGTCTATGTCAATAATCTATCTAATCATTCTCACACGAGCATCCAACTCCATAAGGAGTCACAGATAGTACAATATAATATGAACAATACTCAATCACATAGCTAAAGCACGATAAGATATCAAAGAAATAAATAAACCAAATTGTAACACAAGTCTAAATAGGATAATCTAACTCAACAATAATATCCAAGTCTCAACAAAGTATACCGGAGACAAATCCGGTACCATAAACTGCTAATAAAAACTAACTAAATAACTATTGATCCCGGCTAGACCTCCCGGAATCACACCTGGCTACAAGGTCCAAGTCAGCAGCTACTCTCCCTGTGGTCCATAAAATATCGGACACCCGTCCTCTAAGGCGTAGTCTGGAAAAATATTTCCAGTCAGGATGGAGCAAACTACATCTCTAACATCAGTTCAACATCAATGATATAAACTATGTAGCAGTAAATAGATGGAAATATACAAGATACATATATATGTACAAGAGATATACAACAAAGGAAATACTGGAAAATACTGTAAATAAATGCGGGAAGGAATAATATGTCAATGAAGAAGAATACTATGCCTAAGTGTGTGAGTACTAGCTTTAACATGTGATCGACTTGGGAACTTGTACACGAGTATGGGCCTGGCTAGTTATACGTACAGTGTAAGACCAACACTAACATGAGAACAAGACTTGTACATGAAGGGTATGATCACATATCTACCCTAAAATACTCCCCACCCCCGACTGGTATAGTAGATCCAACCATGGTACGCTATAGCACGGGATTCTCTAAGAAGGTAGCAAGTCTCCTCGAGAATCAGTGTCTGTACATGCACAAGATAACCAATAAAACAAGACTTGTACACGATACAACATATACAAGGAATAACATCTCATGACAAGATCTGGATATACCAATCCGTGTAACCATCGTGTCAAGAAATATGAATATTTATACTAAACATAATGAATATAGAGGATATCATAAATAAGAAACTATCAGATAATGTACTCGCTTGGGGTCCTGCTGCTGGTATGAATCAGAGTCCAAGTCACAGTCCAAATAGCCTATGTATTACAAATTTACCATGTCAAAAGATAATTTATTTTAATTTATTTAATTCTGGAATAATTACTCTAAAATCCTATTTTAATCTTATTATTCTGATTTTTAGGTTAATTCCTAAATTTTGTCCAAAGGAACTGAATTTTATCGACTCGAGACTCATGGCACGCAAATCGAGGCGATCTATTGACCGAAAAGTCAACCGACACAAACTCGAATTTTATGCATGAATTCCTGTAGATTTCAGCATCAAAAACATGCTGAAATTTATAGCTCGTCCGAATTCAAATTCGTTTGGAAATTATGGCACATACAACTTTCGTATCGTGCAACGATGGTTAAATTCTAACCTAAAAGTTCTATAGAATTAACAGTATGAAAATACATTGAACTAAATTCTAGGAAAAACATATGTCAATGATCTCGACATTAGCTTTCCGAAAATTTAAACGGTTCATGATTCTGATTCCTGGTTCTCCCGAAATCGCGAAAATATCGAAACACGTCTATTTTTGGATATGCTGTGCTCTACGAATTTTCCAAAATATAATAATCATAATTTCGTAAAACAAATTATATAATCAGAAAGCTAACCTCAATATCTTTCTAGCACAAAAAACTAGGCCTCGTTTGGAGTCCGGAGCTATGTGCAATGGCTTCTGGAAGATGAAGAAACCCTAGATAACAATTCTCCAAAATTCGGCTGAAGAAAAACCCTAAAAATAAATAACTAAACTAATATATATAGAGAGGAGAGAGAGAACAGCCGCGGCTCGGAAAGTGCCACATGGCAGCCATCCGTGGCTCCGCATTCAGATCGAACGGTCGCGGATCCACGCGGCTCGGCTCAGCTGAGTACGAGTCGAACTCTGACTCGGCTCGGCTCGAGGTCGGCTCGGCTCGGCTCGGCTCGCACCCACCCCGCAGTCACTGACAGGCGGGCCCGGTACTGTTCGCTGCCGGAGGCTGACAGGTGGGCCCCCTGTTTGCTGACTGGCAGAAATAATTATTTTTTGGGTTTTCTTTTTCAGAAATTAGTTTTTAATTCAGTTTTTCATAATTAACTCAAAATAAATGCTAAAAATAATCAAAAAATTCCCAAAAAAATCTAAAAAATATATTTTATTATTTAGAACCTAAAATAAAAGTTTGAAATATTTTTATTTAAGTTTATCCCTAAAATAAATTCTTGAAAGTCCAAGAAAATTAGGATTACTAGTTTTTAATTAACTAAAAATTATGGAAAAATCTTAATAGCCCCAAATTAGCCTAATAACAACATTTAAGCACAAATTTCAGGATACGGAGGTTACAAGTCTACCCACCTAAAAAAAATTACGTCCTCGAAATTTAAAATCCTCAATAGTTGTATGTATTTATTTATATTATTTTACAATCAAAATTAAATTCATCGAATCACATAATCATGAAGTGAATCCATATTGCTATTTCACAAAATTCTATAGATATCATATTCCTAAAATCTTCAAATTTAAAATCGAATTCCATTCGTATCATAATCTCCTCAAAAACTTTATGCTAATCTCTAAATACAAAACTTAATATTCAATCCTCTAATTTTAAATCCACTCAATGTATATTTATAAAATTTAAAAATCTCGTCCAAAAAATTTGTATTCAAATACTAACCCATTAATCATCTTACTCCTCAAATTTTGAGTAAATCACTAAATATAAAATTTACCATCCAATCCTTTAATTGAAATCCTATCAATGCATATTTATAAAATTTAAATTCTCATCCCAAAAATTTGAATTCAAACACTAATCCATTAATGATCCTACTCCTCGATTCTTTTTCCACACAATGCTCAAATAATATAATACTCGCAAAATCTTCAATTACAATATTCAAAATAAATCTATATCTTGCAGTCAAATAAATACAATGATAATCTTCTTAATTTCCTCAAATATTAATGACATTCAATCATACCACAATCTTCATAAAAATTTATGATTTTAACAAATCATCAATTCTGTCATTTTAAATTCTCAACTCTCTTCATTTAAATAAATATTTATCCTCAAAATTTGAAATACATTGTCTCTCTTTGTCAATTAATAACCTCTTCATTAATTCTTCACCACGGTCAAACCCCCAACAATTAAGGTCTAAGAAAATTCTACCTACAGTCATATAACATACAATCTAAGAAAAACATGTATGGTTTATGGTCTCTTTTGTCATGGTATTACAGTCTCTGTCAGGATGTACTACTAACTATATTCTAGCAAGAGAATCATTGATACAAGCTATGGTACTAAGGAATCAATCAATCAAACAAACAGACGAAAAATGAACAGAAGGAAAGAACAGAACATAGCCTTCTAACCCTTTACTTGGATATCTACAACCTCTATCATACACTTAACTCTGGCACATTTATTCATAAATTTATGTCCCTATACACTGTTACCCATATCAACTAATCACTAGTCCACAAGATATCCATGGATACATCCATATTACACACACCTGTCTATTTATACCAAAATCTGATACCAAGGACCTCTTGACATAATCATCGGTCAAATGATGCATCTAAAGCTTGATACCTCTATCCCTTGGTACTACTGTTTCTACTACAAGCATATCCACTGCTAGCTCTCTTACCTACTACAATTATTCATACTAGTTGTTCTTATCACTCAAGTGCACACCAAGTGCAACATACCATACTAAGTACTACTCCTTCTAATGCAACTCTAGATGGACACCCAAGTCTGTTTGCAGTGCCACCTCAAGCCAATAGATCCTTACACATGCACATCAACCACTCATATACTAATATGTATTTCCTACCCACCATAAAATTTTATCCTCAAAATAAAATCATCAAAATTTAACTTCTTGAATAATTTAAAATAAAATGCATATACTTTCCTCAAAAGTCAAATATTCAAATATCGAAATAAATTTTTTTAATCACTTCCAAAATCTTTTTTTTTATAGCTTTGACTATGTTTATTGAATTGAATTTGAATCCTCAAAATTTAATAACATAAAATCTCAACTCCTCAAAAATTCTTTAAAAATTAAAATTTATTTCCACTCTTCAAATTATAAATTTGAATCCACAAGCATCTAAGTACACATATATGCTCACAGTCTCTAACACTCAAGGTACACACAAATACGTCAATTATCTACAACTCTCAACTGTGTACTGAATATTTCACTGCCTGGATTACTTGCACTATTACTTCCAATAATCAAAGTTATCATCACACATATTTTCTCCAATGATTTTCTATCTATATTAACTGGTACACCAATCTAATTATCATCACACGAAGTACTTACTGTCATTAGCACCTTGCTCAATAAATCTTTGATATAGAATCACTAGCACTATTTGTATGGTAACACTAGCTTCATCATTAGATTATCTCATCAAACTTATTAGAACTCACGATCACTTGCACTTTCTATAATACCCATGCTTTACTTCAATCTCAAGGGCAGGCATATGGTTGCATATCTCGATTGATGTATAAATATATCTTTTAAACCTTTTACAGCCTGTTCAACTAATCTGTGATATATTTCACAACTTTCATTACCAATCATGATATTTCTCTACTCATGGCATCTCATTAAAACCCTTTATGCATATACATTTTTTTTTACTCTTGATACACCCAGTATCAATCATCAAATTGAACATCATGCTCCATTAATTTTGAACACAATTCCTTGATACTTAATTATTTACATAGATCATCCAATTACATAACTTTATGACTATCCAAGACGGATTTGCTGGCTCTGATACTAACCCTTGGAACTATCACTGATACTCTATACTCTCCTTTCTATAATACCAATACTAATTATAATAACACCTATCATAGAACTATTGCTACAAGGTACTATGCTATGGGTATCTCTAGATTAATGCCTAATGCTCCCATGTCCAACTAAGAAACACTTACAAACTTACAAGTCACACTCATACAACACTAATACAAGACACAAACAAAATTGCAAGTCACTAATTATCACACTAACAAGGAATCCTTAAAGAAAAGAAGCTCAAAAAGAAACGGGATTAAGGACTGAATGTATCTTTACTGCTAGTAAAGAAAAGAAGCGATGGAACAAAGTCCTGGAATAACAGAAATAGATAAGTCTTGAGATGATACTTTAAGAACCAATTTAAGATACAACCTGATAATCATACACGTCTATCAGAAATCATGACACTCAGAATCCTCGTCACGCCAGTAAGCATAGATGCGATAAACGACAGGTTCCGTAACTAAGGTATGCAACTCTACAATTATGTCATCTAGAATCTTTGCCACGCTAACCGATATGGCTGCGAGAAATTCTAAATTTCATAACTAAAGTATGTACATCCAAGTCAGGTTCCTACGTTCTCGTCACGACAGCTAATGTGGCTGCAATAAACTCTAGGTTCCATGACCAAAGTAGACGTTTTACCTTCCTCACTATCCTCATCAATATGTCATCAGATAATACCATAAAATTTAGTCCGTAAAATTTATCTTGATATAAAATCAACTCAACAATGATACCAAGAATTAACAACTGGTCAACAAGAATTAAACTCAACAATGATACCAAGATTTTAATTTAATAACTGTTCAACAAGAATCAAGTTCAATAACAACAAGCAAGAGCGGACGGAAACAAGGAAAATGATTTAAATTAGAAATTATAATAAGATTCTCAAGGGGTCGTCCCAGGAATCTCTCAAGAATTTTTGTGATTGAGTATCCTCTCTCATCCTAGTATCCTATGTCCTATATTCTATAGCAGGCACGTAGCAGTACAACTAAGACGTTGCACTACCACGACATCGCACAACTTGTGAAGTCTGACCTGCATGGGCCACCACTAAAAACGTGTCACGACCCGCACCCGGTATAGGGGCACGAGTGCGTGGGTACGTCCAGCCTACGCCGCAGCATCGGCGGTAGAACGTTGTCTATGTCAATAATCTATCTAATCATTCTCACACGAGCATCCAACTCCATAAAGAGTCACAGATAGCATAATATAATATGAACAATACTCAATCATATAGCTAAAGCACGATAAGATATCAAAAAAATAAATAAACCAAATTGTAACACAAGTCTAAATAGGATAATCTAACTCAACAATAATATCCAAGTATCAACAAAGTATGCCGGAGACAAATCCGGTACCATAAACTGCTAATAAAAACTAACTAAATAACTATTTATCCCGGCTAGACCTCCCAGAATCACACATGGCTACAAGGTCCAAGTCAGCAGCTACTCTCCCTATGGTCCATAAAATGTCGGACACCCGTCCTCTAAGGCGTAGTCTGAAAAAATATTTCCAGTCAGGATGGAGCAAAGTACATCTCTAACAGCAGTTCTACATCAATGATATAAACTATGTAGCAGTAAATAGATGGAAATATATAAGATGCATATATATGTACAAGAGGTATACAATAAAGGAAATACTGGAAAATACTGTAAATAAATACGGGAAGGAACAATATGTCAATGAAGAAGAATACTATGCCTAAGTGTGTGAGTACTAGCTTTAACATGTGATCGGCTTGAGAACTTGTACACGAGTATGGGCCTGGCTAGTCATACGTACGGTGTATGACCAACACTAACATGAGAACAAGACTTGTACATGAAGGGTATGATCACATATCTACACTAAAATACTCTCCACCCCCGACTGGTATAGTAGATCCAACCATGGTACGCTATGGCACGGGATTCTCTAAGAAGGTAGCAAGTCTCCTCGAGAATCAGTGTCTGTACATGCACAAGATAACCAATAAAATAAGACTTGTACACGATACAACATATACAAGGAATAACATCTCATGACAAGATCTGGATATACCAATCCGTGTAACCATCGTGTCAAGAAATATGAATATTTACACTAAATATAATGAATATAGAGGATATCCTAAATAAGAAACTATCAGATAATGTACTCGCTTGGAGTCCTGCTGCTGGTATGAATCAGAGTCCAAGTCACAGTCCAAATAGCCTATGTATTACAAATTTACCATGTCAAAAGATAATTTATTTTAATTTATTTAATTCTGGAATAATTACTCTAAAATCCTATTTTAATCTTATTATTCTGATTTTTAGGTTAATTCCTAAATTTTGTCCAAAGGAACTGAATTTTATCGACTCGAGACTCATGGCACGCAAATCGAGGCGATCTGTTGACCAAAAAGTCAACCGACACAAACTCAAATTTTATGCATGAATTCCTTTAGATTTTAGCGTCAAAAACATGTTGAAATTTATGGATCATCCGAATCCAAATTCGTTTGGGAATTATGGCACATACAACTTTCGTATCGTGCACCGATGGTTAAATTCTAACCTAGAAGTTCTATAGAATTAACAGTATGAAAATACATCGAATTAAATTCTAGGAAAAACATATGTCAATGATCTCGACATTAGCTTTCCGAAACTTTAAACGGTTCATGATTCTGATTCCTGGTTCTCCCGAAATCGCGAAACCATCGAAACACGTCTATTTTCAGACATGCTGTGCTCTACGAATTTTCTATAATATAATAATCATAATTTCGTAAAAAAAATTATATAATCAGAAATATAACCTCAATATATTTCTAATACAAAAAATTAGACCTCGTTTGGAGTCCGGAGCTATGCGTAATGGCTTCTGGAAAATGAAGAAATCCTAGATGACAATTCTCCAAAATTCGGCTAAAGAAAAACCCTAAAAATAAATAACTAAACTAATATATATATATAGAGGAGAGAGAGAGCAGCCGCGGCTCGGAAAGTGTCACGTGGCAGCCATCCGTGGCTCCACGCTCAGATCGAACGGTCGCGGATCCACGTGGCTCGGCTCAGCTGAGTCCGAGTCGAACTCTGACTCGGCTCGGCTCGAGGTCGGCTCGGCTCGGCTCGCACCCACCGCGCAGTCACTGACAGGTGGGCCCGGCTCTGTTCGCTGCCGGAGGCTGACAGGTGGGCCCCCTGTTTGCTGACTGGGCAGAAATAATTACCTTTTGGATTTTCTTTTTCAGAAATTAGTTTTTAATTCAGTTTTTCATAATTAACTCAAAATAAATGCTAAAAATAAGCAGAAAATTCCCAAAAAATTCTAGAAAATATATTTTATTATTTAGAACCTAAAATAAAAGTTTGGGATATTTTTATTTAAGTTTATCCCTAAAATAAATTCTTGAAAGTCCAAGAAAATTAGGATTACTAGTTTTAATTAACTAAAAATTATGAAAAAATCTCAATAGCCCCAAATTAGCCTAATAACAACATTTAAGCACGAATTTCAGGATACAGAGTTTATAATGTTTGAGACATGGTATTTAACTATGTCATTTCTTCTTATCTTTTATCGTGTCTTATACCTTACAGTTGTTGTGATTAAGTTTACATTGTGAGATATTGTGAGATGTATATTGACCTCCTTATGGAGATGGATATCATTGACAGGTGTTTAGTTACATTAGTACTCATTGTGACCAAGACAGCGTACTACTGTCGATGCTGCGGTGTAGGCTGGATGTATCCACGCTCTCGTGCCCCTATACCGGGTGCGGGTCGTGACAGCTAAGTGACCCATAAGGCTAGCAGAGCATGCAACCACGAGCTATGCACCTCTTCTTGGATGCATGACTCTGTACCACATTGGCACATCTTTTAATGTATGTCTCTTCTCTGACACACTTTATGGCTTGTTACATCCATCACTTTAGTCACTTCTTTGACACGCATTTAATGCATATCACTCAGCACTTGTCCCAAGGAGTGGACTTTGCCTTGACCTATGTGGCACTGACTCCTATGCGGTATTGATCCTATATGGCACTGACTTCTATGCGGCCTTGATCCTATACAACCTTGATCTATGCAATACTGACTCTATGCGTCCCTAATCTTCATGAAGTCATATGTACACGTTTTATGGTTTTGCTTAATTTGGATATTTTATTGGATTTTGTGATGCCATGAATTATTTTAATGATTGTAAGTATATGTAATATCAGTGACCAGGTGTTAGACTCGACTAAGTGTCTGACCTGATTATAGTCTATGCGCCAAGTGTTAATATTACCTATGCGTCAAGTGACTATGACCACATATGTGCCTGACTTAACTTATGTGATGCTATGTGCAAGAACTTACGTAATTTACCAATGATTGGTAACTTGACTCGACTATTAGTATCCGTGCTGATAGACTTACTACATGCTATGTGTTCCTACGTGTTAAGTGTTCCTTCACGATTATGTTACATATTTTATACCGAGATGTACCTACGTGCTATGCGATATGCGATATGACACGATTCCTCCAGCATGGACATAATATTTGGTCAATAACCAAGCGTGGCTAAGACTTGTGTTGATTGTTGTATCACGCTGGATGAATCCAAATTAAACTGACAAGTGAAAAAGTGGATTCATATCCAGTGTGCCCGTACTGCGGTATGAATATAAGGGGAATAACATATGACTACATCATGTGATTCCAGCTAACCATAGGGTTAACTAGGCAACTAAAACTTGTGAGCATTGGGAGGGACGAAATCCCGAGATCGTGCTTAACTAGCCACCCATAATCATATGGGGAGTGAAGGCTGGCTCCCATTTGGATATTTTTAAATCCTCATTAGTGGATTATGATTTTCGAATATTATATTGTACTATATGTTCTATGCGATCCTAGCACGGTGGCCTAGCGAGGGACTGGTGCATAAATACTACGTGCTACGCCGCGATTCATATCTCGGCTTGCCCTGCTAGTACATGGTTCAATCTGAGGATTCCTATTGCCATGGTCGGCCCTGGCCCAGGGCGGGCAGGGCGACCGCCCAGGGCCCCATGGGCCAGAAGGGCCCAAATTTTTTTTTGTTTAAATACATAAATAATTTTGTACCGAAAATAGAACTAGTATTTACCATGGACCATTCTTATCACAAAGCAATTATTGTGTAGTGGTTATCACATTAGACTTGCACACAAGATATTTCTAGTTCAAATCTTGGTGGAGGCATATTTTTTATTTTACTTTTGTTTTATTTTTTATACATTATGTATAGGGCCTCCTTTTGAAAGTTCGCCCCGGGCCCCTGTGAGCTCAGGGCCGGCCCTGCCTATTGCATGCATAATATCTCTGGGACATCCCATACTCCACCTAGCAGGTCGTACAAGTGATTGGCCAATACTACACTTGAACTTGTTTATGGTTACATCTTCTATTGAATAGTTTAGGGACATGGACTATCATGGTGTAATGGTCTAACCCATGTCCTTGTTTGGATGTTGGGTTAGATTGTTGTATCACGATAGGCTATAGACCAAAATTGTCATGCTAGGTTCATAGAAAACCGTAAGCATGCATAGGACTAGGACACTAAAAATATGTTACGCCCCAGTCCCAAAATACATAGGACTAGGACACGTAAGCATGCCAGCCGCATGGATATGGCAACTCCAATATATGTAAACCATAACCCATACGTACGCTGTAATATGAATATCAAATCCATAAGTGGTATAAAATCTATCACAAGTCACAGGGTATAATCTAAATCTCATCCATAAAAAATCAATATAAATAAATAACCACAGCTATATAACTAGATCTCCATAAGAAGTATCTAAATATGACAGTCGGATGGAAACAAATCCACTACCAACTCGAATATAAAAGTAACAAAATATAGGTACAGCACTAAATAAATACTAGGCCCGAAGAGTAAACCTCCTCAACGATCAGTAGCAAGTCTGGATCTGCGCTCCTATGAATACTCATGAACATCTACACCTGGAAAGGGACCAGGTCCTTAGAGGGACGTAACAAGATACATAGAAGCAAGCCAATTTGAATATAGTAAACATGCATAATGTTTGAAAATATATAAGTATACTGTACAAGACAATCTATATGAATGCAATTAGGACAACTTTTTGACGTATGGACAAGGGTAGGCTACTCGATCTAAGCCTCACAACTCACACACCCGTCTAGAACATCATCAGCCGTCATACCTCGGGGGTAGCGACCCTCGTGACTCCATCAATCGACATACCTCGGGGGTAGAGACCATCGGACACGACCACCTTAGTGCGTGCTAGTTACTACGGTTTACCAGAGTGGTTAAAGCCCATACGCCTACTGATTGTCCTCTATGATACTAAGTGTCAAGTGTGTGTCAACATATCTAATATATAGTAATAACTGAAAGAAACTACACATGCAATGAATAAACAGAAATGTAATAAATATACAGAAATATAATAAGCATGCAAAATACTGTAAGCAATTTGGCAAGGTATCTTGCCTGGTAAGAAAGCTGCAAATTATAACGTCCAGAAGTCCACACACAGGATCAGAAGCTATGGCCTCAGAATAAATATCTTTGGATGCTAAAATAGACATCACCAACGTTCCCAGAATAAGCAAAATAGCTAGAAAGTACTTCCCTTTCGTCCAATTTGGACGCAGGGGCAAAATAGTAGTATCGTGTCAAAGTGTGGTCCACGTATGGCCCACTTTGCACCAAAAAGCGTGCCAATGGTAAAAGTCTCTAAATAGGACAAATTATAGTTCAAAAAACTCTAAATGTCAGTACGAACTCAACGGTATGTCCAAATGTGGATTTTGATGAGCTGAACACAATTTTGCCCAAAAAGTCAACCGTAGGGCCCGCCAATTGACGACTTGGTCAACTGTCTCAGAATTGTGTGAAAATTGGGTCACAGGACCAGCGTATTACCACGAGTCCAGTGGTGCAAGTTTTATCGCAATCTGACGTGCGTGCACAAAATACGCAGGGCTTTCGCAAAAGTTGCGACACGGGGATTGTCCGCGGATACGGGCTAATTCTGACGCGAATCAGTTTCGCGAAATCTCATATATCCGAGTTTGCTGTGCGCACCGTTTGGTACACTTGATACACGGTGGGGTGGTCCCGTTTGGCAGGAAGGTCCCGTTTGGCGGGGCGGTCCCATTTGGCGGGGCGCGCTCCATTTCATAATTTTTGGAAATCTGAAAAATATAGGTTTTCGAGGATTTCCAATGAATTTAATTCTACATACATCAGTTAACAAATTAATATAATTAATAAAAATTAAACTAGGTCAAGTGGTCTCCGCATACCAAAAAAGAAAAATCGAATTCGGATCTCTATGGTGGGAGATACGAATCCGGGAACATAGGTGGTCACCGTAGTTTTCTGCAATACCCAAAAGTGGTCTTTTTCCGTCAACTTGGACGCTATTTTCGCCTAGGGTTACGCTTTGTTCGAGGTCAACTATCATACAGATGTTGAAGAGGGTTAAGTGGTGAACGTACCGGTGAATACGGGATCGAGTTTGGTTCAGCGAGGTGACGGAAAACGGGATTGGAACACAGGTACTTCGCTGATTGAAACTGCAATGCGCGGGGTTGGCGGGGTCGCGGTCGTCGAGATCCGGTTCTGGGCGGCCTGGGCGGCTGGGCGCGGTTCTCCGGCTGGCTGAGGGCGGCGGGGTCAGATGGGAAGGAGGAGAATATGAATTAGGGTTACGGTTTTGGAACGTGGGAAGTTATATATAGAGAAGGGGGAGAAAGGGGACGGTTCTCGCGCGGCTAAGGGGACTGGATAGCCTCTGCTGCTGCTACTTCTAAATCAAAGGTGAGCGAATGGGCCGGGTTGGTTAGTTAGGGTAGGATTTAGGATCCATTAGGGGGTTTGGGTAGTTTTTAAGGACCCATTAGGAATTAATGGTTTTTTTTTCTTTTTTTCTTTTTCTTTCCTTTTTTATTTCTTTCTCTTTCTATTTCTTTTATAAATAAATATATATATATATATATATATATATATATATATATATATATATATATATATATATATATATATATATATATACACGAATAGAAAAATCTAGAATGTGTATTAATGCATACCATTAAGCTAGCAACTGCCCAAAGGGTCTCCTACATAAAATAAATTAGGAAAAAATTCTAATGGCTCCATAAATCTCCTAAGTTCACAAACACCTAAAATAAAAATTAAATAAAATCTATGTCTCCTAATTAGCTCATAATTACTACAATTAAATTATTAATAAATTAAAAAGGGTAAATACGGTTTTTAGGATTTGGGGTTTTACATTAATGTAAAACCCCTAATTCTAAAAGTCGTATTTATTCTTTTTAATTAATTAATAATTGAATTGTAGTAATAATGACCTAATTAGAGAAAATAGATTTTATTAATTTTTATGTTAGGTGTTCGTGCATTTAAGGGATTTATGGATCAATTATAAATTTTTCCTAATTTATTTCATTTAGGAGACCCTTTGGACAGTTGCTAGCTTAATGGTATGCATTAATACAAATTCTAGATTTTTCTATGTATGTGTGTGTGTGTGTGTATATATATATATATATATATATATATATATATATATATTTAAAAGAAAAAAAAAAGAAAAAGGAAATGAAAAAGAAAAGGAAAAAGAAAAAGAAAATAAAAAACAATTAAATCTCCTTATTGGATCCTTAGCCTACCCCAAACCCAAACCACTATATCCTACCCATTTACCTAGGACCCGCTAAGAATTATATAAAGCAGCAGCAGCTAAGACAATCCCTCCCCCGCGAGCAATCTAACACCCCCCCCCCCCCCCCCCGCGGTCTCTCGATCTCTATCTCTCTCTACTACATATTCCCATTGAGCAAACCCTAACCCTCAATATCTCATCCTCCCTCTCCCCGCCGACCGGAGCCCCATGCCACCGTCGTTCAGCGCTGCACAGCCGACTACGACGTCTGCAAGCACAACCGCGCACCCCGCGTGTAGCAAAATTTAACTGCAGCGAAGACCTGTACAGGCTCAGTTTTTTGCGCCCTCGCTTGACCAAACTCGACCCCGTCTTCACCGGTATGATCCTCACCTATCCCCCTTCCATATTTGTGTGTTAGTTTATCTCGAACAGCACACAAACCTAGGTAAATATCGACACTAAGTCGATAAAAAACTACGACTTTTTAAATTTTAGAAATTCTGTTGCGATGACCCATGTTCCCGGATTCGTATCTTCCACCACAGAGATCCGAATTTAATTTTTCCTTTTGGTATGCGGAGACCACTTAACCTAGTTTAATTTTTGTTATTTACATAAAATTATTAACTGCTGTATGTAGAATTAAATTCGTTGGAAAACCCCAAAAACCTACTTTTTCCAGATTTCCAAAAAGTGTAAAACAGAGCGTGCCCCGTCAAACGGGACCGTTCCGTCGTGTACCAAGTGTACCAAAAGGTGCACGCAGTGTACCCGGATACGTGAAAGTTTACAAAAACTGATTCGGACGCGTGTGCGCGTCGGAATCAGCCCGTATCCGCAGACAATCCCCGTGTCACAACTTTTGCGAAAGTCCTACGCATTTTTTGCACGCTGGTCAGATTACGACAAAACTTGCGCCACTGGACTCGTGGTATCGCGCTGGTCCTGTGATCCAATTTTTACGCAATTCTGAGACAGTTGACCAAGTCGCCAATTGGCGGGTCCCACGATTGACTTTTTGGGGAAAATTGTGTTCGGCTCATCGGAATCCATATTTGGACATACTATTGAGTTTGTACTGACATTTAGAGTTTGTTTGACCTATAATTTGTCCTATTTAGAGACCTTCACCCTTGGCACGCTTTTTGGTGCAAAATGGGCCACACGTGGACCCCACTTTGACCCAAAATTATCGTTTTGCCCATGTGTCAAAATTGGACGAAAGGGAAGTACTTTCTAGCTATTTCGCTTATTCTGGGAACGTTAGTGATGTTTATTTCAGTATCCGAAGATGATCATTCTGAGGCCGTAGCTCCTGATCATGTGTGCTTGACTCCTGGACATTACACCTTGCAGCTTTCTTACTAGGCAAGTATACCTTGCCAAATTGTTACAGTACTTTGCATGCTATTTATATTTATATTTCTGTATATTCATTGCATGTGTAGTTTCGTTCAGTCATTACTATATATTAGATATGTTGACACACACTTGACACCTAGTATCATGAGAGGACAATCATTAGGCGTATGGGCTATAACTACTCTGGTAAACTGTAGTATATAGCTCGCACTGCGGTAGTGTGTCGCACTGGTCGCTACCCCCGAGGTATGTCAATTTCTGTAGAGTAGCGCTGGTCGCTACCCCCGAGGTATGACAATTTCTTATGTTCTAGGCGGGTGTGTGAGTTGTGAGGCTTAGATCGAGTAGCCTACCCTTGCCCATACGTCGAAAAGTTGTCCTCATTTGCATTCATATAGATTATCTTGTACAGCGTACTTATATATTTTCAAATATTATGCAAGTTTACTGTATTTAAATTGGCTTGCTTCTATGTATCTTGTTACGTCCCTCTGAGGACCTGGTCCCTTTCCAGGTGTAGATATTCATAACTTTTCGTAGGAGCACGGATCAGGACTTACCACTTATCTCTTCCGAGGAGGTCTTACCTTTGGAGCATCTTTGTTTATCTCCAACGACGGATTGCTTCGTTGAATACCTTTATATCATCATCTTACTAATATTGGAGAATTACCCTTCTCCTCCATTTTAATATTGATATAGTCATTGGTAGTGGATTTGTCTCCACCCGACTATTAGTTTTGGATTATTTAGACTCATTATTCTAGTTTAGTTATTTCATTTTTGTGACTTGTTGTGTGGATGAGATTTAGTATATCGGTGACTTGTGACAATATTTATACCACATATGAGTTTATATTCATATTAGAGCGTATGTGTGTATTATGGTATCCATATATTGGAGTTGCCATATACATACGGCTGGCATGCTTACGTGTTCCTAGTCCTACGTATTTTCGGATTGGTGCATGACATATTTTTGTGGTGGCCCATGCAGGTCAAGAGTATATTGTCTTGGTTACGTTGCTGTACCGAGCAAGCCTGCAAATAGGATTAGAATATAGGATCTCATCCACTATTGACTATGACTCGCGTTCTTCCAATCTGTTCTATTTGAATAGTTGCATCCTGCTTGATTCATATGCTTCCCTAATTCCTTGAGTATAGCCCCCTCCTAGAATATAAAAGTCCCTGTTGTTAGATGATAAGTAGGGTAACCTCCCTATTAAGAGTACAACTAGAGTGTTGACACATCACTGAGTTAGAATACTTAATGAACCATAGCACCCTTACCTGTAGATGGATTGACCACTATCCCTTGATAATTATGGAAGACTTGAGAGTAGTATAAACACTATTAGGGTTAGTTAGAGATTTTACCATAATATTTGACCCTAGTATTGAGGAACCAATAGAAATCCAAGGTTCAGTATTAGGACTAATCTAGCTTTTCGTGGGGAGATAGTGCTAGAGAACTATAAATTTAGCTTTTGTCTTAATAGTAGCAGACAGTACCATAGAAAATCAAGAGCAATGCATAGGACTAGGATACATAAGTATGCCTGCCGCATGGATATGGCAACTCCAATATATGGAAACCATAACCCATACGTGCGCTATAATATGAATATCAAATCCACAAGTGGTATAAAATATATCACAAGTCACAGGGTACCATCTAAATCTCATCCATAGAAAATTAATATAAATAAATAACCAACATCTATATAACTAGATCTCAATAAGAAGTATCTAAAGATGATAGTTGGATGGAAATAAATCCACTACCAACTCGAATGGAAAAGTACAACACAATAAACACAATATAGGTACAGCACCAAATAAATACTAGGCCCGAAGAGTAAACCTCCTCAACGATCAGTAGCAAGTCCGAATCTGCGCTCCTGTGAATACTCATGAACATCTACACCTGGAAAGGGACCAGCTCCTCAGAGGGACGTAACAAGATACATAGAAGCAAGCCAATTTGAATACAGTAAACATGCATAATGTTTGAAAATATATAAGTACGCTATACAAGACAATCTATATGGATGCAATGAGGACAACTTTTCGACGTATGGGCAAGGGTAGGCTACTCGATCTAAATTTCATACTCACACACACGTCAGTGGACATCATCAGCCGACATACCTCGGGGGTAGCGACCCTCAGACTCCATCAATCGACATACCTCGGGGGTAGCGACCATCGGACACGACTACCATAGTGCGTGCTAGTTACTACGGTTCACCAGGGTGGTTATAGCCCATACTCCTACTGATTGTCCTCTATGATACTAAGTGTCAAGTGTGTGTCAACATATCTAATATATAGTAATGACTGAAAGAAACTACACATGCAATGAATAAACAGAAATGTAATAAATATACAGAAATGCAATAAATATACATGAATATACTAGACATGCAAAATACTGTAAGCAATTTGGCAAGGTACCTTGCCTGGTAAGAAAGCTGCAAAGTGTAACGTCCAGAAGTCCAACACACAGGATCAGAAGCTATGGCCTCAGAACAAATATCTCTAAATGCTGAAATAGACATCACCAACGTTCCTAGAATAAGCAAAATAGCTAGAAAGTACTTCCCTTTCGTCCAATTTGGATACAGGGGCAAAACGATAATTTTGGATTAAAGTGGGGTCCACGTGTGGCCCACTTTGCACCGAAAAGTATGCCAAGGGTAAAGGTCTCTAAATGAGACAAATTATAGGTTAAACCAATTCTAAATGACAGCACAAACTCAACGGTATCTCCAAATGTGGAATCCGGTTAGCCGAACACAATTTTGCCCAAAAAGTCAATCGTGGGACCCGCCAATTGGCGACTTGGTCAACTGTCTCAAAATTGCGTAAAAATTGGATCACAGGACTAGCGCGTTACCATGAGTCCAGTGGCGCAAGTTTTGTCATAATTTGACGAGCGTGCACAAAATGCGCAGGACTTTCACAAAAGTTTCGACACGGGAATTGTCTACGGATACGGGCTGATTCCGACGTGCACACGCGTCCAAATCAGTTTTCGCGAACACTCATACGTTTGGGTATGTTGTGCGCACCTTTTGGTATACTTGGTACACGATGGGGCGGTCCCGTTTGTCGGGGCGTGCTCTATTTTGTAATTTTTAAAAATCTGGAAAATATAGGTTTTTGGGATTCTTTAACGAATTTAATTCTACATACAACAACTAACAAATTAATGTAATTTACAGAAATTAAACTAGGTCAAGTGGTCTCCGCATACCAAAAAAAAATCGAATTCGAATCTCTGTGATGGGAGATACGAATCCTGGAACATAGGTAGTCACCACAGTTTTCTGCGATACCCAAAAATTGTCTTTTTCCGTCAACTTGGACGTTGTTTTCGCCTAGGGTTACGCGCTGCTCGAGGTCGACCATCATACAGATATTGAAGAGGGTTAGGTGGTGAACGTATCGGTAAAGACGGGGTCGAGTTTGGTTCAGCGAGGTGACGGGGAAACGGGACTGGAACACAAGTACCCTGCTGTTTGAAACTGCAGCGCGCAGGGTTGCGCGGGGTTGCACGGGGTCGCGGTCGTCGGGATTTGGTTCTGGGCGGCTTTCGACGGTCTGGCTAGGCGGTTAGGTGGCGGCGCGGTCGAGGGGACAAAGGAGATGAGTAGAGGATGAATTTGGGTTAGGGTTTCGTGAAGAAGTGGATTATATATAGGGAAGAGAGGGAGAGACCGATCGTGAGGTCAAACGCGGGGAGGGGGGCTCGACCTAATGCAAGGGCTTAGGTTGCTGCTGCTATTTATTCCCTTAAGGGTCTTAATGGGTCAAGAAAAGTGGGTTGCGGGTTATAGGTTAGGATCCATTAGGGATTTGTTTCATTTAGGGTTTTCTTTATTTCTTTTCTTTTTCTTTTCTCTTATTCATTTATTTTTCTTTCTTTTTCTTTTAAAAAAAATATGTATATATATATATATATATATATATATATATATATACACACATATATACACATAGAAAAATCTAGAATTTGTATTAATACATACCATTAAGCTAGCAACTGTCCAAAGGGTCTCCTACATGAAATAAATTAGAAAAAATTTCTAATGGCTCCATAAATCTCCTAAATTTACAAACACCTAAAATAAAAATTAAATAAAATATATTTATCCTAATTAGCTCATAATTACTATAGTTAAATTAATAATTAATTAAAAAAGATAAATACAATTTTTAGGATTTGGGGTTTACAACCTAGCAGGTCGTACAAGTGATTGGCCAATACAACTTATTTATGGTTACATCTTCTATTGAATAGTTTAGGGACATGAACTATCATGGTGTAATGGTCTAACCCATGTCCTTGTTTGGATTATGGGTTAGATTGTTGTATCACGATAGGCTATAGACCAAAACTATGAGATATAACTATGTATATATATATATATATATATATATATATATATATATATATATATTTATTTATTTATTTATTTATTTATTTATTTATTTATTTATTTCCTTCTGGTTTTGTTTCTTCGTTCATGCTTACTTTGTGGTACTTGTTATTTGGGGTATAACCCCACTGGTTTTGCATGGCCAGTTTTAGAGCTAATACCTGAGGATCCAGTGTACTTTCCCATGAACAATGGCGCATACCAAACATTTGGCCGCTGAAGGACACGAGTGACTTTCTTCTTTTCTGCTCAATATTGTAAATTTTTCTCTTTTGGACGTTTAACAACAGGTACTTGTTAGCCGTAGGTCAAAAAATTTAGTTCCTTACATGATTATAATTAATCAGACTGCCGCTGATTATAGTCATGTACTTTTGCTACTCTGTCAGCTTCTCATTTTATACAGCTGATTTCTAGAACATTTTGATGGGGCATTTGGGATGCCTTTTCGCTTTATCATACATATTCTATGTTTGCTATTCTTTTTTAAATGATTAAGACAATATATGTTCAGTGTGACCCTAAGTTACCTGCTTGTAGTATACACTATCTTGTCTAGTTACAGCCATAACTGCCGTATGACGTATAGTACCTTGTACGGGATAGCTGGCTATGTCTGTCTCAGTATTCCGGTACTGGGATGTGACAGACAATATTATTGTCAATCTGGTATGGCAAAACTTTATAATGAACCTGGTATAAATTAATACAAGAATGGATTTACAGAAATATAGGATAGATGGTGGAGAACTTTGTTCTAGAATATCTACTCGATCTTCCTCAGAAGTAAATGTTCCTCAAAGCTCGTCCCTGTACTTTCATTTAACCTTGTGATCCTCTATCAGATTTTGTTATCTACCATCAACTTTGTAAAAAAAAAATCCATTTCCTTAACTTGTGCCTTTATAATCCATAACCTTAAGTTAATTTTGTATCCTCTAATCAAATTCAATCCCTTCATTTAATCTCGAATTATTCTTTATATTCCTCAAGTTTTCTAGATTCTCAATGTTTAATGTTTCTATTAATTTTTTTATTTCCTTCACCAATAATGTATGTCACTAAATTTAATCTTATGATCCTCTATCAGTTTTCTTGCCCTGTACTTTCATTTAACTTTGTGATCTTCTATCAGTTTTCTTGCCCTCGAAATATTTATATCTTTCAATCTCTATTTACCAATTTAACTTTATGATATGAAACTCCTTATTTTAAAAAAATTTCATCAATTATCTTTCCCCAAACTAAATTTATATCTAAGAATCAATGATCTTATGTCCCCCTTATTTACTAACCATTGGTTTTATTATTCAGCTTTATACCACATCCTGATAATGTTAATTCATAAAATTTAAATTTTCATCATCCCAATACTTCCTCAATTCCTAAAAATATAAGTTTTAACCCCAATATATTTAAAGTGTATCCCCTATGCACTTCTCGATATTCATACTCTCAAAAGTCCTTTATGTAAGGAGACTGATAATCCTCAACCTAACCTTCAGTTTTCTTATATTTTTCTTGATTTTTGTTTCAGAATTCACTATTTTTAGGTATCAATTATCATCAATTTATCCATCTATATATGCCCAAGAAATTATTCAAGAAATATAAATATCAAAATTTAAACTAACCATTACCTCTTTCAGTACTAGAGGGCATTGTGGCGCTCGAGCGCAATCGCTTATCTTATGCCCATCAGATCCACAATAGAGGCATTGTCCCTTCCTCTTCTTACATTCCTTCTATAGGTGCCCTGGCCTCTATAGGTGCCCAGAAACCAATGAGGAGTCTAATATGCCCGATCCTGCTCCTCACATTGTAGGCAGCCAGAACAAGCCTCGATCATCCGCCCCTCCACTCCCAGACGACATTTAGGACACTCTCAGGGATTACCATGCTCGTATCGATGCCAGAGACAACCGAGACATGCTCTAGAAGCACAGAATTCGGCAACCCTATCCTACCGAATAGAACAATGTAGTGTATCCAACCAAGTATAAACCATTATGTTTGGTCCCATTAAATGGAAAAATATCACCCCTCTAGTACATAAACTACTTTCCTTCTACAACGGGGCATTTACCGCAGTACGATGCATTTCTCACCAATTTGTTCATCGAATAATTGTCCAGAGTCGCTTACGAGTGATTCTGTAGCCTCCAGGATAATTGTATCTCGTCTTTCAAGGACATAAAAATCCCTTTTCTCTCTTGGTTCTAGGAGGGAGGAATGGACAAGACTATATCCTCCCTAAGGGACATCGCTCAAGGTGACAAGGAGTCTGTACGTGAATATATAGAGCGCTTTTGGTAGGCGGCACTAAGACTACCCCCTGGTACTCCTAAAACTGTGTTGATGGACACTTGCCGAAAGAACCTACATCCGGCAGTAAGTGTCACGATCCGCACCCAGTGTAAGGGTACAAGTCGGGAACAACGCCCAGCCTATACCACAGAATCGGCGGTAGAACGTTGTCCGGATAATCTATCAACCAAAATTATGAACCACCAACAATAGCAATATACTCAATCACAGATCTAAGATGGAATGAGCACAAATTAGAATAAAGAATCAAAATAACCACATACAACTCATGAGTCTGAAATAATACATCAATGAGTCTGAAATAATACTAACAAATAAGCTGGAGACAAATTCAGTACAAGAAATACTAAGAAGGTACTAATCACGGGTCATCTGTCTCAGTCGGGATAAGTCCCTCCTGAGCCAGAGTCTCTGACTCTAAGCCCACAACATCCTGAGGTCCATAATATGTAGGGTACCAGTCCTCAGTATCATCTGGGAAAAATATATCCAGTCAGGAAAGGAGGAGAGTACATCTCTAATAGCAGTTCTAGTCAATAATAAAAACTATGTAATAGTAAATATATGTGAATATACAAGATACGATAATAGATACAAAGAGATATATACAATAAGGAAATACTGGAATAAATACAATAATGAGCAATATGCCAATGAATAAGAATACTAATGACTAAGTGTGTGAGTACTAGTTTTAACATGTGATCAGCTTGGGAACATGATACAAGATACAAGATTTATGGCCTGGCTAATCATACGTGCGTTGTATGATTAACACTATATAAGATACAAGATGGGTATGATCACATATCTACACTATATACTCCCCACCCCGACTGGTATAATAGATCCAATCATGGTACGCTATGGCACGGGATTCTCTAGGAATGTAGCAAGTCTCCCCAAGAATTAGTGTATGTACATGCACAAGATAATCAATGAAACAAGGTTTGTACAAGATACACCATATAACCAGGAATAACATCTCATGACGAGATTCAGATATACCAATCCGTGTAACCTTCGTGTCAAAAGAACAAGGAAATCTACACTAGATACAATGAACATAGAGGATATCTTAAATGAGAAACTATTAGAGAATGTACTCGTCTGAAGTCCAAAGAATAGTCTCACCGATGTCTGATACGGTGCCTCAAAGACCTAGATATGGAATACAACATCAATACAAGATTTCCGAAGGAAAATAAGTTAAACTAGTCAACTTCTAGGTCAATAAGTCAATTATAAGTCAAAAGTCAAACTATGGTTAACTATGGTCAACTATGGTCAAACTATGGTCAACTACCTATTTCTAGGTTGCACAAGTCTAACACAAAAATATTGGTTCAAATACTAAAGTCTAGGTCACAAAACTATCTTAAAATACTAGGATACCGTATCTCCGGATACGTAAGTCCATAGGTAAAATATCACATACAAAAGCCAAACTAATATTATTAAATAAAATCTTAAAGACAATCATCAATAGGTACCTTGGTTTTGAACCAACTTGGTATCACAACATAAACCCATAATCTTGATACCCAAACCCAATATCTTGGGTATTCCCAATTACATTGGTACTTACTCAAGGTAATACCCCAAACTTGTTTATACTAACTACCCGTAATATACATACACACTATACTATTTATTATACACATAGTATACAATAAATACTATAGCATACTAGGAATATATTTACATATTTATTAAATACCATATACATATATATATAAATATCTAAAGATAGACAAACTGCCAAACCGTCGCTAAAACCCTGTCCGCTGTCGCTGAAGACTACTGTTGATGCTGATACACTACTGTTTTAGTGACAGTTTTTGCAACTGTCGCCAAAGCCGTCGCTAAAGCTCCTGATACGCTGCTGATACTGCTGCTGTTTCAGCGACAGTTTTCTGCAACTGTCGTCGGCTGCTGTAGCTGTTTCTCCTGCTGTTGCCGCTGCTGTGACGGTTGTTGTTGCGACATTTTCCACTGTCGCTGAAGCTCCTGTTCTCCTCCTTTTATATATATATATATATATATATATATATCATATATATATATATACATAAATAGATACTATAATACATATAACTAAATCTACATATAATAACACACATATATATATATATATATGTATATATAAATTATACACTAATAGGTAACTTACATTATATAAACATAATATAACAACATATACATATCTAATTAATATGTATATATATATCTATACATACTACAATTTATATAAATATACTATATGTAAAAGAATAGCTACAACAATTATATTATATACATATTGTATATTCATAGGTACATAGTTCTAAGACACAAAATATAAATATATATATATATTCACCACCATCCACATATATACACCACAACCACATATGTATATATACAATAACTAATAGATATTACATATGTACAATAATGACTACATAAATATACAACATATATATATATATAATATATATATATATATATATATATATATATTTAATGCATAAATATATGTAGCAACCAAATATATAACATAATTATACTCCTCCATGATTAAGAACATAAAAGAAATAGATCTACCAATAAATTGCACATCTCATGGAATGTATCACTCCGTATCCCACTAAATCTAGGATACGCATGCGACACGAGTCCACCACACATCCAAACGTACCCCGAAGGACACGAATAAGTAATAAATATTATTTATGAACAAAACAAAAGTCAAATACAAATCTACGTGTCTGTGTCAAAATGTGATATGCTCAAAGTCCCGTGTCGAAGAAAAAATCCCAAAATCAACACGTATCACCAAATTATTGGGATACGACTTACACGTACCCAATTATGGACACGACACTAGCCCCAAACACACAAGCACATACCAAATTAATTTATAGGACCAATTGACACACACAACAAATGTCAATCTCGGAATTCTCCCAAAATTGACACAAAAAGTACCATAACTTTCACAATAGGATCCTATGAACACAAAACCAAATTCTATGGGTAGCCTATGCATATGGGTTGATTTTCCATGGTTAAATCTCAGATTTATAACCTAATTTAAGAAAAAAAATCAAATTGTACCTATTGGGAGATGAATTCCCAATACAACCTCCAAATATGATAAAATTGGCCTCCAACTTGTAGATCATTGCTCCTCTTTGTAGATCCTTGCTCCACTAGTCTTCAATGATGATTTGGGAAGAAATTGGAATAAAATTTGGTAGGAAAATGAAGAAGGAATGAAGAAATTTGGTTGAGGAAATTTCTAGATCTAATTTCCAAATGAAATGAGGAGAGAGAAATTTATTCCCCCTCTCTATATAGGCCGGCCCCCCTTTCCCCTTCCTCAAGCTTCTATGAAATGTTCAATATACCCCTTGGGGCCTCTCATGAAGAAATAATTCAGGAGGGAAGCTTCTAGTCTAATGGTTTAATTAATTTAATCCATCTCCTTAACAATGGGCTTTCTAAATGGGCTAAATTCTATCAATTAATATATGTTGGTCCATGAGTTTAAACTAAACTAGTTAGGTCCACTATCACAAGTCCAAAATAAATAAATAACATCTAACCAAATTTAAATAATACAATAAATAATTATTTACCATGCACAATATTTAATTAAATATAAAATTACTAAAATACTCCTTTCCTAGAAAATGTGGTAGTGACAAGTCTACCCTCCTTAAAATAATTTTGTCCTTAAAATTCAAGGACGAAAATTACCCCCAAAAAATAACAGAACATAGCAAAAGAACATAACTAAAGAACATAACTAGCTATGAAAGAACATAACATAATTAGGAAATAACATACCTCAAAGCATAAATAAATATGGATAACGCTCTCGCATTTCATCCTCTCTCTCCCAGGTAGACTCCCCCGGAGAGTGATGCCACCATGTGACGCGTACCAAAGGAATAGTCTGGTTCCTCAGCACCTTCTCTCTCCGATCCAGAATCTCAACTGGCTGCTCTGGATAGCTAAGAGTAGGGCCCAACTCTATCTCCGAGTGATCCAATACATGACTAGAATCTACCACGTATTGTCTCAACTGCAACACATGAAATACGTTATGCACTCCCTTCAATGCAGGTGGCAAGTCTAGTCTACAAGCAACTGCACCGACCCTCTTTAGAATAGTGAAAGGTCCGATGAATCACGGACTAAGCTTCCCGCCTCCACCGAAGCGAATCGTACCTCGTGTCAGAGAAATCCTCAGAAACACCAAACCACCCACCTAGAACAAAACACAACCTTAAGAACTTAATCTATAACAAACAACCAATAACAAGCACAAAACAAAAATCTAAACTATACCTCGAACTCCAAAGGTCTCCGGTGGCTATCGGCCCAATGCCGCTGTCCTACGCCACACGAAGTCTGTCTCTGATCAACTGAACCTTCTCCGCTACATCTACAACCATCTCTGACCCAAGCAAAACTCTCTCTCCAACATCGTCCCATGACAAGGGAGTACGACACCTCTGACCGTATAGAGCTTCAAAAGGTGACATCTCTATACTAGCCTGGTAACTGTTGTTATAAGCAAACTCTACCAAATAGAGATGATCCTTCCAAGAACCCCCGATATCTAGTATACAAGTATGCAACATATCCTTGAGAGTCTGAATAGTCCTCTCCGACTGCCCATCTGTCTGTGGATGATATGCAGTACTGAACTTGAGCTGAGTGCCCAAACTCTCCTACAAACTCCTCCAGAAATGAGAAGTGAAATGACTATCCCGATCCGAGACTATGATGACGGGAACTCCATGTATCCTGATGATCTGCCTCACATACATCTCTGCCAGCTTCTCCATAGACAAACCCACCTTGAAAGGCAAAAAGTGGGTCGACTTGGTCAACTTGTCAACGATGACCCAAATTGCGTATTTTTCTCCTGGAGATCGTGGAAGTCCGGACACAAAATTCATAGTAATGTGCTCCCACTTCCACTCTAGAATGGGTAATGGCTAAAGTAAACCTCCTGGACTCTGCCTCTCGGCTTTCACATGCTGGCATACTAAACATCTGGATACAAACTGTGCCACTTCCCTCTTCATGCCATACCACCATACACTCTCTCGCATATCCCGATACATCTTGTTGGCACCTGGATGCATGGAATACTGAGAGCGATGCTCTTCCTACAATACCTCCTCATACAGCTCCCCACTAGGCATACACAATCTAACTCCATCTCTTAAAGATCCATCCTCAACAATGGTGAAATTATCCTCCAATCCTGCTCTCACCTGAGCTCTAATACTCCTCAGAGATACATCATCATACTGTACTACCTTGATCTTGTCCATCAAATCTGAATGTATCTGTAATCCCCATATCTGCATAGCATAACCAAGAACTATCATCTCAACCAAGCTTTCCAAGTCTTCCAACAAATATTGATCCTGCGTCAAGAACATAGCTACCAGATACCTACTCAAAGCATCGGCAACTACATTAGCTTTCCTAGGATGATATTGCAAAGATATATCAAAAGCCTTTATCAGTTCTAACCACCGACGCTGCCTCATGTTCAACTCCTTCTGCCTGAAAACGTAATTCAAGCTTTTGGGGTCTGTGAAGATAGCCACACGCTCTCCGTAGAAATAATATTTCCATAACTTCAGGGCGAAGATGACTGCTGCCAACTCCAAATCATGGGTATGATAGTTCTTTTTATGAGGTCGTAATTGCCTGGATGCATAGGCAATCACTTTCCAATTCTGCGGAAGAACACAACCCAAACCTTTTTTTCGATGCATCACTATAAATAGTGAAACCTATAGACCCTGATGGCAACGTCAAAATAGGAGCAGACGTCAACCTACTCTTCAATTCCTCAAAAGCAACCTGGCAATCCTCCGTCCAAATAAACTCTACATCCTTCCTGCTGGTCATCGGCTCGGCAATCCTCGAAAAATCTTGCACAAACTTCCTGTAGTAGCCTGCTAATCCAAAGAAACTCCTGATCTCTGCTACCGAACTCGGGGTCTTCCAAGATTCCACTGCTGCAATCTTCTTCGGATTACTGAGATACCATCACCAGTCACAACATGCCCCAAGAACTCCACCTTGTCCAAGAAAAACTTACACTTGGACAACTTCTCATTCAGCTTCTCCTTCCTCTGCACATCCAACACAATCCTTAAATTCTCCTCATGCTCCTCCGGTGTCTTCGAGTATATGAGTATGTCATCGATAAACACCACCACGAACTTGTCAAGGTATTGATGGAACACCTTGTTCATCAAGTTCATAAATACTGTCGGTGCATTATTCAAACCAAACGGCATCACCATAAACTCGTACTGGCCATACCGAGTTTTAAAAGCAGTCTTCGGTATGTCCACTGGCTTTACCTTCACCTGATGGTAGCCTGATCTCAAATCTATCTTAGAAAATACCTTGGCACCACTCAACTGATCGAACAAATCATCAATCTGTGGCAAAGGGTACTTATTTTTGATAGTGAGATTATTCAAAGCCCTGTAATAAATGCACATGCGCACCGATCTATCCTTCTTTGGTACAAATAATACCGGGGCTTCCCACGGTGAAGAACTCTATCTGATAAACCCCTTATCCTGCAAATCGTCCACCTGCTTCTTCAGCTCGACCAGCTTGTTGTTGTTTACTCTATAGATATGTTTCAAAATTATTTATGCACCTGGCACCAAGTCTATAGAGAATTCAACATCTCGATCTGGCGGCAACCCTGGCAATTCCTCAGGAAACACATCCAAGAATTATGCTATCAACGGATGTGGCAACTCCTTGTCTTCCACCATAGCTCCACAAATAATGTATTCTCCTGCTCTGCATCTCCTCTAGCAAACTCGAACTCTGGCTCTCCCGACGGACCAAATAAAACTCTACCTCCTCTACAATCTATGCTAGCACGGTGCCTACTCAACCAATCCATCCCGAGTACAATATCGTAGCTCGGAAGTGGCATTATAAGTAGACACGCACTCAACTCCTGACCTCCTAGGGTAACTCTCTGATCCTTGCAAATATTATTAAACAGGATAATGCCTCCCCCAGTCATGATCTTGCAAGTCCTAAATAAAGACTCAGTTACCAAACCATGCTTCAGAGCAAAAAAAACAGATACAAAACTATGGGAAGCACCACTATCAAACAAAGCTAAAGTTGGAATAGAATCAAGAAGAATAGAACCTGCGATGACATCTCCGGTGGGTTCGTCCTCCTCAACGGTCATAGCAAACGCTCGTCTCTGATGTGCACCTCCCTACTACTGATGCTGGACATAACGCTGTTGCTATGTCGGAAGTGGTCCCCTCGGCTGTACTGCAGGTAGTCTCGCCTGTGCCCTCGTAGCTGAAGCTGCTCCCTGAACTGCACGACAAGGACACTCTCTCAATTGATGCCCTTCAGTACAACAATACGAACAAACTCCTAGCCTCCTCCTGCAAACTTCCCAGATATGGCCGAGCTTCTTGCAGAAGCGGCAGGAAGCTTGCTGTCTCTGCTGCTATGGTGCCGGGTGAAAAGGCGCTTTAACTGGAGTCTGGTTCTGCTGCGGCTGCTGGAAAGGTCTGGACTGCAAATGAGGATGTTTTGCAGATACGGCACTGCTGTTTGCCCCCAGGAAAGAATCTCGGTCTCTCTTGGGCTTCAAACCCAACTCCCGCTCAACCTTGTGTGCCTTTGCAAGTATCTCCGAGTATGTCTCATAAAAAGATGGAATGAGGATCTTCACTTCCCAGTTTAGACTCTCACGAAAACGAATAGCCCGAACCTTCTGCTCTTCACAAAATACTCTGCAAATTGGCTCAACCTGTCAACTTCACAGCGTACTCCTTCACAGACATGCGCCCCTGAATGAGACTCTCGAACTGTCTCCCCAAGTCTAGCCAATCTGCCCAAGCGAAAAACTTCTTCTTGAAAAGGTCCTTGAATACCTCCCAAGACTGTCCTACGTTAACCAAAATTGGCTCATTCCTGAACCAAGTACGAGCGATATCGAACAGTTGAAGTCCTACCGTCTCAACCTTCAGATCCTCAGAAAGACGGGACACCCTCATAAGATGCTCAATGTCCTCGAGCCAATCATCAGCATGACGATGCCCTCCGTCCCCTTGAAGACCCTAGGCTCTAGCTTCTTGAAGTCCTGAATATTGCCTGGCCGAAGCTGAGCAACCTAAGAAATAACTTGCTGCTGGACCGGAACTCCTCTCTCGACTAAGGCACAAGCAAGCTGATGAGCACTCTCGATGCCCTGCCGTAGAATGTCGGTCTGCCTCTGATGTGCCTCTGACTGAGCCCTCTGTGCCTCGAGCATCTCACAAAACAGTATAAATATCTATGTCGCCTCTGCTGACACAGGAGGTGGAGGTGGAAGCCCCTCAGATACAGCTGGCACAGTCCTCTGAGTAGGTGGTGGACCTCCGAAAGCAGATGACACTCCAATCACCGGAGAAGTGACTGGTGCAGGCCCTCGGAATATCCCAAACCTCTCAGAAACTACTCTCCCCTGCTACGATCTAGTCTTAGGCGGCATCCTGAGATAAAGCGAAAGAAAGAATCAATATGGCACATGATGTAAGACACTCAAGGAAAGGATAGTTTAAGAGATCAAGTATCAATATCAAAGGAGAATAGTTGAATCAAAAGAATTTTTCTAGATGTGATTGAGTATTCTCGGCCTATAGCCTACATCCTATATCATATCGCAGGCTCGCAGTAGTACAACTAAATTGTCATATTACTACGACATCGCATAACTTGCAAAGCTTGGCCTACATGGGCCACCACTAAAAATGTATCACGATCTGCACCCGGTGTAAAGATACAAGTCGGGAACAACGCCCAGCCTACACCACAAAATTAGCGGTAGAACGCTGTCCAGATAATCTATCTAGCAAAATTATGAACCACTAACAATAGCAATATACTCAATCACAGATCTAAGATGGAATGAGCACGAATCAAAATAAAGAATCAAAATAGTCACATACAACTCATGAGTCTGAAATAATACTAAAAAATAAGCTGGAGACAAATCCAGTACAAGAAATACTAAGAAGGTACTAATCCTGGGTCATCTATCTCAGTCGGGATAAGTCCCTCCTGAGCCAGGGTCTCTGACTCTAAGCCCACCACATCCTGAGGTCCATTATGTGTAGGGTATCAGTCCTCAGTATCATTTGAGAAAAATATATTCAGTCAGGAAAGGAGCAGAGTACATCTCTATCAGCAGTTACAAGTCCACCACACATCCAAACGTACCTCGAAGGACACGAACAAGTCATAAATATTATTTATGAACAAAACTAAGAGTCAAATACAAATCTACGTATCTGTGTCAAAATGTGACATGCTCAAAGTCTCGTGTCGGAGAAAAAACCCCAAAATCAACACGTATCACCAAATTATTGGGATACGACTTACACGTACCCAATTGTGGACACGAAACTAGCCCCAAACACACAAGCACATGCCAAATTGATCTATAGGACCAATTGACACACACAACAAATGTCAATCTCGGAATTCTCCCAAAATTGACAAAAAAAGTACCATAACTTTCACAATATGTCTCCTATGAACATAAAACCAAATCCTATGGATAGCCTATGCATATGGGTTGATTTTTTTTGGTTAAATCTTAGATTTAGAACCTAATTTAAGGAAAAAAAATTAAATTGTACCTATTGGGAGATGGATTCCCAATGCAACCTCCAAATATGATAAAATTGGCCTCCAACTTGTAGATCCTTGCACCTCTTTGTAGATCCTTGCTCCACTAGTCTCCAATGGTGATTTGGGAAGAAATTGGGATAAAATTTGGTAGGAAAATGAAGTGAGAATGAAGGAATTTGGTTGAGGAAATTTGTAGATCTAATTTCCAAATGAAAGAAGGAGAGAGAAATTTATTCCCCCTCTCTATATAGGCCGGCCCCCCTTTCCCCTTCCTCAAGCTACTATAAAATTTCCAATATACCCCTTGGGGCCTCTCATGAAGAAATAATTAAGGAGGGAAGCTTCTAGTCTAATGGTTTAATTAATTTAATCCATCTCCTTAACAATGGGCTTTCTAAATGGGCTAAATTCTATCAATTAATACATGTTGGTCCATTAGTCTAAACTAAACTAGTTAGGTCCACTATAACAAGTCCAAAATAAATAACTAACATCTAACAATAATTTACCATACACAATATTTAATTAAATATAAAATTACTAAAATTCTCCTTTCCTAGAAAATATGGTAGCGACAGTAAGGCTCTAGATGGGCCTCAATAAGTTCAAGGACTGGACGATATTCAGCATTAGTGGTGAAGCTGCAAAGAAAAGTATAAAAGATGCCCGCTTGTTAGGGTTTCTCGTCCCCAATTTCGATGATAGGGGAAATTGGCCCCTCAACAGCAACAATGGCCGCGACAGTAAAGGCAAACAGGCCCTAACTGTCAACGTGTCCAAAGGCCCAACCTCATCCGCTCAGAAGTCGACAAAAGTGTTCAAGTCGAAGGAGATCTACTCCTTCTAAGACAACAGCGTTGTCAAAATTTTCAAAGTACTAATGAAGGACGATAAGCTTCAGCTACCTGACATCAAACTTTCTAAGGAGGCAAATAAGGTCGATAACCCCAAGTACTGCCTCTACTACCGATATGTTCACCATCCAAGGAGAAAAGGAAAATCCAGTGGTTGATCGACTCCAAATCCCTCACCTTAAACTTTGAAGACAAAACAGTCGTTGCAAACATGGTGTCCCTTCAATTTGGCGACTTTCCGACAATGGAAGCCCAAGACAATATTGTCCGCATTCTGAGGGCAACGATGGAGATTGTCAACCTCCCTCCAGCTCGCAACCAGGCAGCCGGACTAGTACCTCTCACAACACCACAAGGAAAAATCATGTGAGTTCACCCCGACCTCGTCCAAGACTTGACGCAATAAGTTGCGCCCTCCACCGCCAAGTCTAAAGGAAAGAAGCCCAAGTCATATCACATGGTTTCTCCCTCGATCGAGAAAGTCTTGGCAAGAACAACTAGGTCAGGTCAAACCTACCAGCGGAACTATGATGCAGTTTTCGAGGACAGTGCGCCTCCAACCGCTGTACCCACAAGTCATGCAGCATCTGATCCGGGCCGATCCCAGCCTCATGCGGCAGACAAACAAAAGTAGAAGAAGATTCACTTTGATAAACCCCTACGGAAGGACATAACTCAGGGGCTGGAAAATCCCTACAACTTTGACATATTGGCGCAACTTGCCAAGACTCCAGAAAAGTTGTTGCTCTTTGAGATCCTTCATCTCTCCAAAGAGACCTGTGAAGCTTTGAGTGGGCCTAAGTCAAGCTACCAGCCGAGAATCTAGCTACATGTCCCCACTGCAACAGTGTGATAGAGACAATACCGAACATCACATTCTCATAACAAGACATGTTGCTAAAGAATAACATGTACGATCGCCCATGTAGTATACAGGGTATATCGGGGCCATCAAAGTTGACCGGATGCACATCGACCCAGGGTAATCTCTCAGCATTATCCCGCTGAGTCTGCTTCAGACCTTGGGAATCCCTATGCACCAGTTGGCAGCGACCAACACTACCATCAGCGGCTTCAATGTCGGAAGAAGCTATCCTATGGAAAAGATTCGCCTAAAGTGTCAAATAGTCGATATTCGAACAGAGGTGACCTGATATGTCATCGACGTGGATGTATCCTACAATATCCTGCTTATACATCCATGGATACATGAATATATGATCGTACCATCAACCATACACTAATTTTTGAAGTATGTAAACAATGACGACATTGTCAAGACAGAGTTCGCCCATGTGGATCCTTTCAAGATGGGTCGAAGAATACTACTCCTACTTGATCTTGTACAAGCAAATCCACCAAGACAAGGGAGGTAATGACGCCAACGATGAAGCAGAAGCTGGTATAGCTCCAAATGAGCCCCTAAGGGTCCATCTCAAAGGATGCCCCACTCACGCGTCCATGCCCCTCATGGTCAAGCTTCCCAAGAATCCCTGAACCCTTGTTGGTCAAGATCTGGAGGCAGGGATGATCGCTAAGAGAAAATCCTTCAGCACTAAGAAACCTTGAGCCTCTGGTAGTCAAACTACGCGAAAAAGCTCCAAGGTCACCTCCGGTGTTGGTGGCAGATACCGAAGAAGAGAAGCCGGGAGGTTACCTTACCGCCCACATCGATGAACCTTCATATGATGATGTAATTCTGCAAGAAAAGATACCGCAAAGGGCTATCATTGATTTACTCCATTGTTTCATATTGGAAAGCTGTATTTTCCTTAAAATATGGTCTAGGTCTGCAACTGCATACACCTATAGCTCTAGCTCTTGCAATAGACCGAATTCTTCCATGCCAAGATTCTTATTTCATAATTCCGACAAAAAGGAGGGGTGATTAATCCATCATCTTCGGGAAGGTCAACAGTCGCCAAGGCTCTACCACAGAAGAACCAGAACCCGAGAGTGGTATAATACAACTTTACTGCTACAACACACAAGCCAAGCACATGGGCTATGACTTAAAGAGCAACAAAGGCCTGAATTATGGCAAAGGTCGACGTCTGCCTCTGCGCCTCATCACTCCTACAGAAAAGTCTGAGACGTACTACCAGCAAACCAAGCATGGTCTAGGATACGTCTCACCACCTACGACTCTCGAAGACTCGGAAGAAAAGGACGAGTTAGGATCTCATTCTTCACAGTCTTCTGCTTGGGACTCCGACACATGTATCAAAGATATGATTAAGAAAACATTGTCTATCAACATGGTGTCAGCATGCCCAGACGATGACGACGAACGCCCGGTTGAGTTCTTTGAGGTATAACCATTGGCCCAACAGCTAGAGTCACAGTGGGAATTACGTTTCAAGCAACGTGAACCACCTACTAAAGACGAGGTCGAGCAAGTCGATCTGGGTAATGAATCCTCCACCAAACTCATTTTCATAAGTAAAAGTTTGCCCGATGAAGATCATGAATCCCTGCTACAACTTGTAAGAGAGTATATAGACGTCTTTGCATAGAGTTATAAAGATATGCTAGGCTTAGACCCGCAAATTGTGATACACAAGCTCAATATCCTGCCCAATGCCAAGCCAGTAAAGCAACAACAATGGAGATTTCGTCCGGACATCATGAACGCTATCAAAGTTGAAGTGAATAAAAGCTTATAGAAAGCGTCTTCATTCACGAAGAACATCATCCAGATTGGGTGGCCAATATCGTTTACATTATTAAAAAAAACGGTAAAATTTGAGTCTGTATAGATGTAACCACTGTTCCTGAAAATTTTTAAATTTTCAAAATTTCAAATTTCAAATTTTGATTTTAGCCTAATATATATTTCCTTAATATAAAATAGTCAAAAAAATAAGAATTATTAATTACAAGGGCATTTTGGTTATTAGATAAATTAAACTAGATATTTTTCATCATGTGGGGATTTAAGAAATTCTAGAAACAACCTCCAACTAATTTTCAACAACCCTTCCAGAGTGTTCTACCCAACTCTATAAATATCTTTGATTTTCCATTAATTCATTCACAAACCCATCACTGTAGCCAATCCAGCCCGTTACTAAAGCCCATATACTCAGCCCAACCACTCTTTGGTTTTAAACCCAGAAAAATCCAACCAAGCTCATTTTTAGAAGGGAAACTATTCTCCTCTTTCCCCTGATGACTCCAAGAAGTCTAACCGCTCGAGGCCATGGCGGTCGATGGCGGAGCTTGAAACTTCGGCCACTACGGGTCCCTCCACCGTGAGTAATCGGAGACTCTCCTTCCTTCGCCTCCGATCGGGAATACTGGTGCACCCGGGCCATGGCGAACACAGCACCGCGCTCAAGAGCCGATCGGCTCTGCTTCCGATCTATTGCTACGGTGACGAAGCTCCTGCAGTGACCTCTTCTTCCTCTACAGATCGGATCTACCGACGAGATTCGGTGATGATCCGCCGAGTAAAAGCTTCGGTCAAGTTTTCTTCTCCGGCGTCCCGATGATGACTTCTTCCTCGGTGATGGCGAGTTCAAGTCTTCGTCCAACACAGCAGGCCGAGCTCCACCAATTGAGACTCTTCTCCTTCATACCGACGCCTTCGACAAGTCACCTCGTGAAGACGACCACAACAGAGCTGCGTCCCTGTGCGTATGCAAGTCACCGTGTTGAACACCGTCGCCTTCATCAGGAAGCTTCGTCGGGTTTCGTTAAGTCCTCTTCCTCGGGTCTTCCTCTCTTCCCGTCGTGGAATCTTGATTTCTTTCTTCTTCGTTTTGATCTTTTCACTGAGTGTTGATCATCTGCTCACCAATTATTCAATCAATATTCTCCGGCGAAGTCGTAGCGTTTCGGCAAGTTCACCTTCTCCCTGGCTCAAACTTTGGCGGGTGATGTTGAGCTCCAATGTTGTGGGATCCGATTGACTCTGGTGACAGTGGTCGATCGTCTAGTCGTTCAGAATTTGGCGTTCAAGGACGAGTTTAAACTCAAATCGTTTCGATCGGTAAGTCCTTGATCTTTTTGCAATTTTCAAATAATTTCTTCTTCTTTTTATCTTTGAAATCTCTGAATCATTCTCCATAACAGTTGTTTGATGATTGCCTCTAAGTAATGACCTTCTTCGATAGGGCCCGCTGATGTAGGGAATTCTCCTTCGATCAGTGAGTTCCCCTACATTTGTCGATCCAAATCTTCGAGTTTCTTTCGAATTGTTTCTGGTTCAAAGTTTAATTGAATAATCTTGAGTTTGTGATTGCTTCTCGATGCAGTGAACAAACAACGGTTTGGCTGATCGCATGTCCGACATTTTGCTTGTGTCTGCATCAATCACAGAGACTTCGCCGTTGCGGACGGACACAGGTATCACCCTTTGTTACTCTGTTCTTTTTTAAGAATTCGGTTTCTTGAGAAGTTCCTTTTGAATTCTCTTAGTGTTTTGATCAGTTGACTCTACTTTCCTCCGATTCGATCATAAGAATTCAAAACGCACTATGAAATCCTTCTTTATTTGAAATGCTTGTCAAGTTCTCAGAAAATTGTCTCATAGGAAGTGACAACTCTGTCAACAGTGTGTTGATTCGAAGATTCTCGAAACTGACACACAACTCCGTCTATGAGTCTAGACAGGATGTATAATTCCTCTGTTTTCTTTTTAATTCAATTTTGGATTTGATCGGAATGCTAAGTCCAGAACTGAAATATTATCATATATACCAATTGTGTCTAGGTCATGTTTTAGGCTTTGTGTCCAGTATAACACACAGTGTGGGTTGGATTGTGTCACTTGCACACTGTGTTAGTGCCGGGTTGATACAAATGGCTTTTATTTCAAAATGAATATAGGCGAAAAACCATTTATTTGAATTTTGTGCTTTTGTTTTGGTAAGAGGCAAGGTTTAGGTTCTGTAAACTAGCAAGTTGGCTTTGGATAATTAATAGGTTTAATTCAAGAAGAGTGAAGGCCGAGTCCAATAACTGTGTATGGTTAAGTAGAATTTGTGGTTGATTGATAACTAGGTTGGTTAGTAAGGAATGGTTTCTAACTTGAACAATTGGTAAATATCAAGTGAAATTAATCAGTTAAGAATATAGTTACTAAGGGTAAACTAGTCAAATTTAGAATAGATTAAGAAGTTTCCAAGGATATGAAATTGAGGAGTCTAAATAGAAGAGTTTAGCTTTGGACCTATTTTTGACTTGGAACCTAACTCATCTATGTACATTGCATTCTAGGTGGACCTAGTACCATCTCCATCATTAGATCAAGGCAAGTACACACTCCCTCATTTTACTTCAGTATTGTATTTCATGATTATTTGTGCACCTTTTCACGTCTCTTGTTCTTGTCATATTTTCGTGTCATGTCGGGAGGGAGAACACTACTATGACATATAGCTTACCTAGCCTTGGACACTACATGACTGCTAGCACTGTCGTGAGACGTGCCTTATATCCATTTACATGTGTGCGTGACTGCTAGCACATCATTAGTGATGTACCTTATTTTCGATCAGTCCCTACATGCTGTTTAGTATTCCGATTGCACGTCACTTGTAGATAGTGCATGTAGTCAGATATTTTACTTCACTTGTCTATTTTCAGTTATTATTTATATTTTGGCATCATGCTGTTCTGTATTGTGATATGTAAGTTACTTTGTTCCAACCCTGACTGGGTGTTGACATATTAGGCCATGGCATTAAGGTGACTGTTCAGACCAGCTGAAGACTTTGGAGGATTTAGTGTTGAAAGATTCTTTATGTATTTGATGATGTGTTGTATCTATGATATACCGAATTTGCGTCTAGGTTGATTCTCGTTTTAGTGTTGTGTTGTGA
The DNA here is from genome assembly GCA_036927795.1 of Iris macrosiphon. Lineage (NCBI taxonomy): Eukaryota > Viridiplantae > Streptophyta > Magnoliopsida > Asparagales > Iridaceae > Iris > Iris macrosiphon. The sequence goes on from JAYESA010000012.1 coordinate 93,726,833, forward strand.
GATACGATATCTGCATACTTGGAGAACATTAAGGTTTAGAACAGCTGACTACCGTTGTTAACAACATCGTAGACTAGGGTTCACAACCTGTACCCGATATTACGGCACGGGATGTGACAATAGACTTTCGCCATTTGAACGCGACTTGTCCAAAGGACGAATTTTTCCTTCTTATCACAAATATAATACTTGTTGTCACGCCCCAATCTCCCGCAAGCTCGATAGTCCCCGCTGAACGTGAATCACCACGTTTACAGCTCTCCCGCAGGACCATCGTTCTCATCGAGACGTGATGCCGTACGAGCCTGGAGTTGCGCTCGTACAAGGCGATGTTGTCAAACACCAAATATTATCATTGAAACAACCAAGTTGTAGCGGAAGTCAAGTATTGTGTACCAAGCACACAATCAGAGTAATACGCAGTGAAGCTCACGATAGGGTCAAATGAAATGCCTCATCGAAGACAAGGCCACGAAGGCGATGCCACGAAGGCGATGAAATACTCTTGCTCTTTTCTCTAGCCCACAAAGGTACTTACAGTTCATACATTATGTCCCGTATATCCAAGCAGCGCCACTACGCCTGCGTACCTGAAATAATGCCCACAAACGTGGGTCAGTACACAACCGTACTGGTGAGCGGGGTAACCCACTCGTCTAAGCCGACACTAAGTAAAAATAGTGAATGCAAACAGTTATATGGTGATCTTTCTAGTTGAATCCTATATTCATTTCATGGCATAGGGATGACATGTTAAGGAAAGCTGTAAAGCAGTTTAAGCATGCAAGCACTCAACTCAAACCAAACGACAAGCAAATATATAAGCAACTCGAGGGAAACTAGCATGCAAACCGTCCTGCTCAAGTCCAAGCAACACGATAACATGTCGAACCATCAACCAAGCCTCAATATACATCCTCAACCAACACTTACAATCCAAATCTCACAGTGCACACTCTTGCCGAGGCAAGGTGGCCGCGCCTACACGAAAGCCAAACCAACAAAAGAAAAGCAAGCCAACACTATACTATATGAAGTCACTGACCAAGCCATAAAGGACTTTGATCGGACTGATCAAATGCGGTTCTCCTCGAAACAGCGCTAAGTAGCTAACCCACCTGGATCGATTCCAACCGCTGGCACCGCGCCTAAGACGCGTTTCCCAAATTGTCTCCTCCATGGCCGAACGGTCCCGGTGCCCCGGAGTACCCGTTCGAGGAGACCAAACCCTGTGCAATACAGGTTGTCCGTGACATGCAGACACCAAGTAGGTATGACGAGAGGATCGAACATTCTCGCCCCACCAAGCGATCCTAGACTCGTTCCACCAATAATCCAACCAACACATCCATAACCATTCTTCCAACATATAGCCCAAGGCACCATTCACAAGTTATTCCCATAGGCACAATGCCTCTTCTCAACACAGTATTTCCAATGGTGCAACACCCATGCTCAAAGCTAACCCATGGCACAATGCCGTTTCAGTGGAACAATGCCCCATTCGTGGCACGATGCCCCATCAAACGGCACAACACCCTCGCGGATGCAGTTGTTCGGTTTCGAACCACAACTGCTCGCTTTGTAAGACAAAGCGACCAAGTGATACCCGTGCACGGATGCACGCTCGCTCGCCCAAATCCCAATGTTCCCAATGACTCAATGCATCATTCCAGCTGTCCAAGCATAATCCCAAGTATTCAACCAACTGCCTCAAATGTAATATTCCAACTCTAGCTCCAACTATCCAACGCGTAAATCATTCAAGCCACAATCCTACCAAGCCAACGACGCACACTCTATGCACGCCTCAGTGTAGTGCTTCCCGATGTTTCAGCCCAAGTGTACAAGCCATTACGTGTTTTCCATATTATTAGGCATGAAGGAGTAGAGGAGAAGGGAAAGAGCCCACTCACAATGTTTGATCCCGTTAAGCATCCTGTCCTGCCGATACGGCCAATCCCTTGAGCCCGTGGTCCGATGCAAGCGCAATCTACTCAACTGGTATGACCGTGCGAGCAGGCCGTGCTCTACAAATCATCCGACCGATCAGACTAAGGAAGATGGCATTATCATTCCAACTCAGCTATCTCAGTATTGCTCTGAACAAACACCTGATTTCCATCGAACCTGCTAGCCATCTGCACATGAAACAACTCAATTAATACTTCTTCCCAAAATCTAACAAATCAAATGGAACCAGCATTTGTTTCATTCAATCCGACTCAGCGTAACGCTCCGAGCGGTTGCGGGGCGTTACATAATATACCACTTAGAATCAGGTTCGTCCACGAACCGTGCTGGTACTCATTCCTATCACATGCCACTATCCAATTCCATGGATCTGCTCTATGCAACTCACATATTCACGATTCTAACTCAACATCTCGCACTGCTGAATGCTCGTACAAATTCTATATTCCCACATCCTCCTTGCAGCTCAATACGAATTCTTCGTATCGCTTAGTTTTGGATCGATACACATATTTAAGGCGTCCCTAAAATATATGTATTTCAGCCGAGCTTTGCGATAGCAAATTTGTACAAGTTACAAGGGTATCTTTATGTCCGAGGCATCCATTAGCTTCACTCCCAAATCGAACCAATCCTGTTTTCCATTCCAACATGTTCGCTTGAGCACTATTCTCAATATGATGATTTTTCACCGACTCAATCAGTTCTTGTTCCAACTCAATCCGAATCCGCACTAGCAACATCTCCAAATATATCTCATGCACCGAACGATCAACTCAACTGATACTACCCCAGCTAGGCGACTTACCCAAATATCAAACTTTGGTTAGATCAGCTCAACCAAACATCTCTTCCATCAAATCTCAATACCTCGCTGGGTGAACATCTATATTGAGTTTCGTGTGATCCACGAAGATCTCGCCGCCACGCCAAAGGGATAATGTTGCCACGATTTCAACGTGGACACACTCGCCACAATTCCTAGGTTGCGCATGGAATAGTTCTTCGCGCTGCTTCCACTGCCTCGAAGCATAGAATATCACCTTCGCCTTCCGAATGAGCACGCTTCCCAGACTAAGTTCTGATGCATCTTGTAAATCTGAGGCACATCTGTCCCTTCCAGTATTCGCAAAGATTTGATTTGAACGAGCCGCCACAGTCGTCCATTCATATAAATGCTATTCCCTTCCAGAGCACGATGAGTCAGAGGCGATGCCATCTACAAAAATCTGTGACTCTGAATCTCATCAGTTGACTTAGGCCAATCCCACCATCGCTTCGATCTTCCGGCTGCATCTTCAGCTGAAGGCTATCCCAAGGATCTCTCAAATCCAACTCTCAGTCAATAAGCCAAATCACATTGCTCACATCTGCCCTCGACGCATTCCCAAATACGCCACCTCAAGGGTCGTTCTATGGGTCAACCATATTCAATCTCTGATCTGCGGGCAAGTCACTAGGGTCAGCTGTCCCGAAGCTACGCTCGATAATTGTAATCATCACGATGGACAGTTACTATGAACCATGCTATATCTCATCTGCAAATCCGAATCAAAATCCAACCATTCCATCCGAGCGAACTTTCGAATCCGAGAACTCATGCACTACCTCTGCTGATCTGTCAACCAATGCCGCTTAACCACCTAGAGTCTTGCTATCTATCCGAGCTACAATTCGAGAACTGTGCTCGTTTGAAACCGTCTTCCATCAATCCGCCGTTATGCCCTGAATCCATCAAATTTTCCGAACTGCCATGTTCGTCTTCTCGCACTACCACTGCAATGATTTTCGAAACTCAAGACTTGCTCCAATTCTTATCCCTTTGCCGCATTCTACAATGCACGTCCAACTTGCTCAAACCGCATAGTGATTTGCTCCGACGTTGCTCCCAAGTTTAGCTATCTTCAAAAGTCTGTCCGCCACAAATTCTTGCCTTTAGTTGTTGCCTCAATCCGTCCACGTCTTCCGGAGAATCCGTCTACCATTGTTGCACTAGCTTGCCCAAAATTCTACTTCCGCTAAACCTGAGTCAACTTCTCGAGCAGCAATATCCAAAATCCTTCCAGACCGTTCAAGTCCATCGCATTGTCCCTCCAAACCAAGATCGTGTTTCATTGCTCAACCAACATCTCAAATGTGTTGCCCAAAATCGTAGTTCGTGCTCGCTATCATTCCGATAATCCCACCACTTTGCTCAAGCGTAACCCAAATGTTCGTTCCGATTCGATCCATCTCTTAAGCCCAACGATGCTTTCCATTTGCACCAGTCTGTTCATGATATGCTCAACTCAATATTCGCTTGCTCCATTTTCATTCTTCCCAACGCAACCTACTTTCACTCACCAGCTTGTATTCTCGTTTCACGAATCCGTTCAGCAAATTTCCATTGAATGTCCAACCAAAATGTTTCAAATGCCTTGCTCAAAATGTGGTATCCTATATACCACTCCGAATCGAGTCGCTACTCACATTACAATTTCTTGCACTAATCCAAGATCCGTTCGAACCATCCATCGTGCGTGAACATGCCTTTCCCAATTCGAGTTTGACACAAAACTCAGGCAATGCTTGAGTTATCCAACCATTTTCATCAATCTTGCGATGCGACTCGTACTTATATCCCGTTCTCAATACTTCCAACATTTCCCAAACCGTCTGATACTTTCACAGCACGAGCAATCGTGCAACGATCTCTCTTCCAAGTGATCCAACCCAATACCCAACTGTCTCACACATTTGCCGTACGAGCAACTCGTGCAAACTATCCTGATATTTCCAAGCCAAACCCAAACATGCCCAACCGATGCGCCACAGCCGAAATTCTAACTTATATCCAACACAATCGCTACACGAGCGACTCGTGCAACGATTCATTCTCATCGAATATTTCTACGCACAATATGCCGCATAGCCAAATCTCGTTAGCCAACCAACTGATTCATTGAGGCAATCAGAATCTCCCAAATGATAAGCCAAGCCAACCCAACGAAAGCCCACACTTGTTGCACAAATGCAACAACGCCAACCAACTTGCTGCACGAATGCAACAACGCCTAACGAGACTAAGCGATCCTACGAAAATCAACCAAGGCAACGCAACCAAGAATAAAATGCAGCCACAACCAGCAATAAATAGACTTATTGCATGAAACATCCAATGCGGCATCGAGTAGAGCCAAGAGCTAAACGACACGCGGAAGCTATTTAGAGTTTGTGATGAAGCGAAGGACCAAGTCCGAAAAAAATGAACCAGGCGTTCTGATACCAATTTGTCACGCCCCAATCTCCCGCAAGCTCGATAGTCCCCGCTGAACGTGAATCACCACGTTTACAGCTCTCCCGCAGGACCATCGTTCTCATCGAGACGTGATGCCGTACGAGCCTGGAGTTGCGCTCGTACAAGGCGATGTTGTCAAACACCAAATGTTATCATTGAAACAACCAAGTTGTAGCGGAAGTCAAGTATTGTGTACCAAGCACACAATCAGAGTAATACGTAGTGAAGCTCACGATAGGGTCAAATGAAATGCCTCATCGAAGACAAGGCCACGAAGGCGATGCCACGAAGGGGATGAAATACTCTTGCTCTTTTCTCTAGTCCACAAAGGTACTTACAGTTCATACATCATGTCCCGTATATCCAAGCAGCGCCACTACGCCTGCGTACCTGAAATAATGCCCACAAACGTGGGTCAGTACACAACCGTACTGGTGAGCGGGGTAACCCACTCGCCTAAGCCGACACTAAGTAAAAATAGTGAATGCAAACAGTTATATGGTGATCTTTCTAGTTGAATCCTATATTCATTTCATGGCATAGGGATGACATGTTAAGGAAAGCTGTAAAGCAGTTTAAGCATGCAAGCACTCAACTCAAACCAAACGACAAGCAAATATATAAGCAACTCGAGGGAAACTAGCATGCAAACCGTCCTGCTCAAGTCCAAGCAACACGATAACATGTCGAACCATCAACCAAGCCTCAATATCCATCCTCAACCAACACTTACAATCCAAATCTCACAGTGCACACTCTTGCCGAGGCAAGGTGGCCGCGCCTACACGAAAGCCAAACCAACAAAAGAAAAGCAAGCCAACACTGTACTATATGAAGTCACTGGCCAAGCCATAAAGGACTTTGATCGGACTGATCAAATGCGGTTCTCCTCGAAACAGCGCTAAGTAGCTAACCCACCTGGATCGATTCCAACCGCTGGCACCGCGCCCAAGACGCGTTACCTAAATTGTCTCCTCCATGGCCGAACGGTCCCGGTGCCCCGGAGTACCCGTTCGAGGAGACCAAACCCTGTGCAATACAGGTTGTCCGTGACATGCAGACACCAAGTAGGTATGACGAGAGGATCGAACATTCTCGCCCCACCAAGCGATCCTAGACTCGTTCCACCAATAATCCAACCAACACATCCATAACCATTCTTCCAACATATAGCCCAAGGCACCATTCACAAGTTATTCCCATAGGCACAATGCCTCTTCTCAACACAGTATTTCCAATGGTGCAACACCCATGCTCAAAGCTAACCCATGGCACAATGCCGTTTCAGTGGAACAATGCCCCATTCGTGGCACGATGCCCCATCAAACGGCACAACACCCTCGCGGATGCAGTTGTTCGGTTTCGAACCACAACTGCTCGCTTTGTAAGACAAAGCGACCAAGTGATACCCGTGCACGGATGCACGCTCGCTCGCCCAAATCCCAATGTTCCCAATGACTCAATGCATCATTCCAGCTGTCCAAGCATAATCCCAAGTATTCAACCAACTGCCTCAAATGTAATATTCCAACTCTAGCTCCAACTATCCAACGCGTAAATCATTCAAGCCACAATCCTACCAAGCCAACGACGCACACTCTATGCACGCCTCAGTGTAGTGCTTCCCGATGTTTCAGCCCAAGTGTACAAGCCATTACGTGTTTTCCATATTATTAGGCATGAAGGAGTAGAGGAGAAGGGAAAGAGCCCACTCACAATGTTTGATCCCGTTAAGCATCCTGTCCTGCCGATACGGCCAATCCCTTGAGCCCGTGGTCCGATGCAAGCGCAATCTACTCAACTGGTATGACCGTGCGAGCAGGCCGTGCTCTACAAATCATCCGACCGATCAGACTAAGGAAGATGGCATTATCATTCCAACTCAGCTATCTCAGTATTGCTCTGAACAAACACCTGATTTTCATCGAACCTGCTAGCCATCTGCACATGAAACAACTCAATTAATACTTCTTCCCAAAATCTAACAAATCAAATGGAACCAGCATTTGTTTCATTCAATCCGACTCAGCGTAACGCTCCGAGCGGTTGCGGGGCGTTACATAATATACCACTTAGAATCAGGTTCGTCCACGAACCGTGCTGGTACTCATTCCTATCACATGCCACTATCCAATTCCATGGATCTGCTCTATGCAACTCACATATTCACGATTCTAACTCAACATCTCGCACTGCTGAATGCTCGTACAAATTCTATATTCCCACATCCTCCTTGCAGCTCAATACGAATTCTTCGTATCGCTTAGTTTTGGATCGATACACATATTTAAGGCGTCCCTAAAATATATGTATTTCAGCCGAGCTTTGCGATAGCAAATTTGTACAAGTTACAAGGGTATCTTTATGTCCGAGGCATCCATTAGCTTCACTCCCAAATCGAACCAATCCTGTTTTCCATTCCAACATGTTCGCTTGAGCACTATTCTCAATATGATGATTTTTCACCGACTCAATCAGTTCTTGTTCCAACTCAATCCGAATCCGCACTAGCAACATCTCCAAATATATCTCATGCACCGAACGATCAACTCAACTGATACTACCCCAGCTAGGCGACTTACCCAAATATCAAACTTTGGTTAGATCAGCTCAACCAAACATCTCTTCCATCAAATCTCAATACCTCGCTGGGTGAACATCTATATTGAGTTTCGTGTGATCCACGAAGATCTCGCCGCCACGCCAAAGGGATAATGTTGCCACGATTTCAACGTGGACACACTCGCCACAATTCCTAGGTTGCGCATGGAATAGTTCTTCGCGCTGCTTCCACTGCCTCGAAGCATAGAATATCACCTTCGCCTTCCGAATGAGCACGCTTCCCAGACTAAGTTCTGATGCATCTTGTAAATCTGAGGCACATCTGTCCCTTCCAGTATTCGCAAAGATTTGATTTGAACGAGCCGCCACAGTCGTCCATTCATATAAATGCTATTCCCTTCCAGAGCACGATGAGTCAGAGGCGATGCCATCTACAAAAATCTGTGACTCTGAATCTCATCAGTTGACTTAGGCCAATCCCACCATCGCTTCGATCTTCCGGCTGCATCTTCAGCTGAAGGCTATCCCAAGGATCTCTCAAATCCAACTCTCAGTCAATAAGCCAAATCACATTGCTCACATCTGCCCTCGACGCATTCCCAAATACGCCGCCTCAAGGGTCGTTCTATGGGTCAACCATATTCAATCTCTGATCTGCGGGCAAGTCACTAGGGTCAGCTGTCCCGAAGCTACGCTCGATAATTGTAATCATCACGATGGACAGTTACTATGAACCATGCTATATCTCATCTGCAAATCCGAATCAAAATCCAACCATTCCATCCGAGCGAACTTTCGAATCCGAGAACTCATGCACTACCTCTGCTGATCTGTCAACCAATGCCGCTTAACCACCTAGAGTCTTGCTATCTATCCGAGCTACAATTCGAGAACTGTGCTCGTTTGAAACCGTCTTCCATCAATCCGCCGTTATGCCCTGAATCCATCAAATTTTCCGAACTGCCATGTTCGTCTTCTCGCACTACCACTGCAATGATTTTCGAAACTCAAGACTTGCTCCAATTCTTATCCCTTTGCCGCATTCTACAATGCACGTCCAACTTGCTCAAACCGCATAGTGATTTGCTCCGACGTTGCTCCCAAGTTTAGCTATCTTCAAAAGTCTGTCCGCCACAAATTCTTGCCTTTAGTTGTTGCCTCAATCCGTCCACGTCTTCCGGAGAATCCGTCTACCATTGTTGCACTAGCTTGCCCAAAATTCTACTTCCGCTAAACCTGAGTCAACTTCTCGAGCAGCAATATCCAAAATCCTTCCAGACCGTTCAAGTCCATCGCATTGTCCCTCCAAACCAAGATCGTGTTTCATTGCTCAACCAACATCTCAAATGTGTTGCCCAAAATCGTAGTTCGTGCTCGCTATCATTCCGATAATCCCACCACTTTGCTCAAGCGTAACCCAAATGTTCGTTCCGATTCGATCCATCTCTTAAGCCCAACGATGCTTTCCATTTGCACCAGTCTGTTCATGATATGCTCAACTCAATATTCGCTTGCTCCATTTTCATTCTTCCCAACGCAACCTACTTTCACTCACCAGCTTGTATTCTCGTTTCACGAATCCGTTCAGCAAATTTCCATTGAATGTCCAACCAAAATGTTTCAAATGCCTTGCTCAAAATGTGGTATCCTATATACCACTCCGAATCGAGTCGCTACTCACATTACAATTTCTTGCACTAATCCAAGATCCGTTCGAACCATCCATCGTGCGTGAACATGCCTTTCCCAATTCGAGTTTGACACAAAACTCAGGCAATGCTTGAGTTATCCAACCATTTTCATCAATCTTGCGATGCGACTCGTACTTATATCCCGTTCTCAATACTTCCAACATTTCCCAAACCGTCTGATACTTTCACAGCACGAGCAATCGTGCAACGATCTCTCTTCCAAGTGATCCAACCCAATACCCAACTGTCTCACACATTTGCCGTACGAGCAACTCGTGCAAACTATCCTGATATTTCCAAGCCAAACCCAAACATGCCCAACCGATGCGCCACAGCCGAAATTCTAACTTATATCCAACACAATCGCTACACGAGCGACTCGTGCAACGATTCATTCTCATCGAATATTTCTACGCACAATATGCCGCATAGCCAAATCTCGTTAGCCAACCAACTGATTCATTGAGGCAATCAGAATCTCCCAAATGATAAGCCAAGCCAACCCAACGAAAGCCCACACTTGTTGCACAAATGCAACAACGCCAACCAACTTGCTGCACGAATGCAACAACGCCTAACGAGACTAAGCGATCCTACGAAAATCAACCAAGGCAACGCAACCAAGAATAAAATGCAGCCACAACCAGCAATAAATAGACTTATTGCATGAAACATCCAATGCGGCATCGAGTAGAGCCAAGAGCTAAACGACACGCGGAAGCTATTTAGAGTTTGTGATGAAGCGAAGGACCAAGTCCGAAAAAAATGAACCAGGCGCTCTGATACCAATTTGTCACGCCCCAATCTTCCGCAAGCTCGATAGTCCCCGCTGAACGTGAATCACCACGTTTACAGCTCTCCCGCAGGACCATCGTTCTCATCGAGACGTGATGCCGTACGAGCCTGGAGTTGCGCTCGTACAAGGCGATGTTGTCAAACACCAAATGTTATCATTGAAACAACCAAGTTGTAGCGGAAGTCAAGTATTGTGTACCAAGCACACAATCAGAGTAATACGTAGTGAAGCTCACGATAGGGTCAAATGAAATGCCTCATCGAAGACAAGGCCACGAAGGCGATGCCACGAAGGGGATGAAATACTCTTGCTCTTTTCTCTAGTCCACAAAGGTACTTATAGTTCATACATCATGTCCCGTATATCCAAGCAGCGCCACTACGCCTGCGTACCTGAAATAATGTCCACAAACGTGGGTCAGTACACAACCGTACTGGTGAGCGGGGTAACCCACTCGCCTAAGCCGACACTAAGTAAAAATAGTGAATGCAAACAGTTATATGGTGATCTTTCTAGTTGAATCCTATATTCATTTCATGGCATAGGGATGACATGTTAAGGAAAGCTGTAAAGCAGTTTAAGCATGCAAGCACTCAACTCAAACCAAACGACAAGCAAATATATAAGCAACTCGAGGGAAACTAGCATGCAAACCGTCCTGCTCAAGTCCAAGCAACACGATAACATGTCGAACCATCAACCAAGCCTCAATATCCATCCTCAACCAACACTTACAATCCAAATCTCACAGTGCACACTCTTGCCGAGGCAAGGTGGCCGCGCCTACACGAAAGCCAAACCAACAAAAGAAAAGCAAGCCAACACTATACTATATGAAGTCACTGGCCAAGCCATAAAGGACTTTGATCGGACTGATCAAATGCGGTTCTCCTCGAAACAGCGCTAAGTAGCTAACCCACCTGGATCGATTCCAACCGCTGGCACCGCGCCCAAGACGCGTTACCCAAATTGTCTCCTCCATGGCCGAACGGTCCCGGTGCCCCGGAGTACCCGTTCGAGGAGACCAAACCCTGTGCAATACAGGTTGTCCGTGACATGCAGACACCAAGTAGGTATGACGAGAGGATCGAACATTCTCGCCCCACCAAGCGATCCTAGACTCGTTCCACCAATAATCCAACCAACACATCCATAACCATTCTTCCAACATATAGCCCAAGGCACCATTCACAAGTTATTCCCATAGGCACAATGCCTCTTCTCAACACAGTATTTCCAATGGTGCAACACCCATGCTCAAAGCTAACCCATGGCACAATGCCGTTTCAGTGGAACAATGCCCCATTCGTGGCACGATGCCCCATCAAGTGGCACAACACCCTCGCGGATGCAGTTGTTCGGTTTCGAACCACAACTGCTCGCTTTGTAAGACAAAGCGACCAAGTGATACCCGTGCACGGATGCACGCTCGCTCGCCCAAATCCCAATGTTCCCAATGACTCAATGCATCATTCCAGCTGTCCAAGCATAATCCCAAGTATTCAACCAACTGCCTCAAATGTAATATTCCAACTCTAGCTCCAACTATCCAACGCGTAAATCATTCAAGCCACAATCCTACCAAGCCAACGACGCACACTCTATGCACGCCTCAGTGTAGTGCTTCCCGATGTTTCAGCCCAAGTGTACAAGCCATTACGTGTTTTCCATATTATTAGGCATGAAGGAGTAGAGGAGAAGGGAAAGAGCCCACTCACAATGTTTGATCCCGTTAAGCATCCTGTCCTGCCGATACGGCCAATCCCTTGAGCCCGTGGTCCGATGCAAGCGCAATCTACTCAACTGGTATGACCGTGCGAGCAGGCCGTGCTCTACAAATCATCCGACCGATCAGACTAAGGAAGATGGCATTATCATTCCAACTCAGCTATCTCAGTATTGCTCTATCGAACCCGCTAGCCATCTGCACATGAAACAACTCAATCAGTACTTCTTCCCAAAATCTAACAAATCAAATGGAACCAGCATTTGTTTCATTCAATCCGACTCAGCGTAACGCTCCGAGCGGTTGCGGGGCGTTACACTTGTGGCTTCGAGCATGTCCTTCATCGATGGTTTATCTGGCTACAATCAGATCAAAATATCCCCTGGTAACGAGAAGCATACTTCGTTCCGAACACCAATAGGGGTATACTGTTACACAATAATTCCTTTTAGTTTGAAGAATGCAGGTGCGATATACCAACGAGCTATGAGCACCATTTTTGCGAATATTTGTGCAAGACAGTCGAGTGTTATGTTGATGACATCGCTATTAACAGCCCGCTTTTAAGATGACCATCTACACGACCTGAAGACAGTGTTCGACCTAATATGAGCACATCAGCTCAAGATGAACCCAACGAAGTCTTTCCTGGTAGTCTCAAGCGACAAGGTTTTGGGTTTCGTCATAACCTCAAAAGGTATTCACATAGACCCTGAGAAGACAAGGGCTATCCTCGATATGCTCTCTCCGATGAACCTTCGAGATCTTCGCGGTTTGTAAGGAATATTAGCCTACATCAGGTGATTCATTTCTAACCTCTCAGGACGATGTCAACCCTTTACCCAGCTTATGAATAAGGAAGTTTCCTTCATCTGGACCGAAGAAAGCCAGCGACAATTAGACGACATCAAGGAATACCTCACCAAGCCCCCGGTATTGGTGCTCCAGTCGTGGGTTAACCTTTTCTGCTATACGTACGGGCAATGGATCATTCTCTCGGTGCTCTACTAGCCCAAAAGAGTGATGTGTGTCATGAGCAGGCCATCTATTACCTCAACAGAATGATGATAGGCGCGGAACACAGGTACAACCATGTGGAGAAGGAGTGCCTCGCTCCGGTCTTCACTATTCAGAAAACTCGTCATTATGTAATAGGGCAAACAATACATGTGGTTTCTCAAGTTAACCCCCTTAGGTTCCTCATGACTAAGCCAGGGGCACTTAACTCTTGCCTGGCCATATGGGCAATATTGCTATCACCCAATGACATGATATATGTTCCGTAGAAGGCAGTCAAGGGCTAGGCGTTGGCTGATTTTCTCGCAGGTCACCTAGTGCCGGAAACAATAAAGCTATATGAGGAGATTCCATACGAAGTGTTAAGAGTCTAACACAAAGATAAAGGAGTTTGTTTGGCGAATGTTCTTCAATGGTGCTTTAAGAGCAGAGCCTAAAGGCGATATTGTCGCTGGAAATGGGGTAGTGTTGATCTCTCCTGATGATCTAGTTATCCACCGCATTTATTCACTTGTAGAGCCATGTTCCAATAATGTTGCATAATATAACGTCCTCATTATTGGACTCCAGTTGTGTCACGACCTGCACCCGGAATTTGGACATGAGCCATGGGTACGTCCAGCCTATGCCGCAGCATCGGCAGTAGAACACTGTCAATACTACTAAACCTAACTCACAAGATGACCTGTCAATGGTCTCAACTCCATAAGGAGGACAATGAATAAAGCATTGATCAACAATTCATAATGCACTCAATCATAATATCTATAGGAAGTAGATGGCACGATAAGATATAAAAGATAAGTACCGACATAAGTCAAGCACAACAACCCAAATACAAAAATAATCTAGAGTCTAGCTATCCCAATATAAATAGTCTCAACATAGTACGATCCAAAATCTCAAGTTTAGAACAAATAAATACAGAGATATCTAGACCAAGAAGCTGTCTAAACGACTACGGGCGGTGTCTGCTCTAAGGAGAGTGACTCCTCTAGAATCTCCGGTATGTAGTCTCCCTCTATTCCTAGGCCATAGTGAGTAGGACAGAAGTCCTCAAGGTCCTCTGAAAAATGATATCCAGTCAGGATTAGAGCAAAGCACAAGCACTAAACAGCAGTTTCATTTATATTGACAAAAATTATAAGACAGTGTAAGGAAATACATGATGAAGAATCACTGAAAAATAGGGAATACTGGAGAAACATGTAATCAGCAATAGTACAAACTAGCAATGAACAGATATATGTGAATGCTAGAAATGAGTGAACTAGAATAAAGAAATAGGAATTCTAGCTAAGTGTTGTGAAATATCAGTTTGCTATGTGATCGGCTTGGGACTAGATCAAGCTTGTTATATATGATTGGTTATGATACATGTGAGGTCAGGCTAACCATTTGGTTAGCTATGATGCGAGCAAAAGTCAGGCTGATCATATATAACAGGCTATGAGACATGTAAATGGCCAGGCTACACCCTACGTGATATGTGGGGTGAGCTATGATACATGTAAAGTGGGGTATGATCACATAATCTTGCTAATATTTCTCCGTCCCCAGCTAGCACGATGGGTTCTAATCATGACTCCTCATGACAGGTATCTATGATACTAGTCTGTGTATCCACAGTGTCAGAATCAAGTATACACTACAACTAGAATCATAATAATAATAATCAACATAACGAAAACTATCAGAGAATGTACTCGCTTGTGGTCCTGAGCGATGAATGAGGATCGATGTCCAAGATGTAGTCACAAAGACCTATATATGGTACGTTGCATTAATACAAGGTTCTGAAATGAAAATAAGTCAAACTGATACAATTCCAAGTCTTAAAGCCATTTCTAAGTCGAACCGATTATTTCTATGTTGTATATGTCCAACTCTAGGAGACTAGGTCAATATACTATGAAACTAAGCTACACTATCTAATCTATGATACTATGAGACACAAATTGCTGTATCCTAAGATACGCAAGTTTAATATAGAAAAGTAATTTGTGTATATATATATACAAGTCAATATTTATAGTATCTAACTAATCAATGAATTCATGATACCATGGCCTTGCACCAATGCATATCACACTACCTATCTCGATATCCAACCCAATACCTTGGTATCGACCCATTACCTTGACTTTACCTTGGTATCCCAAGTATAACTAAACTATTAACATATATTATGTATCAATATAATACCTACTAACTACTAACATGCATTACCTATACTAGTATACTTATCTACATATTCTAACTACTAACAAATATACCTACTAGTACATAGATACCAACCTATATACATAGAGATATATATAAATAGATACGTATATATAGCTAACTATATATATAAACCAGTATACCACTAACTACTAACTATTCACTACACTAACTACATTATCATATATAACTACTAACAGATAATGCAATTTGTATACATAACTATCTAACTAATACACTATCTAATTAACTAACTAGCTATACACTAATATACCAATCTCATCCTACCACTGAACTACCTAACTGTTGATACTGCAGGTACTGATTCTGATACCTGAAACTGGTACTGAACTGCTGCAGTGGATGCCCAAATGTACTGCTCACTCGATTTGAGAATCAGTGTACACTGATACTGCACTCGGTTTGACTTACAGTGCAACTGATACTGCACTCGATTTCCATTTCCTTGCTGAGCTGCAGTAGGACTGCTCCCCTCTCTTGCCACTGTGCCCTTGCTGCTGTTGCAGCTACATGCTACTACTGTAGGCCTTCCCATGGTTGCCACTGCAACATGCTGCTGCTGTAGCAGTAGAAAACTGCACTGTTGTGCTCGAGCAGTGCTCCTTCCCCCTTGCTGTGGTTGCTACACACTTCCTAGTGCAACTGCACTTGCTGTTGAACCCTACTAGCTCGAGGTGAAAACACTGCCCAGGTCTCCCCTCTCTAGAGTCACTGATACATATAAGTATCAGATATATCCCCCTAGCACACAGGTACTCCTAATAAATACACTAGCTAAACTCGCTGTTGTTGAAATGGTTGCTGCCACCCTCACTCACTCACTCACTCGACTGATACATAGGTATTAGGAACTCACTAATACATTGAACTGCTACTTTATTAGAGTATCAATTCACAGATACTGCACTCGATTGAAAGCCAACTCGATGACACAACACCACTCACCACCACCAAGTATCTCATGATTGAAAACTTAGCTAAATATTTAGAAAAACCTTAACCCTCACTGCAACTCCTAGCCCGGAGTACCCCTACTGCTCCCCTCATGCTCAGTCAACAACTCCTTATTACACCCTTTCTCCCATAACTTAACTTACTGTCACACTCAGTGAACCCAACACCACTATCACTCGAAATCCTCACATGAACCCACACAATGAAACCGAACCCGAATCATCCCAATCACACTCGGGCACACAGTATGCACAGTGCACACAGTGAAGAACCCGACCTCACACACTGACACATAGCATCTCAGGAACCCGACTCCCCATGTAATCAGTCCCACACCAATACATATATACATTAATACGTATTCGTACATATATACACACATTCATATATATATATATATATATATATATATATATATATATATATATATATCTCAAATGCATAAGAATAGACCATATAAATAGGTATGCTTCCTATTAATCATTTTATCAAGCACCTAGTGTGCATAACTCTAGGATACTCTTGATCCACCATGAATCCTCATGTATAAACCCCAATAAACCACTTATGATTAGGGTTATAAAAACTAGGAAAAATGCATCCTTGGAACACAAAAACCCCCCAAATGCATATGACACCATGAAGGAATCCTCATGAAACCAATAGAGACTCATGTTCTCCTTTAATAGTCATTCCTAAATCAATGGGTGGGCTCCTAATGGCCAAACAAATGACTAAAACAGGAATTAAAAGAGGGTTTCTAAATTTTCACCTATTGGGAGATGGATTCCCAATGTGGCTTCTTCTTCTCCAAGACTCCTTGTGCCCAAGCTTCTAGGTCTCTCTTGATGGGGAAAGAATGGGGGGTCTGAGGTTCAAAAATCTGAAATTTGTTTGAGGGAAAGAAGGGTTTTCTTGGGGGCTATTTCTAAGGTTTCTTCATGAGTCATGAGTAGCTTTGAGGGAGGCTCCCTCTAGATTTATAGGGTCGGCCACAATATAAGGTTAGGGTTTCGGTAATGCATAATGTCTCTATTGTTCTTAATGGCTTGTCATGAAAAACTATTTAATAAGGGGTTTAGTCTTAAGTGAGGGATTTCACTAGATGCTAATTAATAGCATAGGGATTAGTCTAGTTGGGTTAAATGTTAAGTCTAAGAAAGGTCCATGGTCACAACAAGTCTAGTTTATTAACCCATGTCATTTATGAATATAATATAATGTATATTACTTATCATGCAATTATTAACACAATAATATAAATATGGTAAATGACAATAAAGCTCCTACTCTAGAAATGTGGTAGTGACAAGTCTACCCTCCTAAAAAAAATTTTGTCCTCGAATTAAATTAAACTAGCACAAGAGCACAATCAGAACAATAAGAACTATACCTCAAGACTCAAAGAGATACGGGTACTGCTCGCGTATTTCGTCTTCCCTCTCCCAGGTTGACTCGTCTGGAGAGAGATGTCTCCATGCAACATGAACCAAGGGAATAGTCTGGTTCTGCAATACCTTCTCCCTACGATCTAGGATCTCTACGGGCTGCTCAGGATAGCTGAGAGTCGGACCAACCTCGATCTCCGAGTGATCTAGTACATGACTAGGATCTGCCAAGTACCGTCTCAGCTGCTACACGTGGAATACGTCATGTACTCCCTCTAGTGCAGGCAACAAGTCTAGTCTATAGGCTACTGCACCGACCCTCGCAAGAATACCGAAAGGTCTGATGTATCGTGGACTAAGCTTCCCGCCTCCACCAAAGCGAATCGTGTCCCGTGTCGGAGAAATCCGTAAGAACATCAAATCGCCAACCTATAACAAAAGCAGCTTAACACGCAATCTAAAACAAAACAATCACAATAAAAAATAACAAACCTATACCTCAAACTCCAAGGGTCTACGGTAGATGTCGGCCCAATGCCGCTGTCTGTCCTGCGCCACTCGAAGTCTGTCTCTGATGAGTTTCATCTTTTCTACTACATCCACGACCATCTCTGGTCCTAACAAGGCTCTCCCTCTGACATCATCCCAAGATAACGGTGTGCGGCACCTCCGTCCATATAGAGCCTCGAATGGTGACATCTCAATACTGGCCTGGTAGCTGTTGTTGTAAGCAAACTCTACCAGGTGTAGATGATCCTTCCAAGAACCTCCGAGATCTAGAACACAAGTGCGCAACATATCCTCGAGAGTCTGAATAGCCTTTCGGACTATCCGTCTGTCTGGGGGTGATATGCGGTACTGAACTTGAGCTGAGTACCCAAGCTAGTCTGCAAACTCCTCCAGAAGTGGAAAGTGAAACGACTATCCCGATCCGAGACGATGCTCACATGAACCCCATGTAATCTGACAATCTGTCGCACGTACATCTCTGCTAGCTTCTCCGTCGATGTACCCACTTTGAATGGTAAGAAGTGGGCTGATTTGGTCAACCTATCCACGATGACCCAAATCGCGTCTTTTTTCCCTGGAGAACGCGGAAGTCCTGAAACGAAATCTATAGTCACGTGCTCCCACTTCTTTTCTGGGATAGGTAAAGGCTGAAGCAATCCACCTGGCCTCTGTCGATCCGCCTTTACCTGCTGGCACACTAAACACCGGGATACAAAGCGTGCTACCTCACGCTTCATACCATACCACCATACGTGCTCCCTCAGGTCCCGATACATCTTGTTGGCGCCTGGATGCATCTAGTACTGAGAGCGATGCGCCTCCTGCAAGACCTCCTCGCGCAGCTCCCCTCTCGGTACACATATACTAATATCGTGACGTAAAGATCCATCATCAGCAATAGTGAAGTCTTCTGATAATCCTGTCCGAACCTGTGCCCTGATACTCCTCAGAGCCTCATCATCATACTGCGTAGCTCTGATTCTGCCCATCAGCTCAGACTGTATCTGCAGTCCCCACAACTGAATCTCGATACCGGGAACTAGCACCTCAATTCCCAAGCTCTCAAGATCGGCCAAGTTTATCTGTCGTCAAGTACATAGCCATCGAATACCTGCTCAAGGCATCGGTGACTACGTTGGCCTTTCCTGGGTATTACTATAATGAAATGTTGACGTCTTTCATCAACTCCAACCACCTCCTTTGTCTCATGTTCAGCTCTTTTTGCGTAAACACGTACTTCAAGCTCTTATGGCTTGTGAAGATCTCCACACGCTCTCCGTACAGATAGTGTTTTCACAACTTTAGAGCAAAGATAACCGCTGCCAACTCCAAATCGTGGGTGGGGTAGTTCTTTTCATGATGACGTAATTGCTTGGAAGCATTGGCAATCACCTTCCCGTGCTGCTGAAAAACGCAATCCAAACTCTTCCCTGAAGCATCACTGTAGATAGTGAATCCACCTGTCCCCGATGGCAACGTCAAAACTGGAGCTGTCGTTAATCTCTTCTTCAACTCATCAAATGCGGCCTAACAATCCTCCGTCTAGACAAAATCTACATCCTTCCTGGTCAGCGTAGTCATTGGCTCTGCAATCCTGGAGAAGTCTTACACAAACCTCATGTAGTAACCTGCTAACCCGAGAAAACTCCTGATCTCAGCTACTGAACTGGGAGTAGCCCACGACTCCACTGCCTCGATATTCTTTGGGTTAACTGAGATTCTGTCACCTGTCCCAAGGACTTCAACCTTGTCAAGGAAGAACTCGCACTTTGAAAGCTTCCCGTAAAGCTCCTCCTTCCTGAGAGTCTCCAAGACCATCCTCAGGTGCTCTTCATGCTGCTATGGGGTTTTCAAATACACAAGAATGTCATCGATGAACACCACCACGAACTTGTCAAGGTACTGGTGGAACACCTTGTTCATCAAGTTCATAAATACTGTCGGCGCATTAGTCAATCCAAATGACATTGCCATGAACTCAAACTAGCCATATCGGGTCCGAAAAGCTGTCTTCGGAACGTTTTCTCTCTTCACCTTCACCTGGTGGTAGCCTGACCTCAAGTCTATCTTTGAAAACACCTTCGCTCCGCTCAACTTATCGAAGTGATCATCTATCCTTGGCAGCGGATATTTGTTCTTGATAGTGAGGTTGTTCAGAACTCTATAGTCGATACACATGCGTACCGACCCATCCTTCTTCAGTACGAACAATACCGGAGCTCCCCATGGTGATGAACTAGATTTGATGAAGCCCTTGTCCTGCAACTCCTCAACTTGCTTGTTTAGTTCTGCCAGTTCGCTGCTGTTGACCCTATAGACGTGTTGTGATTTGGGCTCCGCTCTTGGCACCAAGTCTATAGAGAACTCGCCATCTCTTTCTGGCGGCAAGCCTGACAACTCCTCCGGAAAGACATCCAGGAAATCTGCTATCAAAGGATGTGGCAACTCCTCTTCTTCCATCCTGGCTCCACAAAATGTGCTCCTGCTCTGCTCCGCTGCTCCTCTGGCGACCTCGAACTCTGGCTCTCCTGGCATTCGAAATATCACTCTGCCTCCACGACAATCTATAGTAGCATGGTGCCTACTCAACCAGTCTATTCCGAGTACAATATCGTATCCCGGAAGTGGCATTACGAGTAAGCACATTCCGAGTACAAAATTTTGAAGACCATTGTAAATAAGATTTAAATTTTGAGGAAATAATGTTAGATTATGTAACACCCCGTTTCGTTCTAGCGGACTGCCGTCTCAAACGGAAAAAGTGCAACTGTCCCGACCCGCTTTGCCTCAAAACGAGAAGCAAAAGATATCCAGACTTGCCCCTACAGGAAAATCAACTTTGGCTTTCAGAGGCTCGCTTGACGTATCGCTCTACCGAGGCGAATCATCGCTAAGGTGGGTGGCTACGGTGAACTTGTCTTTGCTTAGCCAGCACACATAAAATCTGGAATGCTCATGCTAGTCGCTAGGTGATTCACCCACTGCATGCTAATAAGAATCCAACGCACCTAGCTAAGGGAATAATCCCAACTTGTATTGCTTATGCTAGAACATGGAAATTGAAATACTGCTTGTATTCAGACCCTCGCATGCTAAGTCCCTAATGGTTTCATCTCTCGGCTTACCTTCGGGTCCGAGCAAACGTGTTTACTTATGTTCCTTAGAAACGCATGCTTGCCTGCTTACGAATGTCTAACGTTATTATATTGTGCAATGTTTAAGCTCAATCCTGAATGCATGAATGGAACGTAGATGCAATATAAATGAAACATGCAATACTGCTTGTCTTGTACTCACGTAGCCTCCGGGCGATAATCACGTAGCCTCCGGGCGATAACTCACGAAGCCTCCGGGCGATAATCACGTAGCTTACGGGCGATAATCACGTAGCCTCTGGACGAATGAATGTTATTGTTCGATCACGAACAACTTGTGCACAAGGTATAGTTCCTGCGGGCGGCTGCTGGGACACTGGCACCGTTCCGGCTCCGGACGGAACTCACGTTTAGTCTCACGTACTTGGACGGGGTGGTATGCGGCGCCTCTCGTATTTACACGTAGCAAACCATCTTCGTCACAGACTATTGTCCTTTATGGCAATCAAGCCAGTGATCATCAAGTATATTTGAATCTGTTGCATATTAACTTGTGTCTTCGTGGCAGGGAAGGCATGGTAAGTTGTGCAGGTGATTCAGATAATCAGGTAAAAGACACCGAACGGTGTCAAGTATATTCCAAGTAAATTATTGTATGCAACACACCCGATACTCCTGTAAATCGTATACTAGTAGCGTGGCCTTGCCCACAACAACGTGTTTGCATATGCTATGTCTCTTGAATATTATACTTGCCCGTGCATGAATTAATAATGTTTGCCTTGGACAAGGAAGGTAAAATGGTAAGTCTCGCCGTGTTTCCTCTAATATCGCACGTCACACTGCCACACGAGTTAGGCTATTCAATATTTGCATGAAACTGATCCTAAGGCAACTAGAAAGACAACTTAATAGTTGTGCACGGAACCTGTATAACGTGTTTGAATTTGTCGAGCGGGCGAGTAGCTTCCCCACCAGTGCATTCAATGTACTGATAATCCACCAGTTTGTATGCAGGGTGCGGGAGAACCTCGTTCGGTGCAGATGACTCCTTTGTGCGTGCTAAGGTGTGGAGATCACTCCGAAGCAACGGTACGTCCGGAACTGAAGCACATATACAAGACATAATGTTGGAACTCTCCTGAACATCTCTTGATCATCGCCTGTACAATAATTTCACAATTGTAGCCACTTGGCACGCTTTTACTGTTTCAGAGAGAGAGGCTTGAGCGACTTGTAATTTCGGCTATACGCCACCTGTAACACTTGTTCATATCAATAAAAGAGCTTGCTTTACTTCAACTTGTGTTTCAATGCTTCCGCTATATTGTCGACTCAGTGAACCTGTTACCGATCACCTATGCGTTCATGACTCCGCTGCACTCGGACAATCTGTGCGACTCTGTGGCTTAGAAGTCTTGCCGCCAGCCAATGAACCATGGCCTTGCACGGGCGTGGATCACGCTCGTGCGGCATCATGTCCGGATGGGTCAAGCGATCGTTCCGCAGGAGCGCTGGCGAGGGTGATTTCCGCCTAGCGGGAACAGTCGATTTGTCTGCGGGAGATCGGGACGTGATATGTTGGTATCAGAGCCTGGCTTCTACGCCTTTGGACTTCGATTCGATATCTCTGTTTCGAAAGCTCGTTTGTGGGTTATGTGCACGCTCTCTCTCAATGCCTCGATGGGATGTTCCAACAATAAGTCCAAATACTTTCAAAATGCGTTTTGAATGATATGCTTGCTTGTATGTTGCTGTGCTGCGAGTGGCCTTTGTGCCAACCTGTGCGAACCCTTGAGAGTATCGCTAGTAGCTTGTCCGATTTCACTAACTCTAGTTTGGTTGAATGCATCTATTCGAGGGACGCCTTGAACTAGTGCACCATCCAAGACTTAAGAAAGGTGAAACTCGAGTGCTAAGACTTCGCTATCACTAAGCTGGTTGACGTGCTCACGCTAGAGGGGCCCTTCGAAAGTGCGCACGATCCAGTCTAAGCGATATGCTGATTTCGACGCTTGTGCAAGTGAATATCCAAATAAACAAGTACAATGACTTGTCTAGGATTGCCTCAGCCCTGGATTACTGCTTGTCCTCAGTAAGTCTCGAGGACGAGACTTTTTCTGAGTTGGGTAGGATGTAACACCCCGTTTTGTTCTAGCGGACTGCCGTCTCAAACGACAAAAGTGCAACTGTCCAGACCCGCTTTGCCTCAAAACGAGAAGCAAAGGATATCCAGACTTGCCCCTACAGGAAAATCAACTTCGGCTTTCAGAGGCTCGCTTGACGTATCGCTCTACCGAGGCGAATCATCGCTAAGGTGGGTGGCTACGGTGAACTTGTCTTTGCTTAGCCAGCACACATAAAATCTGGAATGTTCATGCTAGTCGCTAGGTGATTCACTCCCTGCATGCTAATAAGAATCCAACACACCTAGCTAAGGGAATAATCCAAACTTGTATTGCTTATGCTAGAACATGAAAATTGAAATACTGCTTGTATTCAGACCCTCGCATGCTAAGTCCCTAACGGTTTCATCTCTCGGCTTACCTTCGGGTCCGAGCAAACGTATTTACTTATGTTCCTTAGAAACGCATGCTTGCCTGCTTACGAATGTCTAACGTTATTATATTGTGCAATGTTTAAGCTCAATCCTGAATGCATGAATGGAACGTAGATGCAATATAAATGAATCATGCAATACTGCTTGTCTTGTACTCACGTAGCCTCCGGGTGATAATCACGTAGCCTCCGGGCGATAACTCACGTAGCCTACGGGCGATAATCACGTAGCCTCCGGGCGAATAAATGTTATTGTTCGATCACGGACAACTTGTGCACAAGGTATAGTTCCTACGGGCGGCTGTTGGGGCATTGGCACCGTTCCGGCTGTCACACTCCGATCTCCCGCCGGCAATCGGCCGTTCCCGCTAGGCGGGAATCACCCTCGCCAGCGCTCCCGTGGAACGATCGCTTAACCCATCCGGACGTGATGCCGCACGAGCGTGATCCACGCCCGTGCAAGGCCATGGTTCGTTGGCTGGCGGCAAGAGTTCTAAGCCACAGAGTCGCACAGATTGTCCGAGTGCAGCGGAGTTTAGGAACGCATAGCGATCGGTAACAGGTTCACTGAGTCGACAATATAGCGGAAGCATTGAAACAAGTAAAGTAATCTCTTTATTGATATGAACAAGTGTTACAGGCGGCGTATAGCCGAGATTACAAGTCGCTCAAGCCTCTCTCTCTGAAATAGTAAAAGCGTGCCAAATGGCTACAACTGTGGAATGAATGTACAGGCGATGGTCAGGCGATGTTCACAACTTATGTCTTGTATAAGCGCTTCAGTCTCGGACGCACCGTTGCAAGGCTTCAGAGGGAACTCCTGGCCTTAACACGCACGAAGGAGGCGTCCGCACCGCACGAGGTTCTCCCGCACCCTGCATATCAAACTGGTGGATTATCAGTACATTGAATGCACTGGTGGGAAAGCTACTCGCCCGCTCGACAAATCCAAACACGTAATACAGGTTCCGTGCACAACTATTAAGTTGTCTTTCTAGTTGCCTTAGGATCAGTTTCATGCAAACGTTGAATAGCCTAACGTGTCGGGCAGTGCGCCGTGCGATATTTGAGGAAACACGGCGAGACTTACCAACTTACCATTTCCTTCCCTGTCCAAGGCAAACATTGAGGCAAACATGTTAATTCAAGCACGGACAAGTATAAGCATTCAGGAGGCAAGCATATGCAAACAGGAGGGTCGTTTTAACATGATCGTTCAGGTGTTTAGTTGTTGCGATGCAGTGACTCGCACACGGATAGCCGCTAAGCGAGGATGACTTATCTATATGAACACGGTCGCTGGCAAAGCCATTATGGACGTAGTCGAGGACAAGGATAGCATGCTATTCGTGTACACGAGGCACACGAACACGATGCGTTGCAAGCTATCCTCCCTGCACACGAGACTACACACGAGCTCCATCCGGACCGGATCGGCCCCAGTGCCCCGGTGACCGTCCGTGGAACTAGTCCGCGACATGCAAGTCAGGGTTAACCAATCTCAGGCAACACGATTTAACCAATCTCAGGCAACACGATTACACGAGATACACGAGAACACGCGTGCACTAGAACACGAGAACACGAGAACACGAGTGCACGGGAACACGAGTACACGAGTATACGGGATACTTGAATCTTGGTTCTGTACAATAACTTGTCTTGATGCATTCCCCTGGTTCGGGGCTGTCTTGGTGACCTAACGGTCCCGGATAGTTGCAGGTTCGTTCAGGCACGGAACGACTACGTAGTAGTCTTCCGGGGTTTGGATGAAAACACGGTAACTATCAAGCAGACAAGCATGCGTTTCTAGGAACATAAGCAGGCACGTTGCTCGGGCCCGAAGGTAAGCCGAGAGTTGAAACCGTTAAGGGACTTAGCATGCGAGGGTCTGAATATAAGCAGTATTTCATTTTCCATTTTCTAGCAAGCAGTACAAGTTGGGATTATTCCCTTAGCTAGGTGCGTTGGATTTATTAGCATGCAGGAGGTTATCACCTAGCGACTAGCATGAATATTCCAGATTTTATGTGTGCTGGCTAAGCAAAGACAAGTTCACCGTAGCCACCCACCTTAGCGATGATTCGTCTCGGTAGAGCGATACGTCTGGGCGAGCCTCTGAAAGTCCAAGCCGGACTCCTGTAGAGACAAGTCTGGATATCCTTTGCTTCTTGATCGAGGCAAAGCGGGTCGGGACAGTTGCACGATTGCCGTTTGAGACGGCAGTCCGCTTGAGCGGAACGGGGTGTTACATCCTACCCAACTTAGAAAAAGTCTCGTCCTCGAGACTTACTAAGGACAAGCAGTAATCTATGGTTGAGGCAATCCTAGACAAGTCGTTTGTACTTGTTTCATTTGGATATTCACTTGCACAAGCTTCGAAATCAGCATACCGCTTAGACTGGATCGTGCGCACCTTCGACATGCATTTCTAGTGTGAACACGTCAACCAGCTTAGTGATAGCGAAGTCTCAGCACTCGAGTTTCACCTTTTCTTAAGTCTTGGATGGTGCACTAGTTCAAGGCGTCCCTCGAATAGATGCATTCAACCAAACTTAGAGTTAGTGAAAATCGGACAAGCTACTTGCGATACTCTCGAAGGGTTCGCACAGGTTGGCACAAAGGCCACTCGCAGCATACAACCAGACAAGCAATCATATCATTCAAAACGTATTTTGAAAGTATTTAGACTTATTGTTGGAACATCCCATCGAGGCATTGAGAGGGAGCGTGCACATATCCCACGAACGAGCTTTCGAAACAGAGATATCGAATCGAAGTCCAAAGGCGTAGAAGCCAGGCTCTGATACCAACCTGTCACGCCCCGATCTCCCGCAGGCAATCGGCCGTTCCCGCTAGGCGGGAATCACCCTCGCCAGCGCTCCCGCGGAACGATCGCTTAACCCATCCGGGCGTGATGCCGCACGAGTGTGATCCACGCCCGTGCAAGGCCATGGTTCGTTGGCTGGCGGCAAGACTTCTAAGCCACAGAGTCGCACAGATTGTCCGAGTGCAGCGGAGTTTAGGAACACATAGCGATCGGTAACAGGTTCACTGAGTCGACAATATAGCGGAAGCATTGAAACAAGTAAAGTAATCTCTTTATTGATATGAACAAGTGTTACAGACGGCGTATAGCCGAGATTACAAGTCGCTCAAGCCTCTCTCTGAAACAGTAAAAGCGTGCCAAATGGCTACAACTGTGGAATGAATGTACAGGCGATGGTCAGGCGATGTTCACAACTTATGTCTTGTATAAGCGTTTCAGTCCCGGACGCACCGTTGCAAGGCTTCAGAGGGAACTCCTGACCTTAGCACGCACGAAGGAGGCATCCGCACCGCACGAGGTTCTCCCGCACCCTGCATATCAAACTGGTGGATTATCAGTACATTGAATGCACTGGTAGGGAAGCTACTCGCCCGCTCGACAAATCCAAACACGTAATACAGGTTCCGTGCACAACTATTAAGTTGTCTTTCTAGTTGCCTTAGGATCAGTTTCATGCAAACGTTGAATAGCCTAACGTGTCGGGCAGTGCGCCGTGCGATGTTTGAGGAAACACGGCGAGACTTACCAACTTACCATTTCCTTCCCTGTCCAAGGCAAACATTGAGGCAAACATGTTAATTCAAGCACGGGCAAGTATAAGCATTCAGGAGGCAAGCATATGCAAACAGGAGGGTCGTTTTAACATGATCGTTCAGGTGTTTAGTTGTTGCGATGCAGTGACTCGCACACGGATAGCCGCTAAGCGAGGATGACTTATCTATATGAACACGGTCGCTGGCAAAGCCATTATGGACGTAGACGAGGACAAGGATAGCATGCTATTCGTGTACACGAGGCACACGAACACGATGCGTTGCAAGCTATCCTCCCTGCACACGAGACTACACACGAGCTCCATCCGGACCGGATCGGCCCCAGTGCCCCGGTGATCGTCCGTGGAACTAGTCCGCGACATGCAAGTCAGGGTTAACCAATCTCAGGCAACACGATTTAACCAATCTCAGGCAACACGATTACACGAGATACACGAGAACACGCGTGCACTAGAACACGAGAACACGAGAACACGAGTGCACGGGAACACGAGTACACGAGTATATGGGATACTTGAATCTTGGTTCTGTACAATAACTTGTCTTGATGCATTCCCCTGGTTCGGGGCTGCCTTGGTGACCTAACGGTCCCGGATACTTGCAGGTTCGTTCAGGCACGGAACGACTACGTAGTAGTCTTCCGGGGTTTGGATGAAAATACGGTAACTATCAAGCAGACAAGCATGCGTTTCTAGGAACATAAGCAGGCACGTTGCTCGGGCCCGAAGGTAAGCCGAGAGTTGAAACTGTTAAGGGACTTAGCATGCGAGGGTCTGAATATAAGCAGTATTTCATTTTTCATTTTCTAGCAAGCAGTACAAGTTGGGATTATTCCCTTAGCTAGGTGCGTTGGATTTATTAGCATGCAGGAGGTTATCACCTAGCGACTAGCATGAATATTCCAGATTTTATGTGTGCTGGCTAAGCAAAGACAAGTTCACCGTAGCCACCCACCTTAGCGATGATTCGCCTCGGTAGAGCGATACGTCTGAGCGAGCCTCTGAAAGTCCAAGCCGGATTCCTGTAGGAACAAGTCTGGATATCCTTTGCTTCTTGATCGAGGCAAAGTGGGTCGGGACAGTTGCACGATTGCCGTTTGAGACGGCAGTCCGCTTGAGCGGAACGGGGTGTTACACCGGCTCCGAACGAAACTCACGTTTAGTCTCACGTACTTGGACGGGGTGGTATGCGGCACCTCTCGTATTTGCACGTAGCAAACCATCTTCGTCACAGACTATTGTCTTTTATGGCAATCAAGCCAGTGATCATCAAGTATATTTGAATCTGTTGCATATTAACTTGTGTCTTCGTGGCAGGGAAGGCATGGTAAGTTGTGCATGTGATTCAGATAATCAGGTAAAAGACACCGAACGGTGTCAAGTATATTCCAAGTAAATTGTTGTATGCAACACACCTGATACTCCTGTAAATCGCATACTAGTAGCGTGGCCTTGCCCACAACAACGTGTTTGCATATGCTATGCCTCTTGAATGTTATACTTGCCCGTGCATGAATTAATAATGTTTGCCTTGGACAGGGAAGGTAAAATGGTAAGTCTCGCCGTGTTTCCTCTAATATCGCACGGCGCACTGCCACACGAGTTAGGCTATTCAATATTTGCATGAAACTGATCCTAAGGCAACTAGAAAGACAACTTAATAGTTGTGCACGGAACCTGTATAACGTGTTTGGATTTGTCGAGCGGGCTAGTAGCTTCCCCACCAGTGCATTCAATGTACTGATAATCCACCAGTTTGTATGCAGGGTGCGGGAGAACCTCGTTTGGTGCGGATGCCTCTTTCGTGCGTGCTAAGGTGTGGAGATCACTCCGAAGCAACGGTGCGTCCGGAACTGAAGCACATATACAAGACATAATATTGGAACTCACATGAACATCTCCTGATCATCGCCTGTACAATCATTCCACAATTGTAGCTACTTAGCACGCTTTTACTGTTTCAGAGAGAGGCTTGAGCGACTTGTAATCTCGGCTATACGCCACCTGTAACACTTGTTCATATCAATAAAAGAGCTTTCTTTACTTCAACTTGTGTTTCAATGCTTCCGCTATATTGTCGACTCAGTGAACCTGTTATCGATCGCCTATGCGTTCATGACTCCGCTGCACTCGGACAATCTGTGCGACTCTGTGGCTTAAAAGTTTTGCCGCCAGCCAATGAACCATGGCCTTGCACGGTCGTGGATCACGCTCGTGCGGCATCACGCCCGGATAGGTCAAGCGATCGTTCCGCGGGAGCGCTGGCGAGGGTGATTCCTGCCTAGCGGGAACGACCGATTTGCCTGCGGGAGATCGGGGCGTGACAGATTGTATTTAAGAGTTATAACTTGAGAATTAGGGTTTAAAAATAAAATTTTATTGTATTTTAAATTTTGAAGATAAATTCGAATTTCAAAGATTTACTTTAAAATTGTAAGCTGTGAGGATGAGTGAATTTTGAAGACTCTGTTAAATAACAAAAATGATTTGACTTCATGATTATATTGCTTGAATTTTGATGGATAAAAAAATATTATTGAAGATGTTAAATTGCGAGGAGAATTCTTTTAAGATGGGTAGATTGTAAGCCCTCATTTTTAAATAGGAATAATTTGGTAATTTATAATTATTTTATTGTTTTATTAAATTAAATAGATTAAAAATTTTAATTTTTAAATTTTTTTATATATGTATGACACTTTGCCATGGCTTGGATATTTTGAGCAATGCACGACCTTTTTTTCTTCCAACAAAATTTATATTATTGATATTGACTGGACCTACTACACTTGGGACCTGAGTGTTGCATTAATTTGATCTCTCCCATGCTCCAAAAATATTAACAAACATCTAGAGCCATTGACATTGTAAAACTACTTTCATTTGGCTAGTTGAACCCAACCGAGCCCAAACACCCAACTCGTGCTCTCAAACCAAATCCTATGAGACATGTACACTACCCCCACAAATTTTTCCTACTCCACAACACATCCCACATATAAAATATATCCATAAAATCTGAAGAAATCAATTAAATGATCCATAAATGCAATATTTTCAAATTAGGAAAGACCCCTATGCAATCTTGTTGCATATCAATTTAAATATAAAATAAATATTTTACAATCTAATTTAAATATTCTAGAGCATCCTCTCACCCTATTTTAGTATATTTAAATTCTATACATAGATGAAAATACTAAAATCAAATCCTAACCACCAACCTATTTAAACTACCTATATTTATCACCCCCAACACCTAAACCTAATAGCCGACCTCCCCCTCTATCAAATCCACGACCAAGCAGCCTCTCCCCCTCCCTCTCTTCTCTCTTTTCTATTTCCTTCCTTCCCCCTTTCAATCCCCCATAAGGCGGCCACCTAAAACCCCAATCGAACCCCATTTTAGGCCGAATATTGGCTGCTGGTTGCAACAGCAGTTCAGACCCCTCCACTGCAGCAAAAACTCATAAAAGCCTATATTTACATCATACTTGAAGCCCCCAAGAGCCCCCTCAAGTTTCACGAAGTTTGGAGTCCGTTTGGCGCTCCAAAATGTTTGTGTCGCAAGAAGAGCCTCTACCGTAATCGTGAACACGTAAGTTTCATAACTTTTATTTTATATTTATTTTTTTCATGTGAAAACCCTTGTATGAACCCGTATACATGTTAGATGACTAATGATGAAACCCCCATGCATGAGAAACCCTAATTTTATATGCAAAACTACTCTTTGATGACACGAAACCAATACATGGGAATATGGTAACCATAATAACCTAGTTTTGATAGATATTATTATTTTATTATTAAAATTTAAATTTCTAAAAATTAAATAATAATTTTTAGAATATTAATTAATATATTTTATATATTAAATAATTTTCTATGCAAGTTGGCAACTTTCATGCACAAACTAGTTGTCAAGTTGCTAGAACTCCTAGTCGACGCGCAACGGAACTTTGTGCATGCAACGACAACTATTTCAGTATTTTTCACTAAATAAATATTAATTTTAGAATTAATAGTTTTTAAAAATTAATGATTTAAAATTAATTTTGGCAATGTTTAATGATTAGTAATATTATTGTGTGTAGCTACTTGCATGTGCAACCAATGTAGAATTAATAACTAGATAGTAACCTAATTAAAATAGAAGATTAGAGTCTAATTAGTGTAATAATTAATTGGTAGGTGTTCGAAACGTTCTTGTGGAAAGCTCCGGACCAGATTTGTTGTGCTCGCAGCTTGGCTTGGAAGGCAAGTACACCTTGATTTATTGTATTGTTCAATATACATATGTCTAGTTTTTTTATTTGCTAGTTGTGTGCACGCGTCTTATAGTAACAGACTTACCTAGTATATTGTGAAGGTACTTGGTATCTTCTGACCTAATACATGTTGAACACGTTTCTGTCTGAGTGAGTGAGTGCATGGATTATAATGTCGACTGATCTTCGATACGTGAGTTCGCATCTTGGGTTAGTAGTTAGTGTCTAGTTCCTAGATTTTATTTGACGTCGTTGCATTATGTCTGCACCGCGTATACGGTTTGGATAGTACATTGAGAGGGAAGAATCTACTAGTAAGCGTATGGGACTTCAGTTTCTTCTGGTGTAAATTGTGTACCCCCGAATTTTATCGAACGCTTGGTGGGATAACGGATTCTTCTATTCTCCACCCTCGTGAGCCACTAGAGATGTCTCAAGTGCATTTCACATAGATGGTTTAGTTACCCTATTTATTGTTTACTGCTTTAATTTTATGCATATCGTTTCTTGTGTACTTGTTTTGTCCCTCTAAGGACCTGACACCCTTTTTAGGTGTAGACGATCATGACTATTTGTAGGAGCACGGATCAGAACCTGCTACTTTATTCCCTTCCGAGGAGCTCTTTACCTTCGTGTCTATTGGTTCGTAGTTCAGTTGATACTTTTCTGTCGTTTATTTATTTTAAGAAGTCAGATTCTATTTCTATCATAGTTTGTTAGTGGATTTGTCTCCACCCGACTATTATTTCGGATTGTTTGGACTGGATCATTTGGATCTATATTGGGTTAGTTTATTTATTTATTGACTTGTGTTGTGGACGAGGTTTAGTTGCTTGTGACTTGTGACATTATATACTACTTGTGAATTGTTATTCATAATATAACGTACGTATGTGTCATGGTTTCCATATATTGGATTTGTCATATACATACGGTTGGCATTCTTACGTATTCCTAGTCCTACGTATTTTTGGACTGGGGCGTGACAAAATCAACACAAAAGTTCACACAAAATTTCAAGTATTCGTTTTGGTACGTCAACAATGACAAGCCATGGAACACAGAGACATGCATCCTTCAGAGTGGAATCAGCCATCCTACGCACTTTCTAAATTTCAATGAATTTTGGAACTCATACACTTTTCCTTTTTCAGAGTAAAAACAACTCTTCTGCGCACTTTCAAAATTTTAACGAATTAAGGAACTCGCGCACTTTTTTCTCTTTCAGAGTGAAACTTATGTGCACATTTTTAATGGTTCCTACGAATTTGAAGTGTGCGCATAATCTTTGTCACTACCCGATTCCGTGAAATCGTTGGAGCGTCCCCCGAATCGTGACCGCCGTGCTGGCCTGGGGTTGCACCCGCACGATGACTACACACGAAGTTTCGCCCGGACCGGAACGGTGCCAGTGCCCCAGCGACCGTCCGCAGAACTATACCCTTGTGCACAAGTTGTCCATGATCTAACGGTATCAATAATTTGTTAAATATTTTCATGCACTTCAGGCAACACGAGTACAAGGCATATCAATAATTGTTAAACATTCATGCACTTCAGGCAACACGAGTACGAGACATATAACATTGCATGATTTATTTTGCATAGCCTCCCTGAACAATTATGTGCATACAAGGTGTGTTCCATACTTAGCACGATTTATAGAATATTTGCAACGAACTAGCATACAATAAGATAACAGTTCACATGTTTGGTTGACAAGTAATACAATCCAAGTCTATTCCCTTTTTATCTTGACATCTTTTAGTTATTATTTGGTATCGTCTGATCGGGGCAAACAAGGATGCAAGATTTATTAGGTGTGAAGACTTGGAAGAAGGGCTAGCTAATCGGGATGGTAGCCACTCACTTAGTTGGTTGGAAGGAAGAAGGAAAGAGGCACTTCAAGACTCCGCTCGTAAGCCGCCTACTGCTCGTTCACCTGCATCACGAACAACTCGATCAATACCTCTTCCACTCTTTCCAATCTCGGAATTGAAGTGCAGTCCAATGAACGAAAACAATAAAATCCATCAAAACCGTTCAAGAAAACCCAAGCAAATCCGAAAACCAATTCAAAGCGCGAAAGCAACAAGCGACGTCGAAATCCGAGGCAACAAAGATAACAGCGGAGAGGTCCCTCCTAACTCTGCCGCTAAATCGATCCCGGGGGCACGGTCCACTGAATATGAGAATCGATTCCGAAGAAGCAAATCCGTAACGAGGACGAGTTCTTGTTTCAATCTATCATGATCGAACAATACCATCTTGTATTTCTTAGCCGTGCTACCCGAATAGGAGGAACGAGGCGCCACATCCTACCCAACTAATTAGAAGTTTCGTCCACGAAACTTAGGAATAGAACCTACTGCTAGGGAATATTTTGTTCGGGACAGCGATCAGGAAGGTTCGGACAGGAACCATTGGCATGGCCTGGTTTTCCACAAGTGAGGCATAACCCAAGTTTCTTGCGGCAATCTTTCCTAACGTGCCCACGCTTTCTGCAAAGTGGCATGTTTTGTTCCAATCCCCATTCTGCTGACCACCATTGTTGGGGCGCTTTGTAGCATTGTTTGTTGGGGCGCTTTGTAGCATTGTTTCCCCTATCGTTGCTTTGGCGTTTGTGACTGGATGTATGCACAGCGCCGGCAGAAACATCATGATACTACGGTTCAAGAGATAGAGCGTGATTCATGACTTCACGCATTATCCGATACTGATGAACGACTACGTGCGCATGGATGGCAGGGCGTAGACCACCTTCAAACCTTCTGGCTCGACTCGCTACATCAGGTAAATAGGCGCTAGCGAATTTGGAGAGACGGTTGAATTCGGTGTACTGTTTGACTGTCATGCTGCCTTGCCTCAGTTGAAAGAACTCGTTCTCCATCTGACGACGTACTGGAGGGGGTAAAAACTCCTCTTCAAACGCGGCACGAAAAGTCGTCCACGAGATCGCCTCCTCTCCATGGTCAAATTGAAGAGATCGTCGATGCACGTCCCACCAATCGTGCGCGTTGAGACGGAGCTGCAGTTGCGCGCATACGACGCGCTTCTCTTCAGGGACCTCTAGCAGAGCGAAGTGGTCTTCAAGTTCGGCCAACCAATCTAAAGCCACGATTGGGTCCTCAGTCCCGTTGAATGGAGTGTTGCAGACTTTCTTGAAGTGGCCAAAGTCGAAGGCAGTCACTTTCCCCGTCCTTGGAATTTGCGGTGTCTCGACTTCAAGCACGGGCTGTTCCACTGGAGTCGCTGTTGTTGTCGCGGAATAGTTGGAAGCCAAAGTCTGAACAATCAGTTGTAGGGCATCTACCTGCTTCTGTTGGACTGAGAATCGAGCTTCTATATTATCTTGAAACTTGAGTTGACTCTCCTCCGCCCGCTTCTCGGCCCGTTCGTAGCGAGCCTCGTCCCTTTGTTGGTTTGCCTCCAACATCCGCATCAGTTGCTGGATGGGATCGATGCTTGGCACGGCTCGCTGGCTCCTTAAACTTCCGGAAGTGCCCGAACTACTTCCTTGGCCTAGCGTTTCGTCCGGTGCTAGCGCTGAGGATTACGCTGGTGCCATTCCTTCAAAAGAAGGTAAATTATATTAGGATCATAATGTTTTATGGACTTAATGCATGAACGTATCTCATTTTGGCCTAACGAGTTCAAGAGTTCGTACAGGAATTTGATCGTTAAAGGAACTTTTCCTGTACGAGAGTAGGAACTTGAATCTGTGCTCTGATACCACTATGCCACGCCCCGATTCCGTAAAAACGTTCGTGCGTCCCCCTAATCATGACCGCTGTGCGGGCCTGGGGTTGCGCCCGCACAAGGCTAAAGTATATTGCATAACGAACACATATTCAGAGTACGCAGATAAATTGAAACACAGATTTGAAACATGGAAAAGTTCTCTTTATTGATAATGAACATCTATTACAAACTCTTGAACGAGTCAGCTAATTTGCCGCACGGGCTTACAAAAGTGTTGACTCAAAATGAGATAGTAGTCCTGTACATTACATCCCTTTACTAAACTTCAAAATGATAAGGACCTCTGTAGTGCCCCGCTCCGTGTCGGCACTATGTACAAGTGGGATGGACTTGCTTTCTCAAACGGAAGTCTTCTCGGAGAGTTCCCGACCGACTAATCAAGGTGAGTGGGCAGAACTGCATTCTCTGATTCTTGCACGACTTAATAATGAATCTGAGTTTTTGAATGCTTCCATGCTAAGAAGATCGTTTAATAAGAAGAATGATAGAACCGACTCAGTATGTTAATGAACGAACTCACATAGCTTGTCATCGAAATGAATATGCGGCCTAAACTAAGAGAATATGTATGCTTGTCTAAAAGAGATAGAACCATTGCTATGCTAAGAAGATAGAACTGCATATTTACTTGATGTGATAATAGACCCGTGCCATGCTAGTATAAACTAAAAGATCGTTCATATGTTTGCTTGTCATCATGTTCATATGGATTGTCTTGAATGCTTGTTTCGATATGAGAGTAAATGCTTGTCATGTGTGTGCTAGACTAGTAGCCCACCTGAGGCTCGGTCCTTCGGGATCTCGGGGGTGCGGCTATTAGGAATGTGTTTGTCATGTTGTGTGCTATGTGAAAGAGACAAGAGATATGTGGGTGCTTGCGGTGGATGGAGGACAAACGAAATGTGGGAGTCCAATAACGCGCCCTTGCTTCAAGGTCCTTCGGGATTGAGGGGCGTGGATATTGGGAGGAGGATGGTGATGCGATGGGGGAGACTAATAGTGCGCCCTTGCTACAAGGTCCTTCGGGATTGAGGGGCGTGGCTATTAGAGGGAGGCGGCGCTTCTGTTGAGAAGAGTCGAGTCTGCATTAGAGAAGTGTATGGAGATAAGCTGCATTCAGGTCGTTAGGGAGCATGCTAGGCTAGCCTTCTTGCATACCTAACTATTTGATGCAGAGACGGACAGGAAACTAAAGAACGGTAAAACATATATGTTTATGCAATTGTTGCTAACTTGTATGTCTGCTGCAGGGATAACCGTTCGGCCGTGTGTAAGAAATATCAGTTTATACATAAGCCTGCTTATTCAGTTTGTTTGCATCATAGAGACCACCCGTTAGCGCTTCATGCATTGCATTCGGTCGGACAATGAGACTATTAGTGCAGAGCTGAACCTTGGCTACGGCTGCTTCGGCAGTAATGTGCAACCATGCGTCACAGCTGCTAATAGAATCAGAATGTGAGTCATTGGCTAGCTGGATTACCGCTACCGATCCTGAGTTACTCGGGGACCGACTTCTGATTGATAGTTAACTTGTGTGCTTGATTGATGGTCCCTAAACGCTGCCTGTCCCTAGAATCCGTGCATATAGTCCACCGAACACGCTGCGCACACCCGAACAGGATTCCTCGTGCTTGAATTGGTTGCCTCGATTGGTTGGTTGTTTGATTATGTTTTCAAAAGACATGTTTCCAAACAAAGTAATATGACTCTGCTATAGAACTGCATATAAAGAACCTAAGTAAAACTAGCAAGATCACTAGTAATGCAATGTTTTGCCACATGATTACTTAGTGTGGGTTTCAGGGGGTGTAGCTTCTGTTCAGTTGTTTTATCTCACCAGTACTTGCATAAAGTGCTGACCCACCAACAGTTTGCTTGTTCTCAGGTGCTCGTTCGTCTGAGGAAGCGATAGCCGTGCCTCATCCCAAGGAGCCGGAAATCTGGAGTCGATGCCTGGAGCCGCATCGAGTTTGTGCCTGCTTTGAGCTGCTTTTATATAGAGGGACATAATGTATGGAACGGTATCATTGTAATCGAGAGAAGAGGGCTTGAGCGAATTGTAACCTCGGCCATGCGCCGCTTGTAATAATTGTGAATATCAATAAAAGAGCTTGTTTCATGTGCCATTGTGTTCTTTACTTTTCTGCAATATATGTGTGCCGCTGCTTCAGATATTGAATAGCTTACTTGCCCTTGTTTCAAAGCTTTGGCCTTGTGCAAGCGCACTTTAGGCTTGCACGGCATCACGCCCGAGCGAGGACGGTCGGTTCCGTAGGGACCAAAGCGAGGACGAACGGCCCTGCGGGACCGGGGCGTGACATAATGGTATCAGAGCGACTCGATTCTTTGCCCATTCCGTTGCTTCCAACTCTGAGATTTGCCTGATGTGAGATGCAATGAACGTTCCATACAATGAGTCCGTAAATATTCTCAAAGTTGCCGGCAAAAGTTTTCTGGATTTGTTTTCATTGCTTAAGATGTGATTTGTGATTTCGTTGGCTAGAGTTTTATTTGAGTTGTGATTGCCTGAGTTTTGATTTGGGATGGTGAGGGATGAGGACTATCGCTGCTTTGTGGTTTCGTGAGTTTCTCCTTGAGTTTCGAGGACGAAACTCTTTGTTGGTGGGTAAGTATGTAGTGCCCCGCTCCGTGTCGGCACTATGTACAAGTGGGATGGACTTGCTTTCTCAAACGGAAGTCTTCTCGGAGAGTTCCCGACCGACTAATCAAGGTGAGTGGGCAGAACTGCATTCTCTGATTCTTGCACGACTTAATAATGAATCTGAGTTTTTGAATGCTTCCATGCTAAGAAGATCGTTTAATAAGAAGAATGATAGAACCGACTCAGTATGTTAATGAACGAACTCACATAGCTTGTCATCGAAATGAATATGCGGCCTAAACTAAGAGAATATGTATGCTTGTCTAAAAGAGATAGAACCATTGCTATGCTAAGAAGATAGAACTGCATATTTACTTGATGTGATAATAGACCCGTGCCATGCTAGTATAAACTAAAAGATCGTTCATATGTTTGCTTGTCATCATGTTCATATGGATTGTCTTGAATGCTTGTTTCGATATGAGAGTAAATGCTTGTCATGTGTGTGCTAGACTAGTAGCCCACCTGAGGCTCGGTCCTTCGGGATCTCGGGGGTGCGGCTATTAGGAATGTGTTTGTCATGTTGTGTGCTATGTGAAAGAGACAAGAGATATGTGGGTGCTTGCGGTGGATGGAGGACAAACGAAATGTGGGAGTCCAATAACGCGCCCTTGCTTCAAGGTCCTTCGGGATTGAGGGGCGTGGATATTGGGAGGAGGATGGTGATGCGATGGGGGAGACTAATAGTGCGCCCTTGCTACAAGGTCCTTCGGGATTGAGGGGCGTGGCTATTAGAGGGAGGCGGCGCTTCTGTTGAGAAGAGTCGAGTCTGCATTAGAGAAGTGTATGGAGATAAGCTGCATTCAGGTCGTTAGGGAGCATGCTAGGCTAGCCTTCTTGCATACCTAACTATTTGATGCAGAGACGGACAGGAAACTAAAGAACGGTAAAACATATATGTTTATGCAATTGTTGCTAACTTGTATGTCTGCTGCAGGGATAACCGTTCGGCCGTGTGTAAGAAATATCAGTTTATACATAAGCCTGCTTATTCAGTTTGTTTGCATCATAGAGACCACCCGTTAGCGCTTCATGCATTGCATTCGGTCGGACAATGAGACTATTAGTGCAGAGCTGAACCTTGGCTACGGCTGCTTCGGCAGTAATGTGCAACCATGCGTCACAGCTGCTAATAGAATCAGAATGTGAGTCATTGGCTAGCTGGATTACCGCTACCGATCCTGAGTTACTCGGGGACCGACTTCTGATTGATAGTTAACTTGTGTGCTTGATTGATGGTCCCTAAACGCTGCCTGTCCCTAGAATCCGTGCATATAGTCCACCGAACACGCTGCGCACACCCGAACAGGATTCCTCGTGCTTGAATTGGTTGCCTCGATTGGTTGGTTGTTTGATTATGTTTTCAAAAGACATGTTTCCAAACAAAGTAATATGACTCTGCTATAGAACTGCATATAAAGAACCTAAGTAAAACTAGCAAGATCACTAGTAATGCAATGTTTTGCCACATGATTACTTAGTGTGGGTTTCAGGGGGTGTAGCTTCTGTTCAGTTGTTTTATCTCACCAGTACTTGCATAAAGTGCTGACCCACCAACAGTTTGCTTGTTCTCAGGTGCTCGTTCGTCTGAGGAAGCGATAGCCGTGCCTCATCCCAAGGAGCCGGAAATCTGGAGTCGATGCCTGGAGCCGCATCGAGTTTGTGCCTGCTTTGAGCTGCTTTTATATAGAGGGACATAATGTATGGAACGGTATCATTGTAATCGAGAGAAGAGGGCTTGAGCGAATTGTAACCTCGGCCATGCGCCGCTTGTAATAATTGTGAATATCAATAAAAGAGCTTGTTTCATGTGCCATTGTGTTCTTTACTTTTCTGCAATATATGTGTGCCGCTGCTTCAGATATTGAATAGCTTACTTGCCCTTGTTTCAAAGCTTTGGCCTTGTGCAAGCGCACTTTAGGCTTGCACGGCATCACGCCCGAGCGAGGACGGTCGGTTCCGTAGGGACCAAAGCGAGGACGAACGGCCCTGCGGGACCGGGGCGTGACAACCTCCGGGCTGGAGGACGACTTTGCCACGGAGCTACATTCTTGCTTGGGTTCTAGCTCCTATCTTCAAGTACTTCAAAATGCGGCGCGGTCAGGATGCGCCTACAACTGTACTGGATCGGGAAGACGACTTTGGCTCCTCGTTCGGTTCGCCTTAGTGCAGAGAACCTATTTCAACGAGGGTCAGTATGTCGAAACATACTGGTGAAGGCGAGCTAAACCCAACTATACCAATCAACACGTTGTTTTATTGAAGCATGCATATTATTTGTTATCTTTCTATCTTGCCTTAGTTTATTTTATAAGCAGCAGTATATATATAAAATACTGAAATGAACTTGCTACCGTTCGATAGCTTTTACCTGTCCGTCTAAACCACCTGCACAATACTTACCATGCCTTCCCTGCCATGAAGACACAAGTTAGTTTGCAAAAGGTTTAAATATACAAGGAGATCACTGGCGTGATGCCATAATGGACATAGTCAAGGACAGGGATAGCATGCAACGAGAGCACACGATGCGCTGCAGGCCATCCCCTCCAGCACACGATGACTACACACGAAGTTCTGCCCAGACCGAAACGGTGCTAGTGCCCCAGCGACC
This sequence comes from Iris macrosiphon, assembly GCA_036927795.1. Taxonomy (NCBI): domain Eukaryota; kingdom Viridiplantae; phylum Streptophyta; class Magnoliopsida; order Asparagales; family Iridaceae; genus Iris; species Iris macrosiphon. The sequence goes on from JAYESA010000012.1 coordinate 93,767,540, forward strand.
GTTCACAGAACTATACCCTTGTGCACAAGTTGTCCATGATCTAACGGTATCAATAATTTGGTAAACATTTTCATGCACTTCAGGCAACACGAGTACAAGACATATCAATAATTGTTAAACATTCATGCACTTCAGGCAACACGAGTACGAGACATATAACATTACATGATTTATTTTGCATAGCCTCCCTGAATAATTATGCGCATACAAGGTGTGTTCCATACTTAGCACGATTTATAGAACATTTGCAATGAACTAGCATACAATAAGATAACAGTTCACATGTTTGGTTGACAAGCAATACAATACAATCCAAGTCTATTCCCTTTTTATCTTGACATCTTTTAGTTATTATTTGGTATCGTCTGATCGGGGCAAACAAGGATACAAGATTTATTAGATGTGAAGACTTGGAAGAAGGACTAGCTAATCGGGATGGTAGCCACTCACTTAGTTGGTTGGAAGGGAGAAGGAAAGAAACGCTTCAAGACTCCGCTCGTAAGCCGTCTACTGCTCGTTCACCTGCTTTACGAACAGCTCGATCAATACCTCTTCCACTCTTTCCAATCTCGGAATTGAAGTGCAGTCCAATGAACGAAAATAATAAAATCCATCGAAACCGTTCAAGAAAACCCAAGGAAATCCGAAAACCAATTCAAAGCACGAAAGCAACAAGCGACATCGAAATCCGAGGCAACAAAGATAACAGCGGAGAGGTCCCTCCTGACTCTGCCGCTAAGTCGATCCCGGGGGCACGGTCCACAGAATATGGGAATCGATTCCGAAGAAGCAAATCCATAACGAGGACGAGTTCTTGTTTCATTTTATCCCGATCGAACGATACCATCTTGTATTTCTTAGCTGCGCTCCCCGAATAGGAGGAACGGGGCGCCACATCCTACCCAACTAATTGGAAGTTTCGTCCACGAAACTTAGGAATAGAACCTACCGCTAGGGATTATTTTGTTCGGGACGACGATCAGGAGGGTTCGGACAGGAGCCAATGGCATGGCCTGGTTTTCCACAAGCGAGGCATAACCCAAGTTTCTTGCTAATGTGCCCACGTTTTCTGCAAAAGTGACATGTTTTGTTCTAATCCCCATTCTGCTGACCACCATTGTTGGGGCGCTTTGTAGCATTGTTTCCTCTATTATTGCTTTGGCGTTTGTGACTGGATGTATGCACAGCGCCGACAGAAACGTGAGGATACTGCGGTTCAAGAGATAGAGCGTGATTCATGACTTCACGCATTGTCCGATATTGATGAACAACTACGTGCGCATGGATGGCAGGGCGTAGACCATCTTCAAACCTTCTGGCTCGACTCACTACATCAGGTAAATAGGCGCTAGCGAATTTGGAGAGACGGTTGAATTCGGCGGAGTACTGTTTGACTGTCATGCTGCCTTGCCTCAGTTGCACGAACTCGTTCACCATCTAACGACGTACTGGAGGGGGTATAAACTCCTCTTCAAACGCGGCATGAAAAGTCGTCCACGAGATCGCCTCCTCTCCATGGTCAAATTGAAGAGATCGTCGATGCATGTCCCACCAATCGTGCGCGTTGAGGCGGAGTTACAGTTGCGCGCATACGACGCGCTTCTCTTCGGGGACCTCTAGCAGAGCGAAGTGGTCTTCAAGTTCGGCCAACCAAGCTAGAGCCACGATTGGGTCCTTAGTCCCGTTGAATGGAGTGTTGCAGACTTTCTTGAAGTGGCTAAAGTCGAAGGTAGTCAATTCCCTCGTCCTTGGAATTTGCGGTGTCTCGACTTCAAGCACGGGCTGTTCCACCGGAGTCGCTGTTGTTGCCGCGGAATGGTTGGAAGCCAAAGTCTGAACGATCTGTTACAGGGCATCTACCTGCTTCTGTTGGACTGAGAATCGAGCTTCTATATTATCTTGAAACTTGAGTTGACTCGACTCCGCCCGCTTCTCGGCCCGTTCGTAGCGAGCCTCGTCCCTTTGTTGGTTTGCCTCCAACATCCGCATCAGTTGCTGGATGGGATCGATGCTTGGCACGGCTCACTGGCTCCTTGAACTTTTCGAAGTGCCCGAACTACTTCCTTGGCCTAGCGTTTCGTCCGGTGCTAGCGCTGAGGATTGCGCTGTTTGTCTCCAACATCCGCATCAGTTGCTGGATGGGATCGATGCTTGGCACGGCTCACTGGCTCCTTGAACTTTCCGAAGTGCCCGAACTACTTCCATGGCCTAGCGTTTTGTCCGATATTGATGAACGACTACGTGCGCATGGATTGCATGGCGTAGACCACCTTCAAACCTTCTGGCTCGACTCGCTACATCAGGTAAATAGGCGCTAACGAATTTGGAGAGACGGTTGAATTCGGCGGAGTACTGTTTGACTGTCATGCTGCCTTGCCTCAGTTGCACGAACTCGTTCTCCATCTGACGACGTACTGGAGGGGGTATAAACTCCTCTTTAAACGCGGCACGAAAAGTCGTCCACGAGATTGCCTCCTCTCCATGGTCAAATTGAAGAGATCGTCGATGCACGTCCCACCAATCGTGCGCGTTGAGGCGGAGCTGCAGTTGCGCGCATACGACACGCTTCTCTTCGGGGACCTCTAGCAGAGCGAAGTGGTCTTCAAGTTCGGCCAACCAATCTAGAGCCACGATTGGGTCCTCAGTCCCGTTGAATGGAGTGTTGCAGACTCTCTTGAAGTGGCCAAAGTCGAAGGCAGTCACTTCCCTCGTCCTTGAAATTTGCGGTGTCTCGACTTCAAGCACGGGCTGTTCCATCGGAGTCGCTGCTGTTGCCGCGGAATGGTTGGAAGCCAAAGTCTGAACGATCTGTTGCAGGGCATCTACCTGCTTCTGTTGGACTGAGAATCGAGCTTCTATATTGTCTTGAAACTCGAGTTGACTCTCCTCCGTCCGCTTCTCGACCCGTTTGTAGCGAGCCTCGTCCCTTTGTTGGTTTGCCTCCAACATCCGCATTAGTTGCTGGATAGGATCGATGCTTGGCACGGCTCGCTGGCTCCTTGAACTTGGCACTAGGAAGGCTAGGGAGTTGCTCTTGGAGATGGGAAAGTTAAGGCTAAGATGTTTGCTAACAATAGGATAGAAGGATTAAGAATGGTTGAGTGAGTAGGAATGTAGAAATTCATTCCTATTTATAGTGTGTTGGCAAACATAATTCGGCCAGAATTCGGATGGTGTTCAATTCAAATTTTCGAACGTTGGGCCAGAAAATCAAGGATATTAATACTGTGCTGATTTTATACGAAAGGGGTAACCGAGTTCGGTACGAGTTCGGCATGAATTTGGCCCGAGTTCGGTTTCAAAGTATGGTAGACTTTGTTAATGAATGTGGTCTGATTTGGTGGATAGGTTCGTTGGTTTATTTGAGTGGACTAGGTATCGGGTATAGGTACTTTGATTTGCCAGTGCGACTCAGCTTACTTCAATCCTAGACTCAAATAAATAAAAGATTACATTTGAATAGACGCAATACAGATGACATGTAATAGCAGTGTTGAGGTTTCAGATCGCGACATATCATTCCATGGTTTAGTTAACTGTCAAAATCAGGTTGACTGAGACCGGATGGGCCAATAGAATTCTTCCAATCTGACAAGGACCTGCCAGAGACCAGGCAGCTGCTGATAGCCTCATAAGGTGAAAGGATGTTGTTGTCCTTGATAAGAAGTGATCCCTTCACTTCATTGGACGATTAACGCTACCCAAAGTCTACCTTTCTATTTGGAGACACTATCAGCAGAGCGTCATAGACGAAGCCTAAGAAGGAGGCATAGATTTTCAAGGTCGGTGATAGGGAGATGTACCTCCCAAGCATGGCATGAGATTACCTTTTGTAACACCCTGTTCCGCTCAAGCGGACTGCCGTCTCAAACGGCAATCGTGCAGCTGTCCCGACCTGCTTTGCCTCGATCAAGAAGCAAAGGATATCCAGACTTGTCCCTACAGGAATCCGGCTTGGACTTTCAGAGGCTCGCTCAGACGTATCGCTCTACCGAGGCGAATCATCGCTAAGGTGGGTGGCTACGGTGAACTTGTCTTTGCTTAGCCAGCACACATAAAATCTGGAATGTTCATGCTAGTCGCTAGGTGATAACCTCCTGCATGCTAATAAATCCAACGCACCTAGCTAAGGGAATAATCCCAACTTGTACTACTTGCTAGAAAATGGAAAATAAAATACTGCTTATATTCAGACCCTCGCATGCTAAGTCCCTTAACGGTTTCAACTCTCGGCTTACCTTCGGGTCCGAGCAACGTGCCTGCTTACGTTCCTTAGAAACGCATGCTTGTCTGTTTGTATATTACCGTGTTTTCATCCAAACCCCGGGAGACTACTACGTAGTCGTTCCGTGCCTGAATGTTCCTGCAAGTATCCGGGACCGTTAGGTCACCAAGGCAGCCCCGAACCAGGGGAATGCATAAAGACAAGTTATTGTACAGAACCAAGATTCAAGTATCCCGTATACTCGTGTACTCGTGTTCCCGTGCACTCGTGTTCTCGTGTTCTAGTGCACGCGTGTTCTCGTGTATCTCGTGTAATCGTGTTGCCTGAGATTGGTTAACCCTGACTTGCATGTCGCGGACTACTTCCACGGACGGTCACCGGGGCACTAGGGCCGATCCGGTCCGGATGGAGCTCGTGTGTAGTCTCGTGTGCAGGGAGGATAGCTTGCAACGCATCGTGTTCGTGTGCCTCGTGTACACGCGTAGCATGCTATTCTTGTCCTCGACTACGTCCATAATGGCTTTGCCAGCGACCGTGTTCGTATAGATAAGTCATCCTCGCTTAGCGGCTATCCGCGTGCGAGTCACTGCATCGCACCAAGAACAACTAAACACCTGAACGATCATGTTAAAACGACCCTCCTGTTTGCATATGCTTGCCTCCTGAATGTCTATACATGCCTCTGCTCGAATTTATACTGTTTGCCTAAATGGTTGCCTTGGACAGGGAAGGAGATGGTAAGTTGGTAAGTCTCGCCGTGTTTCCTCTAACATCGCACGGCGCACTGCCCGACACGTTAGGCTATTCATTATCTGCATGAAACTGATCCTAAGGCAACTAGAAAGACAACTGAATAGTTGTGCACGGAACCTGTATTACGTGTTTGGATTTGTTGAGCGGGCGAGTAGCTTCCCCACCAGTGCATTCAATGTACTGATAATCCACCAGTTTGTATGCAGGGTGCGGGAGAACCTCGTTCGGTGCGGACTCCATCCTTCGTGCGTGCTAAGGCCAGGAGTTCCCTCTGAAGCCTTGCAACGGTGCGTCCGGGACTGAAGCACATATACAAGACATAAGTTGTGAACATCGCCTGACCATCGCCTGTACAAATCATTCCACAGTTGTAGCCACTTGGCACGCTTTTACTGTTTCAGAGAGAGGCTTGAGCGACTTGTAATCTCGGCTATACGCCGCCTGTAATACATGTTTCATATCAATAAAGAGATTACTTGTTTCGATGATTCCGCTATATTGTCGACTCAGTGAACCTGTTATCGATCGCCTATGCGTTCATGACTCCGCTGCACTCGGACAATCTGTGCGACTCTGTGGCTTAGAACTCTAACCGCCAGCCAATGAACCATGGCCTTGCACGGGCGTGGCTCACGTTCGTGCGGCATCACGCCCGGATGGGTTAAGCGATCGTTCCGCGGGAGCGCTGGCGAGGGTGATTCCCGCCTAGCGGAAACGGCCGATTGCCTGCGGGAGACCGGGGCGTGACAGGTTGGTATCAGAGCCTGGCTTCTACGCCTTTGGACTTCGATTCGATATCTCTGTTTCGAAAGCTCGTTCGTGGGTTATGTGCACGCTCTCTCTCAATGCCTCGATGGGATGTTCCAACAATAAGTCTAAATACTTTCAAAATGCGTATTGAATGATATGCTTGCTTGTCTGCTGCTATGCTGCGAGTGGCCTTTGTGCCAACCTGTGCGAACCCTTGAGAGTATCGCTAGTAGCTTGTCCGATTTTCACTAACCCTAAGTTTGGTTGAATGCATCTATTCGAGGGACGCCTTGAACTAGTGCACCATCCAAGACTTAAGAAAAGGTGAAACTCGAGTGCTAAGACTTCGCTATCACTGAGCTGGTTGACGTGTTCACGCTAGAGGGTACCTTCGAAAGTGCGCACGATCCAGTCTAAGCGATATGCTGATTTTGAAGCTTGTGCAAGTGAATATCCAAATGAACAAGTACAAACGACTTGTCAAGGATTGCCTCAACCCTAGAATACTGCTTGTCCTTAGTAAGTCTCGAGGACGAGACTTTTTCTAAGTTGGGTAGGATGTAACACCCTGTTCCGCTCAAGCGGACTGCCGTCTCAAACGGCAATCGTGCAGCTGTCCCGACCTGCTTTGCCTCGATCAAGAAGCAAAGGATATCCAGACTTGTCCCTACAGGAATCCGGCTTGGACTTTCAGAGGCTCGCTCAGACGTATCGCTCTACCGAGGCGAATCATCGCTAAGGTGGGTGGCTACGGTGAACTTGTCTTTGCTTAGCCAGCACACATAAAATCTGGAATGTTCATGCTAGTCGCTAGGTGATAACCTCCTGCATGCTAATAAATCCAACGCACCTAGCTAAGGGAATAATCCCAACTTGTACTACTTGCTAGAAAATGGAAAATAAAATACTGCTTATATTCAGACCCTCGCATGCTAAGTCCCTTAACGGTTTCAACTCTCGGCTTACCTTCGGGTCCGAGCAACGTGCCTGCTTACGTTCCTTAGAAACGCATGCTTGTCTGTTTGTATATTACCGTGTTTTCATCCAAACCCCGGTAGACTACTACGTAGTCGTTCCGTGCCTGAATGTTCCTGCAAGTATCCGGGACCGTTAGGTCACCAAGGCAGCCCCGAACCAGGGGAATGCATCAAGACAAGTTATTGTACAGAACTAAGATTCAAGTATCCCGTATACTCGTGTACTCGTGTTCCCGTGCACTCGTGTTCTCGTGTTCTCGTGTTCTAGTGCACGCGTGTTCTCGTGTATCTCGTGTAATCGTGTTGCCTGAGATTGGTTAAATCGTGTTGCCTGAGATTGGTTAAATCGTGTTGCCTGAGATTGGTTCCACGGACGGTCACCGGGGCACTGGGGCCGATCCGGTCCGGATGGAGCTCGTGTGTAGTCTCGTGTGCAGGGAGGATAGCTTGCAACGCATCGTGTTCGTGTGCCTCGTGTACACGCGTAGCATGCTATCCTTGTCCTCGACTACGTCCATAATGGCTTTGCCAGCGACCGTGTTCATATAGATAAGTCATCCTCGCTTAGCGGCTATCCGCGTGCGAGTCACTGCATCGCACCAAGAACAACTAAACACCTGAACGATCATGTTAAAACGACCCTCCTGTTTGCATATGCTTGCCTCCTGAATGTCTATACATGCCTCTGCTCGAATTTATACTGTTTGCCTAAATGGTTGCCTTGGACAGGGAAGGAGATGGTAAGTTGGTAAGTCTCGCCGTGTTTCCTCTAACATCGCACGGCGCACTGCCCGACACGTTAGGCTATTCATTATCTGCATGAAACTGATCCTAAGGCAACTAGAAAGACAACTGAATAGTTGTGCACGGAACCTGTATTACGTGTTTGGATTTGTCGAGCGGGCGAGTAGCTTCCCCACCAGTGCATTCAATGTACTGATAATCCACCAGTTTGTATGCAGGGTGCGGGAGAACCTCGTTCGGTGCGGACGCCATCCTTCGTGCGTGCTAAGGCCAGGAGTTCCCTCTGAAGCCTTGCAACGGTGCGTCCGGGACTGAAGCACATATACAAGACATAAGTTGTGAACATCGCCTGACCATCGCCTGTACAAATCATTCCACAGTTGTAGCCACTTGGCACGCTTTTACTGTTTCAGAGAGAGAGGCTTGAGCGACTTGTAATCTCGGCTATACGCCGCCTGTAATACATGTTTCATATCAATAAAGAGATTACTTTACTTGTTTCGATGCTTCCACTATATTGTCGACTCAGTGAACCTGTTACCGATCGCCTATGCGTTCATGACTCCGCTGCACTCGGACAATCTGTGCGACTCTGTGGCTTAGAACTCTAACCGCCAGCCAATGAACCATGGCCTTGCACGGGCGTGGCTCACGCTCGTGCGGCATCACGCCCGGATGGGTTAAGCGATCGTTCCGCGGGAGAGCTGGCGAGGGTGATTCCCGCCTAGCGGGAACGGCCGATTGCCTGCGGGAGACCGGGGCGTGACACCTTTTGTGTTAATTTTACCATGCTACATCCCTGAGAAAGATGGACTGAGATTTGACTCCTTGGATCCATGGAACAAAGCACGAAAGAATTTCTCACAAGCGTAATGATCAAGGAAGGAGCCCGTTCTACAGTACTCCAAATGGACCTTCAGATCCAATGCATGGGTTGCACCCCGGGTTTGTACCTAGTTAGGGTTCTTCACTCGTTGAACCTTGGATGCCGCCAACTTTCGCCAATCTCTTCATTGGAGCTGGTAGGATATACCCTCTAAAGAAATACAGACTCACTAGTGGGTCATCAATTCCAATACCCGCCGGAATTGCCTTACTTTATGGATGCTGGAGAAGTATGCACAAGAGATTGCAAACATAGGGATCACCTATAACTACTTCTGATTACGAAATGGTTTACCTACCTCTTCTTGAATCGGTCGAAGATAAAGCCCACTGAAATTCATCCCATCCGAACATTAAATGTTAATGAGATTGAACAACTTATAAAGGACCATAAGGCACCTGATAAGCGCCTTGAGGATTTTGTGGGGAAATATCCAATCGATACATGTCTTCAGCTACCTCATACACACTCGCAAAACGATTTTCTCTGAGGCTCTGTTGGTTGGTTATCTCTCTCTATGGCTTCGACGATGGGTCATCCCCGGGGGTTCTAGTTTAGTGGATCGACTTCATCGCAACGTAATATTCCTGGCTGTACGACTGGTCTTTAAGCATAAGTTGGCTCTCCTACCTGCCATAGTATGTAGACTGAATGTTGGCCTCCGAGAATTTTTCGAAAGCTTAGAAAATGAGCCTGTAGGTAGAGCTAATTTTCTAAGGGCGGAGATGCCGTACACATATCTGATGGGGTAGCTGTTGTTGCATCACAATCGCTTGATTGCTCCGGGACTAAAAAGTGATGACTCTACCAGGCTTGTGTTCCATTCCAAGTGTTACGTCACAATACCGGAATACGGAGACGGGCATAGCCAGCTACCCCGTACAAGGTACTATACGTCGTACGAAGATCACGACTGTAACTAGACAAAGGGTGCATACTACAAGCAAGTCACTTAGGGTCATACAGAACATCTATTGTCTCAATCAGTCAAACAAGAATAACAAACATAGAACATGTATGATAAAGCTGAAAGGCGTCCTAATTATCGTATCAAAATATTCTAGAAACCAGCTGTACAAAATAGGAAGCTGACAAAGTAGCAAAAGTACATGACCATGATCATCTGCAGTCAGATTAATTACAATCATGTAAAAAAACTAAATATCCAAATCTACGACTAACAAGTGCCAGTCGCTAAACGCCCAAACGAGAAAAATGTACAATATCGACTAGGGAAGAAGAAACCCACTCGTGTCTCTCGACGGCAATCCATCTGGTGTGCTCATTGTTTGGAGGGAAGTACGCAGAATCCTCGGGTGCTGTCTCTAAACCTGGCCATGCAAAAATAGTGGGGTTAGACCCCAAATAACAAGTATCACAAAGGAAGAACGAATGAAGAAACAAAACCATATATATATATATATATATATATATATATATATAGTTTTTTCTCGTAGTTTTCGTCCATACCCTATCGTGATACAACAATCTAACCCTTCAACCAAACAAGGACAAGGGTTAGACCATTGCACCATGATAGTCTGTGTTCCTAAACTATTCAACAAAAGATACAACCACAAACAAGTTCAATTACAACATCGACTAATCACTTGTACGGTTTGCTAAGTAGAGTCTGGGTTATCTCAGAGATATTATGCATGCAATAGGAATCCTCAAATCGAACCATGTGCTAGCAGGGCTAGCCGACCCATGATAATCTTCGCATAGCATGTAGTAGTTATGTACCAGTCCCTCGTAAGGCCACCGTGCTAAGATCACATAGAACACATAGTACAATATAATAATAGGATATCATAATCCACTAATGAGGATTTAATAATATCCAAATGGGGGCCAACCTTCACTTCCTAGATGATTGAGGGTGGGTAGTTAAGCACGATCTCGGGATTTCGTTCCTCCCAATGCTTTACAAGTTTTAGTATCCTAGTTAACCCTATGGTTATCTGAAATCACATGCGTTGTCATATTTTATTTCCCTTATATGTCGTACCGCAGTACGGGCACACTGGATACGAGTCCAATTTGTCACTTGGTAGTTTAATTTGGATTCATCCAGCGTGATGCAACAATCAACACAAGTCCTAGCCATTATTGGTTATTGACCAACTATCATGTCCATGATGGAGGAATCGTATCATATCATATGTCGCATAGCACGTAGGTACACCTCGGTGTAAAACATGTAATATAATCGCATAGGAACACTTATCACATATCACGTAGTAAGTGTATGAGCACAGATACTAATAGTCGAGTCAAGTTACCAATCTTTGGTAAATCACATGAGTTCTAGCACACAACAACACACTGGGCAAGTCAGGCACATTGGTAGCCAAAGTCACTTGGCGTATGGTTTATTTGTGCACATGGTCGGGTCAAGCACATAGTTAAGCCGAGCACATAGCTACTGAGTCTAATCTCACTTACAATCATCAGGATCACTCCTAAAATCCATTAAAATATCCAAACCAAGCAAAATAATAAAAATTTGCGTGCATGTAAACAACTTATCTAATAGACAACTTGCCTCTTGGACTACTTGCCTCATAGACTGCTTGCCTCATAGACAACTTCCTCATGGACAGCTTGCCTCATAGGTTGCTTACCTAATAGACAACTTGTCTCATAAACAACTTTCCTCATGAACAGCTTGCCTCATAGATAATTTGTCTAATTGGATGCTCGCCGCAACATAATCGTCGCATTGACATGCTCGTCGCATATACATGCTCGTCACATAGATGCTCGCTGCATAGACATGCTCTCCACCTAGACATGATCGTCGCATAACATGTGCTCGCCGCATAACATGCTCGCCGTATAACATGCCGCATAGACATGCTTGTCGCATTACGTGCTCGCCCCATAACATTTCGTCTTCTCCAAACAACAAGTTTAGCCATGGCGGAAAACTCAAAACCAAAATAAATATTTTCTTCATAAAAATTTTATTTTAACTCCAATTCAAGTGAACCAAAAGTCAAAAATGCACGAAATTGAATGCTCTATCACGTGGAACAACTAGTTTATGAAGATACCATGTTTAAATAGATCAAAACCAAGAAAACACGTGGAACCCAAAAAAATCCTAATCTTCAAATATAGATCTACTCATATCCATCCATCAAAATAAAAAACTCCAAGTATTAAAAGTGCTTAGAATCATATTGTACATATATTAGACTAATAAAACGCAAGGAAAATACTAGAACTAAAATCTTAGGGTGTCACCCTTACTTTTCCAAATAGGGGTAGTTTGGTAATTTGGCATGGGTAAATAATTTTAGTAATAAATATTAATATTAGTGTGTTATAGTAATTATTTGATGATTGTATTAATTATTTAATTATTAGTGAGTTATAGATTAATGGTGACTTGTATTAATTAATTTTGTTAGGAGGCTAGTCCAGTAGTTAGATTTGTCAATTGTAAGCCCAATTAGACTTGTCATGACAACTAGTGAGCCTCACTTTGACCCAAGTCCATTAGACCATTCTCACTAATTAATTAGAAAGAATTAGTTTAATTATAATTAGTTAGAAACTACCCAAATAGCCCTCCCTAATTATCTCTCCATAATACATGAAGGAGGGGTACATAGGACATTTACGTGTAACTTGGGAAAGGGGGAAGGGGGCCGACCACTACTAGAGGGAGCTCTTATCTCTCTCCTCTCATTTGCATTCATTCTAGATCTAGAAATTAGATCCCCAATTTTCCATCATTCCCTCCATTGAATTCTCATCCAATTCACCTCTATTTTCCCTCTCATTCTCATTCCACAAGGAGCTTGGAGCTTGGAGAAGCAAGCAGAACAAGGAGAAGGAGCTTGGGTGGAGAGATCGTGTCCGTGGGAACAATTCATTAGAAAACTATCTCCCAATTGGTAATTTCTGGATTTCTTTTTCATTCTAGCTCCCAAATCATGCAATTGACCATTAGGAATGACCCCATGGCATAAGGCTATCTATAGGAACACGTTCTAGGCTAATCGGTTATAAATTATAAATTCTATGTGGTGATTTGTGTGCATGTTGGGGGAGTTACGAGATTGACACATCAATTGTGTGTCATGAGATCAATTAGATCTAATTAGACTTAGATCGGGGTTGTAAGACTAGATACGTGTCCACAAATGGATACGAGTAGGCCGTATCACGATACGGTGTGATACCGTGTGATACAGAGATCAAATTGGGTATTTTGTGCAATTACTCCTCAATTCTCATTGTAGAAAGTTACTTTAGTTGTATTATGATGTATTATATATGTATATATGTTAATTATGAGGAATTGTGGTTGTTGACACTTTAGTTGGACATGTATCATAAGTATCCTATTAGTGCACTAAAGATGTTTGATGAGATGGCATTAGTTTGGTGTCTATATGTCACGACCCGCACCCGGAAATTGGGCATGAGAAGTGGGTACGTCTAACCTATGCCGCAGCATCGGCGGTAGAACGCTGTCTAGGTCTCAAACATAACTCATCTTGTCAATGGTCTCGACTCCATAGGGAGGACAATGATAATACATGAATCCACAGTTTATAATATACTCAATCACAAGACTAATGGAAAGTAAATGGCACGATGAGAAATAAGGAATAAGAGTTCTGACATAAGTCATGCACAAATATAAATACATCACAAGTCTAGAGTCTAGATGTCCTCAAAAGTCACAACATAATACAACCCAGATCTCAGTTCTAGAACAATAATACATAAATAGGACAGTCTAAATGCCTGTGGGTAGAATCTCCTCTAAGATGGGTAACTCTTTTGGAATTTCTTGTATGAAATCTCCCTCTGTTCCTGGGCCATAGTAGGTAGGACAAAAGTCCTCCAAGTCCTCTGAAAATATTATCCAGTCATGATTGGAGCGAAGCACAGACACTAAACAACAGTTTCATTTATGTTGACAAAAACTATAAAACAGTGTAAGGAAATACAAGATGGAAGAATACTGAAAATATAGAATACTAGAGGATATGAAATAAGCAATAGAACATCTAGCAATGAATAAAAATATAAGTGGATGCTAGAACAAGTAATCTGAAATAAAGAATAAACATCTGGCTAAGTGTTTGAAATATCAGTTTATTATATGATCGACTTGGGACGAGATCAGGCTTGATATATATGATTGGCTATGATACATGTGAGGTCAGGCTAACCATCTGGTTAGCTATGATGCGAGCAATAGTCAGACTAATCATATATATCAGGCTATGAGGCATGTAAATGGTCAGGCTACACCCGACGTGATGTGGGGGGTGAGCTATGATGCATGTAAGGTGGGGTATGATCACATAATCTGCTAATATTTTTCCATCCCCAGCTAGCACGATGGATTTCAATCACGACTCCTCATGACAGGTATCTAGGGTGCTAACCCGTGTATCCACAGTGTCAGAGTCAAGTATAGTATACAACTGGAATTATAGAATTAATCAACAAAAATGAAAACTGTCAGAGAATGTACTCGCCTGTGGTCCCGAGGAAGGTGCGAGGATCAATGTCCTAGGCGAGATCACAATAACCTAATTATGGAATATCAATGTCAAAATGCTGAATTAAGGGAATAAACATGTTTAACTAATTAAATGCGAGGCCTCTAGGTCAAATCTGAGGTTTACTGGTCAATACTAGGTTAATTAGTTAATACCTTGCCAACTCGACACTTCTAGTACCCACCTACTACTACCTCACTATTATGCACTAATCATACCTTGGTGTCACTGGACCCATGATACTAGGTATCTCAAAACTCATTAGATGTGTAAATACTGGTCCCTGTAGGTACTAGATAGACACAACTCTTAACCCTAGCTATTTAGTTCTCGCCTTGATATCTAGGTTATACTAACTACCCATTACACATAACCCATATATGTATATATATAACCAGTACACTACTAACTATATACATTTAGCTAATAGTGAATAATTTGACTAATCAACCCAAAGCCTACACCATACTGACACATTGCTGTGCACATGACCTATTGCAAAGCCCTACAGTTCACTAGCACCTCTCCCTTACTGAATTCTGTTTCACAGAGAATACACCTAATCTCTTAATAAATGCATTGATCCCAGATACTGATTTAATGAACCATTCACATTTCACAGTCTGAAATTGTTCAGACTTCACATACATGGCTTAATCTTTGAGACAAACATATAGCTACTGGCAGGATCATCCAGGTATCTGAACCTTGTTCACTGATACATAGTATCAGGAGCTCACACCCTCACTGATACATAGGTGCTTGGACACCCATGCTGAAACTCACTAAACTCCCTCTAGCTACTACAACCACAAGCACTAAATATGTGTATTGATACACTAGCTGCTACTGCTATGGTGATACCCTATACTCAAGGAATTCTCCCTGCTCTCATTGCACCCTCGATTGATACACAACACTATCTCACTAAACACACTGATACATCACACACAGGCACACATGACAATTCACAGTATCAGGAAATTGATACTGCACAGGCAACTCAACTGGTTAGCTATAACAGGCATCTAAACTACTGGCAGTCAGCCATCAGGACTTGTTCACCCCTAACACATGCACACACAGTCCCTGCTCACTGACTCTTAACTCAGTGCACAGGCAGGTGCACCATACACACACAGACCTACTATTAGTTCACCCAAAAATACTGAGACAAGCCTATGACTACTTGGCAGAATATGGCAGCAACAATAGCCTTTAGGAAACAATAACAGGAAAAATCCTCACCAACATTAATTCCAGCGTAGCCACAGTTTGCAGGAAAAACCAACTGAGCAAAATTACCCAAGGCAGCAACATTCACCATGATCACTACACCTAGATACAACTGCACAGGATACACAAAGCCAAAATAAGGGCAGCTAACCCA
The DNA here is from genome assembly GCA_036927795.1 of Iris macrosiphon. Taxonomy (NCBI): domain Eukaryota; kingdom Viridiplantae; phylum Streptophyta; class Magnoliopsida; order Asparagales; family Iridaceae; genus Iris; species Iris macrosiphon. Next base: position 93,782,799 of record JAYESA010000012.1, read on the forward strand.
ACTCTAACTGCTGTACCCAAACTGCTCCTACAACCCAAATCCAAAAACCCAAATACCTGATACACTGATACACATGAACTAAGCTCACAGGACCCGACTGCACACAACCAAAGCACAGGCTTCACTGATGCTCACTGCACAGATCTCCCTCATACCTCTATACTTCACTGAGACACTTAACTACACATATCTACCCAACTCAGGAATCTAATTCACACATGCCTGTGTTGGCCTCAACACACACAAGCCCCAAACAACAAACTCTAGAACCTGGAAATTGATTGCACACAATACATTCACTGAATAAACTTTGATACACAATGAACTCAACACTGATACACTAACCCTACCTCTCATAACTCTTAACACTGACACAGACATCATCTCACTGAACTCTAGGGAACTTAACCTGCTGATACTCGACTCACCACTGGCACTGAACACAGTGATACACAGTATCACTCACTGATACAGAACCTGGCCCCCCCTTATCCCCAATCACTGATACACAGAACCCTAACACACATCTAAAAACCCGACTCTACACAGTGAACCTCCCCACAGTGCCAAATCACAAGTCCTTCACCTCCACATACACTGATTACACCAAAACCTAGTGCACAATGCACAAAACCGGCAGCTAGTGATACACCATTGCACAGTCGGTAGCAAATACGACTGCACAATGTAGAAATCCCCCTCGATATACATATACAATAACACATAAACGTATGTATATATCTACACATTCATATATATATGTATATATATATATATATATATATATATATATATATATATATATATATATATATACCAAGGTTCATAAGAAACTAGGTTAAAATTAGGTATTCCCCCCCCCCCCCCCCCCATGGAGCATTTCGACAAACACCTAGGGGCTGAAATCGGATTCCACATGAAAACTCATGAATACCCAAACCAAAACCCTAAAATCGAGATCGAACCTATATGTATGAGATGTAATCAGGTGTAGGTGCATACCCCCATGATTAGGGTTCACGAAATTGGGAAAAAACCAACGTTGGAACACCTAAACCCTAGAATCACCTAGGTCTTCATGGAAAACCCATAGAACCAAATCTAAAACAAAGGGTGGGCTCCTAATGGCCAAACAACAATGAAAAAATAGAATTAAATGGGGTTAAATTCGGATTCTCACCTATTGGGAGATGGTTTCCCATTGTAGGTCCTATTTCTTCAAGTCTTCTTGGTCCAAGCTCCTAGATTTCTCTTGGTGGAGGAGGAAATGGGTTTCTAGGGCTTATAAATTCTGAAATTTATGGGAAAGGAAGGGTTTTCTAGGTGGAGGCTAGGTTTAGTGTTTTCTTCATGAATGAAGAAGCTTGAGGGAGGCTCCATCTCATCTAAATAGGACTAGGGTTAGGGTTAGGGCTTCTAATGCCAAGTGTATTAAGTAGCCCTTCATGATTAGTCATGAAGAACTTAAATTAATTAGGGTTTAGTCATTCACCTAGGGTTTCACTAAAAACTAAAATACCAATTAGGGTTTGGTCACAAGGGTTAAACCTAATGGGTTTTTAGGTCAAACCTAAAACCTATGCATTAAGAACACCCTATAATTTATTTAATAAAACTTATCATACATATTTATTTACACAATAAATTAAACAAGGCAATTTACAATAATGTCCTAATCTGGAAATGTGGTAGTGACACTATATATATATATATATATATGGCCCTTAGTGTATATACATGATGGTGTATATATTATAGTGTTGTGTGTATGACAGTGTCAGTGTGTGTGTAGGTGTAAGTGCAGTGAGGGGTCGGACATTTCGGTGTCAGCAAGGTGTGGGCTGTGTGTGACTTTGTTTGATACAAGTGGACTGTGGGGGCTCGAGCAGGCCCTGTGCACTGTTGGAGTGACTGTGTGTAAAGGGGATCATTCCCAGGTTCGAGTTGTTGCACATAAGGACTGTGACAGTGTAATTGTGTCAGATGCAAGTAATATGGAAGTGGGGGTGGAAACCAAGTTCTCATGCCCTGGGGTGAAGGGATGTTAGCCTATGCACACAAGTGCAAGTGACTGGTGTTAGTGTGTGTAGTGTCAATTAGGTATTGATACCCTTGAGTGTCAAGGAACTTTAGTATAGAGAGGTGCAATTACAAGTGTGTGTAAAGAGGGAGATATGGTGACTGATGGAGAGGCATCATATATGTGTGTATCATGAAGAGTTGGGGGATGTATGTTCCTGCAACATAATGATATCAGATATCGATTTGGTGTTGGTGTCATATATATATATATATATATATATATATATATATATATGTTAGGATTAGAATAGGGATAAGTTGGTGTTCAGGTTGGAGTTAGTATTGGTATCTACAAGGTATTCAGTTAGACCAAGAGAGTTAGTATGGGTACTAGGCTTGGGGTGTTCAAATAAGCAACAATGTGATACCAATTAGAGTATCAAGCATGGGGGTGAATGACTGCATAATGCATCAATTACAACATGGAATAAATAGGAGCAGTTGCAGTGTTCTAGTTAAACTTTGGGGGGGGGGGAAGGAACCATTAGTAGCAGATACAACTGCAGTAGCAGTGAGCCTTTGCATGCTGTGCACATGTGTGTTCGAGATGACTGCGAGGATCTCGGGTATTGGGGGTAACAGTTAGCATTGTGTGTACCCGGGGTGAGAGAGTATGTGTGTATAGATGTTAGATATCCTTAAGTGTGTTAGTCAGTGTAGAGGGTGTTTTAGTGTTCATATTTTGGTGTGCAATAGTGGTTAAATGTGTACACTGAGGGGGAAACCATAGAACTAGATTAGGAGTGTCAGTGTTTAGTATGGTGCATGTGTCCAACTATAAGTGGGACTGTGTATCAAGTATTAGATGGGTCCTGTGTGACTGTGTCTAGTGTGGTGAATTAGGGTGCATCACAACCCTTGAGGTTTACCTGTGTATGTGAGGTTGACACCTAGAATCATATGTGATAGTTTGTGGTGTGAGTGAGTGATAGAACAAGTATGTATCAGTCCTTAAGGTATTGATACCTGGGGTATGTAATACTATATTAACATGGCAAGTGTTATATGGTTAAGTGTTAACTTAGCACCATAGTATAAGAGTTAATAATATTATTAATAGTACCTAGTATAGTATAAATTAGCTAGTATTAGTTAATAAATTAATAACATCTAGTACATGACCAGTAGGGGTTGGTAGACCTTAGTATTGGTCTAGAAGCTTAGAGACAACCTACTTTAGCAAGGTAATGACTTAGCTTACCTAGTGTGACTTAGAAATGATTCAGAGACATAGTTGCAAGCTAGTATAGAATGTTATAATTTCTAAAACATTATTGTGACTTGATATCTCATATTTAGGTTGTGAGACACTGATGCAGATACAGTTCGACAAACATTGCTCTGGTCCACAGACGAGTACATCTCTTTGTTAGTTTTTATTGCATGATGGTGTATATATCGCATGTTTTAGAATTGTATACTTGATTCCGACACAGTGGTTACACGAACTGGTACTATATGGATCCTGCCAGGAGATGTTATCCCCTACCGTGTTCAGTGGGTACTCCTTCACATGTATTTTATCATGTGTATCGGGTATTGATTATCATGTACTTCGTGTTCACACTCTGCTCGTATTCAGAGTGCCCATATTCATGTTCGTAATGTGTCGTGATTCGATCCATGAGTATTGGTTGGGGACGGGGGAGTAGGAGTTAGTTATGTGATCAAGCCCCAGTGTATTTGTGTTCATGTCGATTACATATCACACGTGTAATCGAGTTACCATATTGTATTCGTGTTCTACCCAAACTAATCACATAATAAACTTGTACTCTATGACACAATAATTTTATCTATTTTTCATTTAAATTGCAGTTATTCATATTGCCTGTTCTTCATTCCAGTACATTACCTGTTCACTCTAGTTCATTCCATTTCTTATGGCAAGTTATCCTGTATTATTTTCTATTATCTGTTATATATGCTCGATTATGTATTTGGAACTGCTTTCAGAGGTATGTACTTCGCTCCAATCCTGACTGGATATAATTTTCAAATGATTGGCTTATGGACCAGTGTCCCACCTACTACGGGCAGCAGGACGGCGTACCATTAGAGGATACTCCTTTAGAGCAGAAGGACCTAGTACAAGATGCTGAGGAGGCTTAGACTTATTGTTTAGACTTGTATTAGACTTTTATTGAGGCGTTTGGCATGTATATATATTATTTCGGACTTATGGATGTATTGTGACTCTTTTCCTCTGTTATTCCGTATCGTGCTTTCATCCTCCTTTAGTTTTATTTTGCGATTGAGTATTGTTTACCATTATCATATATATTGTAGGAAATGTAAGATAGTATGGTTGACCCAGACAGCGTTCTACCATCGATGCTGCGACGTAGGCTGGGCATTGATCACTTCTCATGCCCTTATTTTGGGTGCGGGTCGTGACAAAGAGTTTCTCTATGTCATGCAAGATGTACTTGTCTAAAATAAAGAAAGAGAAAAAAATGATAGAATGAGGGAAGAAAGAAATATGTCGACTTATATAGTTAGTGCTTGAGGTTTAGACCATGGGTTAAACTCATGACTAAAATAATCCAAACATATAAACTATGAACCAATCTAAACCAAAGAATGGGTCTAGTCCTCATGTAACCTAATTATCATGCAAGAAAAAAATAATACGTTCAAAATACATATATTTGGAACGGAGAGTGACATCTCGAATTCAAATCCAAGGCTAGCTAGAGAAATCAGAACAACCACTATGTTAGCTACAAGCACAATCTACACATGCAATCGAATTCAATCATGAAATCAAATTCAATCACATAATGAAGAAAAGCAACATCACAGGGCATGGATGAACGAATCACGAGATTCGAGATACGAAGGCATAGGAACAAATATACCTTTCGAGTCAAAGATGTGCAGATACCGAGATCAGATATCGTCCTCGCACTCTCACGTCGACTCTCCCGAAGGGTGATGACCCCAAGTAACTCGGACAAGATGGATAGTCTGATTCTTGAGCCCCTTCTTCCTTTGGTCCAAAATGGATACGGGTTGCTCCTCGTAAGGCAAGTTGGTACCAATGACTAGATCAGAATGGTCGAGGATATGACTCAGATCCGGGACATACCTACGGAACAGAGACACATGAAATACATTGTGCACCTCACGTAGCGAAGGCGGAAGGGCAAGATGATAAGCAACATCGCCTACCAACTCGAGGATGTCAAATAGATCGACATATCGTGGACTAAGCTTCCCGAGAATCCAGAATCTAATTACTCCATAGGTCGGCAAAATCCGTAAGAACACGTGGTCGCCGACATAAAAATCTAAAGGCCTACGGTATTGATCCGACCAATGACGATGCCTATCTTTGCGCAACCCAAAGTCGCTATTTGATCTGCTTGACCATTTCTACTGTCTGCGTGATCATCTTTGGGCCTAACATCTTTCACTCACCTATATCATCCCATGCCAATGGTCATCGACACTTCCTTCAATATAATGCCTCGAATGACGCCATCTGGATACTCTCCTGATAACTGTGGTTATACGAGAACTCGATGAAATAAAGGTGATCTTCCCAAGATCCTCCAAAATTTAAAGTACAAGCCCGCAACATGTCCTCCAATGTCTGGATTGGTCTTTCTGACTACCCGTCTGTCTGAGGATGATAAGCAGTACTGAACCTTAACTTGGTGCCTAGACTCTGATCAAAGCTCTTCCAAAATTGAGAGGTAAACCGAGTATCTTGATTTGATACGATACTTACCGGAACACTATGCTATCTTATTATCTATCCCATGTACATCTTTGCCAACTACTCTGTAGACTGTCCTACGCGAAAAGGAAGAAAATAAGCTACTTTTGTAAGTCGATCCACTATCACCCAAACAACATCACCACCAGTCGGGGATCTAGGTAAACCGGTCACAAAGTCCATCGTGATATGCTCCCACTTCCACTCCAGGATAGGAAGCGGTTGCAATAATCATGTCGGTCTCTGCTTGTCGGCCTTTACTTGCTGGCATACCAAACATCGAGAGACGAATTGCGCTATCTCCCTCTTCATCCCATTCCACCAGAAATATTAATTGATATCTTAATACATCTTGGTACCCCCTGGATGAATTGAATACTGAGAACTGTATACCTCGGTTATAACTTTTTGCCAAATATCTTCGATTGGTACACATAGACGATTTCCAAACCTAAAAATTCCATCCTTATGAATTGTCAACTCCTTCCTGCGACCTGACTCACACTCTGCCCGAAGCTTCTGGATCTGTGGATCCTCCGCCTGAGCTACCCTGATCCTCTCAACAATGGTAGACTGAATATGTAAACTTGCCAACACTCATACGTCTTGTGGAAGTACTATCTCAATACCCATCTCTTGAAGATCTTCTAAGATATGTTTTTGTGATGTCAACACGTACGCATTGACCCTCCTACTAAGAGCATATGCTACCATATTCTCTTTGCCTGGATGGTATTGGAGTTCCACGTCATAATCCTTCAATAATTTTAACCACCTCCTCTGCCTCATGTTCAAATCCTTCTGGGTAAATACATACTTTAAGCTCTTGTGATCCGTGAATATTTCCACCCGATCATAAAACAAGTAGTGCCTCCATAGCTAAAGTGCAAAAACCACTACCGCCAGCTCTAAATCGTGTGTTGGATAATTCTTCTCATGATCTTGAAGCTGCCGAGATGCATAAGCTATCACCCTTCCATGTTGCATCAAAACACACCCAAATCCCTTGCCAGACGCGTTACAATACACGTAAATCCCCCGAAACCTACTGGGAGCGTGAGAATAGGTGCAAAAATCAACCTCTTCTTCAACTCCTCGAATGATGTATGATATTCTGTTGACCAAACAAACTCAGCCTCCTCACACATCAAATGGGTCAATGGCACTGAAATCCTTGCAAAGTCTACTACAAATCTCCTGTAACATCCTGCCAATCCTAGGAAACTACATATCTCTGCTACTGTCTTAGGAACTGGCCAACTCTTTAATGTCTCAACCTTCTTCGGGTCTACTGCTGCTCCTGCTCCAGAGATGATGTAACCCAAAATGATACGTGATCTAACCAAAACTCATAATTGCTGACATTTGCATACAACTGGTTTTCCCTCAAAATCTGTAAGACCTTCCGAAAATGCTCTTCGTGTTCTTCTTCGCTACTGGAATAGACTAAAATGTTGTCTATAAAAACCACCACTAACTGGTCTAGGTATAGCATGAAAATACGGTTCATCAAATCCATGAATATCGCTGGAGCATTGGTCAATCCGAATGGCATAACTAAGAATTTGTAATACCCATATCATGACATGAATGCTGTCTTGGATATGTCTTGCTCCCGAACTTAATTGATAATATCCTGACCGAAGGTCGATCTTGGAGAAAACCTTAGCTTTACTCAATTGATCAAACAAATCATCTATCCTTGGTAATAGATATTTGTTCTTCACCGTTACTACATTCAATTTCCTATAGTCGATGCACAACCTCGTTGACCCATCCTTCTTATTTACTAAAACTACTAGCACTCCCCAAGGTGATCCACTGGTTCGGATAAACTTCTTCATCTTCAACTCTTCTACGTGTTGGTAAATCTTCTCTAGTTCTGATGATGCCATCTGGTTAACCTTACAAGATATTGGTCCTGCTCCAGGAATCAATTCTATGTAAAACTCCATATCCCTCACTGGTGGTAGCCTTGGGAGTTCTTCTGGGAAGAAATCTAGAAACTTTTTGACTATCTTGGGAAGTTGTTCTTCTACTATTACTATCATCGTAATCCTCTCTTCATGTTGGTCTCCCACAGATTTATCAAAGGAGAAGTCTTCCGTGCCTAGGATACTAAACAATATCCTAGCCTTATGGCAATCTATCGTAGCATGACTGTCTCTCAGCCAGTCCATGCCTAGGATAACGTCACAGTTACCCATAGTGAACTCGATCAACCGTGCAGGTAATAAATGCCTGCACACTATGATTGGACACACCATACACACCTTAGTAACTTCTACAAGCCCATTACCAGTGAGTATGCTCAACCTCTCTGGAAATGCCTTGAACTCCAATCCAATTCGTATCGCATATCGTGGAGATATAAAAGAATGAGATGCACCTGAATCAAACAATTCTATAGTAGGAAAAGATGCGACAGAGATGTTGCCTACTACCACATCGACCGATGACAAAGCCTCCTCCAAAGACAAAATGAATGCCTGCCCCAGGCCCTACTATGCTCCGTGCTGCTACCTCCCTTGGACACATTGTTGTGGCCTCTGCTGGCCCTGCAATTGGTTTCTCTGTTGTTGGTACATCTGAGCTTGCGTCGGTAATGGAAGTTGAGCTAACGAATGTACTGCTACTGCCATCCCACTGTGCTGAACTACCACTGGTGCTGGTAGTGTTGGAAATTGTTGGACTGGCCCTCCTGGTCTCTCCATCATTGGACAATTGGCTATTCGGTGGTCTGGACTACTATAACTCATACACAACCTATTGGCTTTTCTACATACATCTCTAGTGTGGCCTTATTTGCCATAGTAAGTACATCATATTGGTGCTCCCTGACGCTGATGCTGTTGTTGCTGCCTCGACTATTGTCGAGCTGGTTTCGTCACTGTCGAAATTCTGCCCTCCGTGGTGCTGAATCATGAATGCGAACGCCAGATGATGGTGCTGACATAAGGGTTAATCCTCCTCTTCCTTCTCTACCCTGATCCTGAGAACTTTTCTGGCCACCCGTCCTCGCCGACAACCTCTACATAGTAAGCTCATGCCTTCGAGCTGCTATCAACACTTCTTCGTAAGTCTAGTAGTCGTGCCCTTCTACTAGTTGTAGAATTCCAGATGAAGTCCTTGTTGGAACATCATCGCTCTATCTGACTCCATAGCCACCATAGTCAGAGCGAATCTAGTCAGCCTGCAAAACTCGGCTGTATATCAATCTACGGTCCCGTCGGCCTGCTTGAGACCGATAAACCTCTGTTGGAGCTCATATTATGCTACGACTGCAAAATTCTTGGCCTGAAACTTAGTCCTGAAACTGCCCCAAGAGAGAGAACGCCTCAAGCCAACCTCCAGTGACGTCCACCAGTCACGGGAAAGGTATTGAAGCTGCAATCTGACTTGATCAACTTGTTCCTCTACCGAAACCTTTGTTGCTGCCAAGATAACTTCGATGTCTTGGAGCCATGCATCTTGGACCTAATCAAAGTATCTCGGCTTAAGTCGGCAAAATCTGATTGACGCCCCCGAATATTTTCTTCAGCCTCTCTCTAAAGTCGTCTGTAACCCTTGATTAAGTAAGACATTCTGTTCATGTTGCCCAAATTGCTGATGCTACTGAGTTACTAACATCCCTCGGATGATTTCCAATAATGCCGGAGTGTCAAGTACCGCTGGTACTGTTGGAGGTCCTGGGATCTTTGGGGTCTGTCGTTCAACATGATCTGTTACTGGTTCAACGGTCTCGACTTGCGCAATTACTGGCTCAACCCGGACCTGACTCAAAGCAGGTGTTGCTTGTCGCTTTGCGGTCCAGGGGGGACGCTGACCTGCCAGATTTACTACTCTAGCAACTGAAGAAGCCCTAAGGAAAAGGACAAGAGACATCAAGAACATGACGGGAAGGATCAAAGAAGCAATTGATTCTACATCCAAACAGGGCATCGAGAAGAATAAATTCAGGATTTCAAAGGCACATGTTTGATTGAGACTCCTAGGACCATGACACCTCACAAGTCTGAAAATGTAGACCTACATGGGCCACCACTAAAACCTTGTCTCACCCCAGTATCAAAATACAGAGACAGATATGGCTAGCTATCCCGTACAAGGTACTATACGTCGTACGCCGATCACGACTGTAACTAGACAAGGGGTGCTTACTACAACAAGTCACTTAGGGTCACACAGAACATATATTGTCTCAAACAGTCAAACAATAATAGAAAACATAGAACATGTATGATAAAGCTAAAATGTATCCCAATCGTCCCATCAAAATATTCTAGAAACCAGTTGTACAAAATAAAAAATGTCAAGAGTAGCAAAAGTATATGACCATGATCAATTGTTGTTTGATTAATTACAATTATGTAAGAAAACTAAATGTCCAGATCTACGGCTAACAAGTGCCCGTGGCTAAACTCCTAAAAGAGAAAAATATACAATGTTGGGTAGGGAAGAAGAGACCCACTTGTGTCCCTCAGTCGCGATCCGTCTGGTGCACGCCATTGTTTGGGGGGAAGTACACTGAATCCTCGGGTACTGGCTCTAAACCTGGTCATGCAAAATATTGGAATTAGAACCCAAATAACAAGTACCACAAAGGAAGCACGAATGAAGAAACAAAACCAGAGAGAGATAAACATATATATAGTTCTGTCTTGAAGTTTCGTTCCATAGCCTATCGTGATAAAACAATCTAACCATACAACCAAACAAGGATAAAGGTTAGACCATCGCACCATTGTAGTCTATATCCCTAAACTATTCAACAGAAGATACAACCACAAACAAGTTCCATTACAATATCGGCCAATCACTTGTACGGCTTGCTAGGTGGAGTCTGGGTTATCCCAAAGATATTATGCATGCAATAGAAATCCTAAGATCGAACCATGTGCTAGTAGGGCCAGCCTAGCATGATAATCTCTATATAGCACGTATTAGTTATGCACCGGTCCCTCGTAAGGCCACCGTGCTAAGATCGCATAGAACATATAGTACAATATAATAGTCAGATATCACAATCCACTAACAAGGATTTAAAAATATCCAAATATGGGCCATCCTTCTCTCCCCAGATGATTGAGTGGAGCTAGTTAAGCACGATGCTCTACAAGTTTAACTAGCCACCCTCCTAATGTTATACAATGTTCTACAAGTTTTAGTAGCCTAGTTAATCCTACGGTTATCTGGAATAACATTGCGTGGTCACATGTTATTCCCCTTATATATCATACCATAGTACGGGCACACTGGATACGAGCCCACTTTGTCACTTGGTAGTTCAATTTGGATTCATCCAGCGTGATGTAGCAATCAACACTAAGTCCTAGCCACGCTTGGTTATTGACCAACTATCATATCCATGCTGGAGGAATCGTGTCATATCACATGTCGCATAGCACATAGGTACACCTTAGTGTAAAACATGTAATATAATCGCGTAGGAATACTTAGCACATAACATGTAGTAAGCGTATCAGCACGGATACTAATAGTCGAGTCAAGTTACCAATCTTTGGTAAATCATATGAGTTCTATCACAAAATAACACATTGGTCAAGTCAGGCACATCGGTAGCCAAAGTCACTTGGCGAATGGTCTATTTGTACAAATGGTCGGGTCATGCACATAGTCAAGCCCGACACATAGGTAAGTCTAATCTTATTTATAGTCACCATGATCACTCTTAAAATCCAATAAAATATTCAAACCAAGCAAAACAATAAAAACGTGCACGCATGAAAATAGCTCGCCTCATCGACAACTTCCCTCATAGACTGCTTGCCTCATAGACAACTTGTCTCATGGACAACTTGTCTCATAGATAATTTGCCTCATGGGATGCTCGCAGCATAACATGCTCGCCGCATAGACATGCTCACCTCACAGATGCTCTCTACATAGACATGCTCGCCGCATAACATGCTCGCCACATATATGCTCGCCGCATAACATGCTCGCGGCATAGACATGCTCATCGTATAACATGCTCGTCGCATAACATTTCGTCTTCTCCAAACAAAAAGTTCAGCCAGGGTGGAAAGCTCAAAACAAAAAAAATTATTTTCTTCATAAATTTTTTATTTTAACTCCAAATCAAGTGAACCAAAACAGCACAAAATTGAATCCTCTATCACGTGGAACAACTAGTTTATGAAGATACCAAGTTTAAAGAGATCAAAACCAAGAAAACACCTGGAATCCATAAAAACTCTAATATTAAAATATAGATCTACTCATATCCATCTATCAAAATAAAAAACTCAAAAGTATTAAAAGTGCTTAGAATTATAATGCACAAATATTAGACTAATAAAATGCAAGAAAATAAAGCAAAAATTAAAATATAAGGGTTTCTCCATGTCATGCAAGGTTTACTTGTCTAAAATAAAGAAAGGGAGAAAAATGAGAGAATGAAGGAAGAGAGAGAAATAGAGGGAGAGAGGAGAGAGAGAGAGAGAGAGAGAGAGAGAGAGAGAGAGAGAGAGAGATGTTGACTTATATAATTAGGGCTTGACGTTTAAACCATGGGTTCAACTTATGACCAAACCAACCCAAAAAAATAAACCAAGAAACAATCTAAACCAAAGAATTGGTCTAGTCTCCTTGCAACCTAATTATCATGCATGCAAGAAATAATATGTTCCAAATACGTAATCTAGAACGGGAAGTGACAACAAGTATAGGGAATCCACTTGGGAGGATACTACTCCCTTTAAGGCCAGAATATCACTGAACCTGGGAGTAGGCCGGCACTTATACTGTATATCCCGTGAAGTTGCATCTGACAATCAGGGTGCAAGCTTCTATGACCGGGGTAATGGCAGGTCAGCCTTGTCGGGTGGATTCTTTCATTGGCTGCTTAGCATTCGGCCTTCATTTCTGATCTATAGGAGCGATAATGGATTCTCCATTGAGCTGTATCTACATAGCTGGTTTGCAAGGTAGTTCAGCTATGATAAATTTTACTTTGGGAATGCCAGTACTTACCTTTGGTCCTCGAGAGGATTTATTGGTGGAGCCCGTGGGTGGTGATACTTCGACATGGGATGCACCGGGGCCAAATTCACTCTACCCTCCAGGAACGCTCTATTACGTATCTTGCATTTTTATACTAACTTCTACTGCTCGATCAACAAATTCTATCGAGATTTTGATCTGAGGGGTAGCTTCAGAATAATAGAGGAGGCAACTACTAAGGTTAGAAGGGAAGATGCTAATTCTTTGGTGGAAGAAGAGGACAATGCTCCCTTGGATGACATATAAGAACCACTCATAGACGAGTTAAGGGAACATCCTGCTTCTGCCATGCATATCTCTTTAAAGTCGCGAAAGCACAGGATAACCCCTCCTACCGAGTGTCAGCCTGTTAAGAAGAGGAACATAATCCCTAAGAAGCGACAACCCAGGCCTCCAACCCCTCCGAGAAGGAGCTTGTTCCCTTTACCAACCAGTTCTCCAGGTGCAGCCAAGACATCAACTGTCCCTCTAGTTGTTGACAGGATTAGTGCGTCTGCTCCACCTATAACCACTATAGGAGTCGGTGCATCGAGTTTCTTTGTTGCTACGGTGACCAGCATCTCCACCTCTCAGGCGATCGAGGTAAATCCCGTTCTTGATACTACGGCTAAACATTATTTCTCAATCACTTATGTAGCACCTGAATTGTCTTGCCTCTTGCAGCCTACCATAATTACCAAGGAACGTTTTTTCACTCCGAATTCCTTCGGTCGGGAAGATGTCAAAATAGAAGTGAATCTTCCTTCCCCAACCAGCACTCCCAGAGGGGAAAAGTCTCCTGACCAAATGTAATCACAAGTTGACACGGCCATGAAAGAATTTTTGGGTACGATCCCGAGGACTAACATTGAAGCCACAATGTCAGAGATGGAGATGGAAGAAGGAGGGTATGATGACCCTCTTCCGGATGTTAGTTCCACTCAGATAAGCATCTCCCTGGCAGACTTGAGAACTTATCTGGAGGGACAGGCACCTGATGATGAATATGTGTGTAACACCCCGTTCGTTCTAGCGGACTGCCGTCTCAAACGGCAAAAGTGCAACTGTCCCGACCCGCTTTGCCTCAAACGAGAAGCAAAGGATATCCAGACTTGCCCCTACAGGAAATCAGCTTAGGCTTTCAGAGACTCGCTTGACGTATCGCTCTACCGAGGTGAATCATCGCTAAGGTGGGTGGCTACGGTGAACTTGTCTTTGCTTAGCCAGCACACATAAAATATGGAATATTCATGCTAGTCGCTAGGTGATTCACCCCCTGCATGCTAATGAATCCAACGCACCTAGCTAAGGGAATAATCCTAACTTGTATTGCTTATGCTAGAACATGGAAATTGAAATACTGCTTATATTCAGACCCTCGCATGCTAAGTCCCCTAACGGCTTCATCTCTCGGCTTACCTACGGGTCCGAGCAAACGTGTTTACTTATGTTCCTTAGAAACGCATGCTTGTCTGCTTGTACGTTACCATGTTTTCATCCAAACCCCGGGAGACTACTACGTAGTAATTCCGTGCCTGAATGAACCTGCAAGTATCCGGGACCGTTAGGTCACCAAGGCAATTTTCGAACCAGGGAATTTGCCTCCTGACTGAATAAATCACTGAATCACAGCTCGTAGAGCAAACTACTGAATCAACTGGCCTGACAATCGATATACTACTGTGAACAATCATACTTGTACATTGAACATGATATGTCCTATCCTGAACTTGATCCTGTGCCTAGCCAGACCTGAATACAGACCTGCATGTCGCGGACAACTCGGAAACGTGACACCGTTCTACGGCGGTCACCGGGGCACTGGGGCCGACCCGATCCGGATGGAACTCTACTGTTTAGTCATCCTGTGCAAAGACGGAATGGTGTGGAGCGCATCCTGTACTCTCGCTGCACCCCATTCTCGTTAGAGACTAAAATTGGTAACTCTCCTGTTTAGTCATCCTGTGCAAAGACGGAATGGTGTGGAGCGCATCCTGTACTCTCGCTGTACCCCATTCTCGTTAGAGACAAAAATTGGTTCTTTATGGCTATGCCAGCGACAAACGTTCATATAGATAAGTCATCCTCGCTTAGCGGCTATCCGCGTGCGAGTCATTGCATCGCATCAAGAAACAACTAAACACCTGAACGATCATGTTAAAACGACTCTCGTGTTTGCATATGTTTTGCCTCCTGAATGCTTATACTTGTCGTGCTTGAATTAACAATGTTGCCTTAATGTTTGCCTTGGACAGGGAAGGAGATGGTAAGTTGGTAAGTCTCGCCGTGTTTTCTCTCATGTTGCACGGCGCACTGCCACACGGGTTAGGCTATTCAATATTTGCATGAAACTGATCCTAAGGCAACTAGAAAGACAACTTAATAGTTGGTGCACGAAACTTATATTACGTGTTTGGATTTGTCGAGCGGGCGAGTAGCTTCCCCACCAGTGCATTCAATGTACTGATAATCCACCAGTTTGTATGCAGAGTGCGGGAGAACCTCGTTCAGTGCGGATGCCTCCTTCGTGCGTGCTAAGGCGTGGAGATCACTCCGAAGCAACGGTGCATCCGGGACTGAAGCACATATACAAGACATAATGTTGGAAATAGCCTGAACATCGTCTGTACAATCATTCCACTATTGTAGCCGCTTGGCACACTTTTACTGTTTCAGAGAGAGAGGCTTGAGCGACTTGTAATCTCGGCTATACGCCGCCTGTAACACATGTTTATATCAATAAAAGAGCTTGCTTTACTTCAACTTGTGTTTCAATACTTCTGCTATATTGTCGACTCAGTGAACCTGTTATCAAATCGCTATGCGTTTATGACTCCGCTGCACTCGGACAATCTGTGCGACTCTGTGGCTTAGAACTCTTGCCGCCAGCCAATGAACCATGACCTTGCACTGGTGTGGATCACGTTCGTGCGGTATCACGCCCGGATGGGTCAAGCGATCGTTCCGCGGGAGCGCTGGCGAGGGTGATTCTCGCCTAGCGGGAACGGCCGATTGCCTACGGGAGATCGGGGCGTGACATGTTGGTATCAGAGCCTGGCTTCTACGCCTTTGGACTTCAATTCGATATATCTGTTTCGAAAGCTAGTTCGTGGGTTATGTGCACGCTCTCTCTCAATGCCTCGATGGGATGTTCCAACAATAAGTCTAAATACTTTCAAAATGCGTTTTGAATGATACGATTGCTTGTCTTGTTGTATGCTGCGAGTGGCCTTTGTGCCAACCTGTGCGAACCCTTGAGAGTATCGCTAGTAGCTTGTTCGATTTTCACTAACTCTAAGTTTGGTTGAATGCATCTATTCGAGGGACGCCTTGAACTAGTGTACCATCCAAGACTTAAGAAAAGGTGAAACTCGAGTGCTAAGACTTCGCTATCACTAAGCTGGTTGACGTGCTCACGCTAGAAATGCATTTCGAAAGTGCGCACGATCCAGTCTAAGCGATATGCTGATTTCGATGCTTGTACAAGTGAATATCCAAATGAACAAGTACAACGACTTGTCTAGGATTGCCTCAACCCTAGATTACTGCTTGTCCTCAGTAAGTCTCGAGGACGAGACTTTTTCTGAGTTGGGTAGGATGTAACACCCTATTCGTTCTAGCGGACTGTCGTCTCAAACGGCAAAAGTGCAACTGTCCCGACCTGCTTTGCCTCAAACGAGAAGCAAAGGATATCCAGACTTGCCCTTACAGGAAATCAGCTTAGGCTTTCAGAGGCTCGCTTGACGTATCGCTCTACCGAGGCGAATCATCGCTAAGGTGGGTGGCTATGGTGAACTTGTCTTTTCTTAGCCAGCACACATAAAATGTGGAATATTCATGCTAGTCGCTAGGTGATTCACCCCCTGCATGCTAATGAATCCAACGCACCTAGCTAAGGGAATAATCCCAACTTGTATTGCTTATGCTAGAACATGAAAATTGAAATACTGCTTATATTCTGACCCTCGCATGCTAAGTCCCCTAACGGCTTCATCTCTCGGCTTACTTTCGGGTCTGAGCAAATGTGTTTACTTATGTTCCTTAGAAACGCATGCTTGTCTGCTTGTACGTTACCATGTTTTCATCCAAACCCCGGGAGACTACTACGTAGTCGTTCCGTGCCTGAATGAACCTGCAAGTATCCGGGACCGTTAGGTCACCAAGGCAATTCCCGAACCAGGGAATTTGCATCCTGACTGAATAAATCACTGAATCACAGCTCGTGGAGCAAACTACTGAATCAACTGGCCTGGCAATCGATATACTACTGTGAACAATCATGCCTGTACATTGAACATGATATGTCCTATCCTGAACTTGATCATGTGCCTAGCCAGACCTGAATACAGACCTGCATGTCGCGGACAACTCGGAAACGAGGCACCGTTCCACGGGCGGTCACCGGGGCACTGGGGCCGACCCGATCCAGATGGAACTCTACTGTTTAGTCATCCTGTGCAAAGACGGAATGGTGTGGAGCGCATCCTGTACTCTCGCTGCACCCCATTCTCGTTAGAGACTAAAATTGGTAACTCTCCTGTTTAGTCATCATGTACAAAGATGAAATGGTGTGGAGCGCATCCTGTACTCTCGCTGCACCCCATTCTCGTTAGAGACTAAAATTGGTCCTTTATGGCTATGCCAGCGACAAACGTTCATATAGATAAGTCATCCTCGCTTAGCGGCTATCCGCGTGCGAGTCATTGCATCGCATCAAGAAACAACTAAACACCTGAACGATCATGTTAAAATGACTCTCGTGTTTGCATATGTTTTGCCTCCTGAATGCTTATACTTGTCGTGCTTGAATTAACAATGTTGCCTCAATGTTTGCCTTGGACAGGGAAGGAGATGGTAAGTTGGTAAGTCTCGCCGTGTTACCTCTCATGTTGCACGGCGCACTGCCATACGGGTTAGGCTATTCAATATTTGCATGAAACTGATCCTAAGGCAACTAGAAAGACAACTTAATAGTTGGTGCACGAAACTTATATTACGTGTTTGGATTTGTCGAGCGGGCGAGTAGCTTCCCCACCAGTGCATTCAATGTACTGATAATCCACCAGTTTGTATGCAGGGTGCGGGAGAACCTCGTTCAGTGCGGATACCTCCTTCGTGCGTGCTAAGGCGTGGAGATCACTCCGAAGCAACGGTGCATCCGGGACTAAAGCACATATACAAGACATAATGTTGGAACTAGCCTGAACATCGCCTGTACAATCATTCCACTATTGTAGCCGCTTGGCACGCTTTTACTGTTTCAGAGAGAGAGGCTTGAGCGACTTGTAATCTCGGCTATACGCCGCCTGTAACACATGTTTATATCAATAAAAGAGCTTGCTTTACTTCAACTTGTGTTTCAATGCTTCCGCTATATTGTCGACTAAGTGAACCTGTTATTAAATCGCTATGCGTTTATGACTCCGCTGCACTCGGACAATCTGTGCGACTCTGTGGCTTAGAACTCTTGCCGCCAGCCAATGAACCATGGCCTTGCACGGACGTGGATCACGCTCGTGCGGCATCACGCCCGGATGGGTCAAGCGATCGTTCCGCGGGAGCGCTGGCGAGGGTGATTCCCGCCTAGCGGGAACGGCCGATTGCCTGCGGGAGATCGGGGCGTGACAATGTGCCGGTTGGATCGGGAATGTGCTTCTCCATTCTTTCTATACCACAAGTTCATGCATTGCAGGCTTCACTAGCACAAGTGTATACGATGTTAACCTAGGCTGGAAGGGGACATGGTGTCTTTCATTCCTTCATATTTATTTACAGCTTCACTTTAATATCTAGTTCACTAACTTTATTTTATTGATATGTTGCAGGTACAGAGACCCATGAGGAAATTCTTCCTGAACCTATAGAGGAAATGGCTGTTTCGGAGCCAGCCATAACTCCTGCGGTCAAAGTTACTGGAATGACCAGTAGTGTTTGGATTGAAGAGGCAGTCGGCTCGGTAGCACTAACAATAATATCATCCACCTTCGAGATGTCGGTACCAACTATTAATCGAGGTAGGGTATCCTCAGTGATGGGCCAACCACCTCCTGTGCATACTACCGAAGCTACTAAAGTAACAACGGCACCATTCCCTTCTCAGGGAAGAGGATAGGCTAGGGTAGATGCAACTCCCAGTTCTGATGACTACTTTAATACTGTTGTCCAGATCCAGACGAGTGCCTTTAATGGAACGATGGAGTGTGCCTTGAAGATGTTGCTTGACAAGAACTTAGATTTCAACGAAATAAGAAACTTGGTCTCCTCCATTATCCAAACTATCAGCAGTTGCAAGGGCATGGATCGTGCCTCAGCATTAGAGCAGATCTTGAATGGTTTTGAGCAGCCAATTAACGAATAGTTTCAGTTTCGTGAAGGACATCTTTCTCTACTTATCGAGTTGGAGTACAAGTCTATAACTACTAAATTCCAAGCATAAAAGACAAGACTTTGAAGAGAGAAAGAAAATAAATGAGGTACACAACACTCAATTATTAGAAAAATTGAATGACACCAACTCTTTAATCATCTAGCATCGCTCAGCTGAAGAAAAAATTTCTTCTGAGATAGACCAACTAGAGGCCTTGATCAGGGAGTCTCAAGGGAAAATAAAAAAGTTGTAAAATGAGCATTGAGGGAATTCGACTCGGTACCATTTAATGAATAACCATCTCTCTGGTCTCGAACAAGTGAAGGCGGCTATAGATCAGGCTTGGTTGAGAATTGTCGAAACATACACTCCTTTGACCAAGTATGAAGATGAAGAGTCCTGGATGGTTGAGACAATAGAAAATGATCAGTATAGGAGAGATCAGCGACTGGCTCGGCTGAGGAAGATTGTTAGCAACCTCTCAGCTCCTCCTCAGTAGCATGGAGGACTTTATCTTGTATTTATTTCTTTGTACTGGCTCTAACATTTTGTAAGTCAGTTCTCTTTGACATCAAATAAAATCGCTTTATTTGGTCATAACTTCTTTTGCATGAAAAATTTGCCTTGCATGTTCCACTTATATTTTTGTAAACTTATTACTCATTGCGTACTTCGAGCCAAGTACATATAATAAGTTAAGGC
This sequence comes from Iris macrosiphon, assembly GCA_036927795.1. Lineage (NCBI taxonomy): Eukaryota > Viridiplantae > Streptophyta > Magnoliopsida > Asparagales > Iridaceae > Iris > Iris macrosiphon. The sequence goes on from JAYESA010000012.1 coordinate 93,802,679, forward strand.
AATTAACACTATCAGAGACAGTAAAAAGTTTGTGGGTAGAATGTTTGCTTAGAGTTGATATGGACATGGCAAACTGTCAAATCAAGATTTCGCTAGAGATATTTTCTCAAAGGTAATATGGACATAGCAAAATATAATTCTGTAAGAACTTAGTATTTTGTGGGAAAATAATACAGAGGTATTGTGGACATGACTATTTTTCTCATTCTACTGGGGAGAATGAAGAGGGATAGTTCAGAGATAATATGGACGTGAACTATTGTTAGAAATATTTCATCCTAGCTAGGGAGAAAATATTCAAGAGTATCTCCAATCCAACTGGGGATCATAAATAAGACATCATTAGAGCGACTAGGCTATAAGAACATGGTAACTTGATTAGAGGATAGTTTTGAGTGATTTCAACGAGAATATTTTAACAAATTCGGGATTTATTCCACTAGAAAACTTTTGGAGGATCTGTTACCTATTGCGTATTCAAGACTCATGAATACAGATAATAGCTCGAGATAAAAAAGAGTTTTATTGACTCTTTTTGAGGAGAACTATTGGCAATAACAATCTCTAACCACACTGTGAAAGAGAAGTTTTAGGTCGATCCATTATCCATAACGTATCCAAGACTCTTTAATAAATATAATAGATTTTACAATATATTGTAGGGGTAAATATCATACGGTACATTTACATTGCGAGGAATAGAATAAAAAGAATGTAGACACTATACATTCAAAGTACTTTGCTGGGGATGGGGAAGCACAAGTCTAAGTTAGACGTAGTACTTTTTGATAAATTTTTCATTGATCGGCATCATCAGCAAATCTCCGTTAGGCTTTGCTATCTTATATGCACCGTTGGAATACACTGATTCCACAATGAAAAGGCCTTCCCATTTAGCTTGGAACTTTTTTTTACTTTTGTGCGTCATGATCATCGGTCTTCGGACTGATAAGACAAGCTCATCGACTTGAAATATTCTTTCTTTAACAATCTTGTTAAAGGCTTTGGAGATACGTACTTGGTATAGCTTAATGCGCTATTGAGCTTGCAAACGTTTCTCATCCAATGCTTCTAACTCTTGTAGTCACAAACGATCATTATTTTCGGTGGTTAGCTCATTGGACAAAGCTATCCTGAGAGAAGGGATCTGGATCTCGAGAGAAAGAACTGCCTCATATTCCTATACCAGAGAGTATCGCGTACTGCAAGTAGCAGTCTGTATCATTATACGATAGGCCCATAAATATTTTTCAAGTTTCTCGTTCCAATCATGTTTATTTGATGAAACAAATTTCTTGCGGAGCTTGATTATGATTTTATTGAAGGCCTCTGCTAGACCATTAGTTGCAGGGTTATACGCTGTAGATGCTACATTCTGGATCTTGTTCTTGTCACAAAATTGATAGAATGTCTGGTTGGCAAATTATGGTCCGTTGTCATAAATTATCCTATGAGGAACACCGAAGCGGTACATGACATGATATTTGACAAAGCTAATCACATTAGCGTCTTTACTTCGATGAGTGACCCCGCTTCTGCCCACTTGAAGAAATAATTGGTTTTTGCTAGAATGAACCGATGACCTCTAGCCGAAGGCGAGCTGATAGGACCTATGATATCCATTTGTCACGCCCCAGTCCCAAAAATACGTAGGACTAGGACACGTAAGCATGCCAGCCGTATGGATATGGCAACTCCAATATATGAAAACCAAATCCATACGTACGCTGTAATATGAATATCAAATCCACAAGTGGTATAAAATATAATACAAGTCACAGGGTAAAATCTAAATCTCATTCACGAAAATCAAATATAAATAAATAACCAGTATTTATGAAACTAGATCTTAATAAGAAATAGTTGGATGGAAACAAATTTACTACCAACTCGAATATAAGAGCAAATACAATATGAGTATAACACAATAAACGTTATATAAGAATGCCAGCTATCAACTAGATCTTAATAAGAAATAGTTGGATGGAAACAAATTTACTACCAACTCGAATATAAGAGCAAATACAATATGAGTATAACACAACAAACGTTATATAAGAATGCCAGCTATCAATCACGGGCTCGAAGAGAAGACATCCTCGAAACATCTGTAACCATCCGAATCTGCGCTCCTGCGAATACTCAAGAACAGATACACCTGGCAGGGGACCAAGTCCTCAGAGGGACATAACAAGATACTTAAACACATGCCAATAAAGTACTGAAATAAATATCCAAAGGGGTCGCCTAACCGTCTAAGTGAATGCAGTTAAGAACAACTTTCCCCACAAGTGAGCTATCTGGCTGAAAACCTGAGATTTGTCATGGTTCTCTATTGGAGATCCAGGGGCCTAAAAGGCACGTCGTCTTTTGAACGGCGGAGGCCCCGCCTGATAATACATAATATATAGTGGTCATCATCGCCCGTATCTCCAGCCGAGAATCCGGCCGCACAATAGAAAAAGTGTAAAGGAGCTCAAATGCGGTACTTGTTCTCCCCACCCCATGCTCTAAGCATGTCACATCCATGACACAATTTGGTTCATAGCCTATTCTTAGTACCCTGGCTCAATCTTGCAACCAAACAAGGACAAGGATGGGACCACCGTACTACAATAGGCTATGTCCCTAGACCTCTAATAACTGCTAAGTCTACTAGCATGCAAAGTTTCTAACAGCTGTTATTCCTAATGCACGTCCCACACCTACCGATGATCAGTCAATACGTGAGTCCGTGATCTATATGAGACTCACAACTCGTATAAAAATATGTGTCACAGTCAAATGAAACCTAATGATGCTGCATGATAATGGGGTAGTCTCATAAACAAGGTCAATGCAATACATAGATAAAAATATATCGCAATGACACCGTCACGCGCATTTTATATAACAGTTAAAATATATGAACTAAAGACGGAAAATAAAGATGCATGCAACATATGGAATATAAATAACAGTACAATGGCAATGTATACTTGTCTGGCAAGGAAGCTGCAATGTACCATTAATCTGCTCCAGAAATTGCGCAGAACAAATCCAATATCCTATGTACACATAAATATAATACAATAGAATAATTAGTCTTTACACTAGCACAAACACAACCACATTTACACTGAACTCAGGGGGTATACTAGGAGTAACACTAGTCATCTAACACGGTCAATTAAGCGTTGAATTATGCGGGTGTCGCGTCTTCAAGTACTGTACGAAATCAGTCAGTCAACTGACAGGTGTCTATGCCAGTACGATAATGTACGCAAGGCGGACAATTCACAAGTTCTTAGGGTCAACATGGTCAAGGTAAGTATGGGATAGTCTATGGTGTCCTAGGGTCGTATAGTCTGAATATTTAGTCATAATTATCAATTAGCATTTACTTACATATATATTCATATAACTATATAATAATATAACCATCAATTTATTTACATAATTATTGGAATACATATAGTAATTACGTACATAAATATATATACCAAACTGAATAATATTTGCGTACATGTAAATGTACGAAAGCGCGTTAGGTTCTCCGACTCAGGGTCTGATGTAAACTAACCGTGGTGGCTAAATACTACGTCCTACTGGAACACTGTCAGAGAATGTACTCGTCTGGGGTCCTGCTGCTGGTATGAATCAGAGTCCAAGCCACAGTCCAAATAGCCTATGTATTACAAATTTATCACGTCAAAAGATAATTTATTTTAATTTATTTAATTCTGGAATAATTACTCTAAAATCCTATTTTAATCTTATTATTCTGATTTTTATGTTAATTCCTAAATTTTGTCCAAAGAAACTGAATTTTATCAACTCGAGACTCATGGTACGCAAATCGAGGCGATCTGTTGATCGAAAAGTCAACCGACACAAACTCAACTTTCATGCATTATTTCCTGTAGATTTCAGCATCAAAAACATGCTGGAATTTACGGCTCGTCCGAATTCAAATTCGTTTGGGAATTATGGCACATAAAAATTCTAGGAACTTGATCCGAAACTTCAAGTTCTACAAGATTAACAGTATATAAATACTTCGAATTAAATTCTAGGAAAAACATATGTCAATTATCTAGACATTAGCTTTCCGAAACTTCAAACGGTTCATGATTCTGATTCCTGGTTCTCCCGGAATCGCGAAAACATCGAAACACGTCTATTTTCGGACATCTGTGCTCTACGAATTTTTCAGAATTTAATACTCATAATTTTGTAAAAATATTTATATAATCAGAAAGCTAACCTCAATATCGTTCTAACACAAAAAAACTAGGCCTCGTTTGGAGTCCGGAGCTATGTGCAATGGCTTCTGGAAGATGAAGGAACCCTAGATGGCAATTCTCCAAAAATCGGCCCAAGAAAAACCATAGAAAATAACTTAAACTATTATATATATATAGAGGAGAGAGAGAGAGTGCAGCCGCGGTTCGGAGTTGACACGTGTCAGCCATCCGCGCAGCCCCGCCCAAATCGGACGATCATGGTTTGACCCGGCTCGGCTAAGCTGAGTCCGAGTCGAACTCTGACACGGCTCGGCTCGGCTCGCAACCACCCCGCGGTCACTGACAGGCGGGCCCGACACTGTTCGCTGCGGGAGGCTGACAGGTGGGTCCACTGTTTGCTGACTGGGCAAAATTAATTATTTTTTGGGTTTTCTTTTTCAGAAATTAGTTTTTAATTCAGTTTTTCATAATTAACTCAAAATAAATGCTAAAAATAATAAGAAAATTCCCAAAAAATTCTAGAAAATATATTTTATTATTTAGAACCTAAATTAAAAGTTTGGGATATTTTTAATTAAGTTTGAATATAAAATAAATTCTTCAAAGTCCTAGAAAATTAGTGTTACTAGTTTTTAATTAACTAAAAATTATAGAAAAATCCCAATAATCTAAAATAGCCTAAAAATAATTCTAAATAAATATTTATATAAGTAAATATACTAAAAAATTATTTTCTAATTAACTAAGAGAATACTCTAAATAAATTCAACATCTATAATAAATATAATAATATAAAATATACACAAAATACCTATTTTGGTGAGGGAGTTTACAATCTACCCAACTTAAAACAATTTTGTCCTCGAAATTAAAATAAGGCATAATTTTTTAAATCCTTCACATTCGTACATAAGGTACGTCAATCGCAATCTCTTACAAAAATTTAAATAACAAAATCTGTTCAAATCTATCGTGATCACTTCAAAATTAAGATAATCATTGTTCAAATCAAAATTTAACCTATTGTAATCTCTTCTCACTTTTCCAAATCATCAATATCCAAATTTAAATTGAATCCATATAATATCTTCAAGATTTAAATAACCCATATCAAATTTTACCTCACGATCTCCAACTATCATAATCTCCTCTAGAAGTAATTCGAGTCCAATATTATTCCTATTTTCACTTATAAATTTTTGTATTCTTCAACTTTTTAAATTTCATTCATATCCTCAATATTTAAAATAGGTAGTCCAACCATCAAATTTTAATTCTTAATTTAAATCATCAAATTAAAAAATAATTTAAATGCAATCCACCAATGTTCAAGTCTAAAATTATATATTTATCCTTCAAATTCAAATTAATGATTTTACCTTCAATACTCAAAAATTTAAATTATGTACTTAAGGTATAAATATTGGGTCCTCAATATCAAGATTTTTTTTAAAATTTATTAATCCTCATCATCTTAGTCATTTTTCTAAAATTCTCAAAATTAAAATGGCTTGAACCTCTCCCAATATAATCTTACTCGATCACAATCTAAAAGAAATTCCTCTCGAGTTGCCAATGCACTGCTACCCAACTTAGAATTTAGCCATCTATCACAGAAGGCTATATACTAAAAAAAAAATATTCCTTAATTTATTTACTCATGTCATTCAATCCTCAAAACTTCAACGCCGATTATATCATATATGATATGTCATTAATTACGAAAGAATAATCCTCAAGTATGTGATCGGCCTATGGGGTATATCTAGTACTCTCTGTGTATCAAACTTATACCAAGCACGAGGTTTCGTCTTTCCGAAATAAGGGAAGTCGGAGATCAATAATAAAGAGTTCAAGGGCGAGGTAATAGAATAGAAGTATCGGGATCAAGACGTTTAAAGAATTCAAATAGGAATTATCAAAGCAGTTGTGGATTGCAATCCTATTTTGGTAATTTTTATTCACAGGCTCGTATTAGTACAGTTATGTAGCCGATACGATACGCTCAGACATGTCTAGAGGGCAAGTACATTCGTCTACTAATCACTATATATCTCAATCCACGTAAAATAGTTATGCGAAGGGCGAACCAAGTGCACTAAGGTTAGCTAGACCTTAATACACTGATTCTGAAATGTATTAGTGTGTATACCCAATAATACATATGTCATAAACAAGCTCGATAAAGAATAAGCTTGCAAAAACTAGGCTATAATAGCAGCATAATTCGAGGTAGCACAGAAAATATAACGCTGGATTATAATGAGAGAAGTTACAAAATAATTCAAGTTTGCAAAAATAAAACAACATAAGCAATAATAACAAAAGACTCTACAATCTCTACAGTTGTCATACAACCTTCTTGTCTAAGTCGCTAGTCGACCAAATAGGGCATGGACCTCTAATTTCTACCGTCTGAATAAACGTTGTCGTCTAATGCTAGCATACAATTAATGTCATTCAATTACACTTCAATAATGGGTCAAAAGACTATGTGATACTAGGGTGTGAGGTATACTACCTAACTTATAACAATTGAACTACTATTATAATTGTCTTAAGGATACCATAGAAGCTCCTGTTAAGGTCTACGAGAAAGGGTCTTAGTACCTATTAGGGTATCCTCCTACGTTACATAGGTCATGGTCGTCTTAAGCCTTAGTCATAGTGTTTATAGAACAAGTGTCAATAGTAAGGATATAAGAGTTACTAGCCTCAAGGGAAAAGGGGATATAACTTATATTGAGGTGGGGTACAAGTTACGCGACTTAAAACTAAGGGGTAATCATTAGGTCATAATCTACAATAATAACTTAAACTGTCAAGTTCTAATTACCAATCACATAATTCAAAAATTTAAGAGTAACAACCAAAATCCTAGCAAGCTATATATATCCTAAAATAGAATAAAATCACTTGGTCTATAATCAGAAGTGTCAGATGGCACGAGTTGAAAGAGGAAGAAAAGAAGAACGTAATTTTTAGTCGTCGCACAACTAGTGAACGTTAAGGTCGCAGAGGAACAACATATGAAATTAAAATAGGGCTCTAGATAGCATCATGGTTTTCCAAGGGAAAGGGGTATGCTAGTCTCTGTGTTTGAGGTATGATTAGGAAAATATTCTATGCATTGCTCTTAGCTTTCTAAGGTACTGTCTGCTTATCTCAAGACAAGAATCTAAATTTATAGTTCTCCAATACTTATCTAACTGTGAAGGTTAGGTTCAGTCCTAATATTCAATTTTGGTTTTCTATTGGTTCCTCAATGCTAGGGGCAAACATTATGGTAAAACTTCTAACTATCTCTAGTAGTATCTATACTACTCTCAAGTCTTCTTAATACATCAAGGGGTAATGGTATACCAATCTAAAGATAAGGAATTCTAGGGTTCACTAGATATTCTAAACTTAGTGGTGTGTCTATATTCTCGTTGTATTCTTAATAGGTGTGCTACTCTAATTATTATCCAAATAACAGGGGTTCCTATATTCTAGTAGAAGGCTATACTTAAAGAACTATTGGGGAAGTACAGGAATCAAGCAGGATACAATTGTTCAAATAGAACAGATAGAAGGAAGATGAATCATAGTCAATTTTGTGGATGAGATCCTATACTCTAGTCCTAGGTGCAGGCTTGCTCGGTATAGTAACGTAACCGAGACAATATGCTCTCGACCTGCATGGGCCACCACAAAAATATGTCACGCCCCAGTCCCAAAAATACGTAGGACTAGGACACGTAAGCATGCCAGCCGCATGGATATGGCAACTCCAATATATGGAAACCAAATCCAAACGTACGCTGTAATATGAATATCAAATCCATAAGTGGTATAAAATATAATACAAGTCACAGGGTAAAATCTAAATCTCATCCACGAAAATCAAATATAAATAAATAACCAGTATTTATGAAACTAGATCTCAATAAGAAATAGTTGGATGGAAACAAATCCACTACCAACTCGAATATAAGAGCAAATACAATATGAGTACAACACAATAACCGTTATATAAGAATGCCATCTATCAATCACGGGCTCGAAGAGAAGACATCCTCGAAATATCTGTAACCATCCGAATCTGCGCTCCTGCGAATACTCAAGAACAGATACACCTGGCAGTGGACCAGGTCCTCAGAGGGACATAACAAGATACTTAAACACATGCCAATAAAGTACTGAAATAAATATCCAAAGGAGTCGTCTAACCGTCTAAGTGAATGCAGTTAAGAACAACTTTCCCCACAAGTGAGCTATCTGGCTGAAAACCTGGGATTTGGCATGGTTCTTTATTAGAGATCCGAGGGACCAAAAGGCACGTCGTCTTTTGAACGGCGGAGGCCCGCCTGATAATACATAATATATAGTGGTCATCACCGTCCGTATCTCCAGCGGAGAATCCGACCGCACAATAGAAAAAGTGTAAAGGAGCTCAAATGCGGTACTTGTTGTTCTCCCTACCTCATGCTCTAAGCATGTCACATCCATGACACAATTTGGTTCATAGCCTATTCTTTGTACCCTGGCTCAATCCTGCAACCAAACAAGGACAAGGATGGGACCACCGTACTACAATAGGCTATGCCCCTAGACCTCTAATAACTGCTAAGTCTACTAGCATGTAAAGTTTCTAACAGCAGTTATTCCTAATGCACGTCCCACACCTACCGATGATCAGTCAATACGTGAGTCCGTGATCTATATGAGACTCACAACTCGTATAAAAATATGTGTCACAGTCAAATGAAACCTAATGATGCTGCATGATAATGGGGTAGTCTCATAAACAAGGTCAATGCAATACATAGATAAAAACATATCGCGATGACACCGTCACGCGCATTTTATATAACAGTTAAAATATATGAACTAAAGACGGAAAATAAAGATGCATGCAACATATGGAATATAAATAACAGTACAATGGCAATGTATACTTGCCTGACAAGGAAGCTGCAATGTACCATTAATCTGCTCCAGAAATCGCGCAAAACAAATCCAATATCCTATGTACACATAAATATAATACAATAGAATCATTAGTCTTTACACTAGCACATACACAACCACATTTACACTGGACTCGGGGTATACTAGGGGTAACACTAGTCATCTAACACGGTCAATTACGCGTTGAATTACGCGGGTGTCGCGTCTTCAAGTACTGTACGAAATCAGTCAGTCAACTGACAGGTGTCTATGCCAGTACGTTAATATACGCAAGGCGGACAAATTCACAAGTTCTTAGGGTCAACATGGTCAAGGTAAGTATGGGATAATCCACGGTGTCCTAGGGTCGTACAGTCTGAATATTTAGTCATAATTATCAATTAACATTTACTTACATATATATTCATATAACTATATAATAATATAACCATTAATTTATTTATATAATTATTGGAATACATATAGTAATTACGTACATAAATATATATACCAAACTGAATAATATTTGCGTACATGTAAATGTACGAACGCGCGTTGGGTTCTCCGACTCAGGGTCTGATGTAAACTAACCGTGGTGGCTAAATACTACGTCCTACTGGAACACTGTCAGAGAATGTACTCGTCTGGGGTCCTGCTGCTGGTATGAATCAGAGTCCAAGTCACAGTCCAAATAGCCTATGTATTACAAATTTATCACGTCAAAAGATAATTTATTTTAATTTATTTAATTCTGGAATAATTACTCTAAAATCCTATTTTAATCTTATTATTCTGATTTTTATCTTAATTCCTAAATTTTGTCCAAATAAACTGAATTTTATCAACTCGAGACTCATGGTACGCAAATCGAGGCAATCTGTTGACCGAAAAGTCAACCGACACTAACTCAACTTTCATGCATGATTTTCTGTAGATTTCAGCGTCAAAAACATGCTGGAATTTACGGCTCGTCCGAATTCAAATTCGTTTGGGAATTATGGTACATACAAATTTTATATTGTGCACCGATGGTTAAATTCTAACCTAGAAGTTCTACAGGATTAACAGTATATAAATACTTCGAATTAAATTCTGGAAAAACATATATCAATTATCTAGATATTAGCTTTCCGAAACTTCAAACGGTTCATGATTCTGATTCCGGGTTCTCCCGGAATCGCGAAAACATCGAAACACCTCTATTTTCGGACATGCTGTGCTCTACGAATTTTGCAGAATTTAATACTCATAATTTCGTAAAATTTTTTATATAATCAGAAAGCTAACCTCAATATCGTTCTAACACAAAAAAACTAGGCCTCGTTTGGAGTCCGGAGCTATGCGCAATGGCTTCTGGAAGATGAAGGAACCCTAGATGGCAATTCTCCAAAAATCGGCTCAAGAAAAACCCTAGAAAATAACTTAAACTATTATATATATAGAGGAGAGAGAGTGCCGCCGCGGCTCGGAGTTGACACGTGTCAGCCATCCGCGCAGCCCCGCCCAAATCGGACGATCATGGTTTGACCCGGCTCAGCTAAAGCTGAGTCCGAGTCGAACTCTGACTCGGCTCGGCTCGCAACCACCCCGCGGTCACTGACAGGCGGGCCCGGCACTGTTCACTGCGGGAGGCTGACAGGTGGGTCCACTGTTTGCTGACTGGGCAGAATTAATTATTTTTTGGGTTTTTTTTTCAGAAATTAGTTTTTAATTCTGTTTTTCATAATTAACTCAAAATAAATGCTAAAAATAATCAGAAAATTCCCAAAAAATTCTAGAAAATATATTTTATTATTTAGAACCTAAAATAAAAGGTTGGGATATTTTTAATTAAGTTTGAATATAAAATAAATTCTTCAAAGTCCTAGAAAATTAGTGTTACTAGTTTTTAATTAACTAAAAATTATGGAAAAATCCCAATAATCTAAAATAGCCTAAAAATAATTCTAAATAAATATTTATATAAGTAAATATACTAAAAAATTATTTTCTAATTAACTAAGAGAATACTCTAAATAAATTCAATATCTATAATAAATATAATAATATAAAATATACACAAAATACCTATTTTGGGTGAGGGAGTTTACACCATTCCCCAAGCTTCAAATGGCTAAGACACATCTGTAGGGTGCAGTAAATCCGACGGTTGGTATATAAATTCAACGTAGATTTGATATGCTCTGTATTTACGAGAATAGTCTATATCATCTGTCACCATAGTGGGCAAAATAGTAACCCATTCTTCTTAGTCCATCTTGCAGTTTAGGGCCTGGTTGGTGTGCCCCATAAGTGCCGTCGTGAGCTTCGTGAAGCGCTCGCTTTGCTTCAATATTTGAATGATATCGTAGCAATATCCCATCATATGCACGTTGATACAAAATTTTGGATGTTGCGTCATAGTAGAACTGAATATAGCATCTCTTAATGGAGGTAGCTTCTTTCATGTCATCCGGAAGAATCCCATAGGCTGTAAAGTCTATGAAAGGGAACCTCCAATCTTTAGAGTCGAGTGTTGCCTCTGTTGAATAGCTGCGTTGATTATGTAGATTGTCTTTGGCGCATAACAACTCTCGACCAATCATTGTGACCGAATATTATCTTCTGAGTTGGATAGCCATTGAAGCCGCTAAACCAATGAGAGCATCCACTTTCATATTATACAGTCTAGGCACATGCTCGATAAAGAATTTTGAGAAGGTTGAAGCTAGCTTGATCGTAGCACGATAGTAGGGGATGAAGTCTTCATGACAGACTTTATACTCCTCTCTAACCTGATTGACTATCAGCTTAGAGTCGCTATAGGCCTCTAGATATTCCATATCCAGCTATTTGGCTAACTGAAGACCAATGAGCAGAGCATTATATTCCTCTGCATTGTTGGACCAAGGATCTCTTAGCTAATATGCACAATGTATCAGTAAATTATCAGGAGAAACGAGGACTATCCCTACACCGACGATGATATTGCCTTTGGGCCCTATTCTTGATGCACCATAAAAAAATATTTGCCAAGTGTTATCCTTCATTGCCATGTCAGACTCCAAGACTTTATCTGGAATATCATCGTACAATTTTGAGATTTTAGGAACAGTATTAGCCGCAAGGAAATTAACTAGATCTTGACCATTCACAACCTTTTATGGGACGAACACCACGTCATTAGGTGATAACAACATTGTCCATGTAGCTAGGTGAGAGTTGAGTGTACTGGGTTTAGTCATCAGCACCCGGAGGGGATTCACTCTAGATATAACATGGATAGCTTGACCAGTCACATAGTATCGTGTCTTTTGAATGGAGAACACTAAGACAAGATATTCTTTTTCTAAATGGTTATACCTGTGATATGCACTGACCATCATGCGGCTAAAATAGTAGATAGCCTGCTCATAACCTTCTTCACATTTTTTGTGCAAGTAGAGCGCCTAAAGAATGATACATCGCTCGAACGTACAATAATTTTTTTCCACAATTGGGGACCCCAGAACTGAAGGATTTGCGAGGTATTATTTGATGTCGTCAAATGCTCGCTGGCATGCTTCGTTCCAAACAAATGTCACTCCTTTATTCATAAGATGAGTGAACATTTGGCATCATCCTGAGAGATTTGATATAAACCTCCTGATATAAGCCAATCGGCCATGTAGTCCACGAAGCTCCTTAAGGTTACATGGAAGACGCATTTTAATGATGGCTTTGACTTTGTTAGGGTCAAGATGAATACCCTTGGAAGTTATTATGAATCCGTGGAACTTGCCACTAGAGACTCCCATGAAGGACTTGGTTGGATTTACCTTGAGTTGGTATTGACGCATTAATTCGAACACTGTTCTCAGATCTTGAAGGTGATCATATTTAAGATGACTCTTGACTGCGATGTCATCCACATATCATTCTACCGTCTTATGCAAATGCTCACAGAAGATTATACTCATGGCCCGTCGATACGTTGCCCCTACGTTCTTTAAGTAGAAGGATATTACTGTTTAGCAGGATACTACCAACGGCGGAATGACATATTCTTTTCATTATCGGGAAACATATTGATTTGATTATATCCCGAGAAAGCGTCCATGAATGACATGTGATCGAAGCCACATGTTTTGTCAATTATGATATCGATAATAGGGAGAGAGAGTTCGTCTTTTAGATAAACCAAATTTAGATCTCGGTAATCTATGTAGACCCTGATCTTCACATTATTTTTATGACCATAATCATATTGGCCACCTAGTCATGATGTTGCTCTTTCAGGACAAAGTCACATGCTATCAGCTTTTTTACTTCTGGTTCGATTGCATCCATCATATCTAGATCGAACCATCGCTATTGTTGTTTCACTAGTTTAGCATTATGGAGGATATTTAGCTTGCTATCTAGGGATCCAGATCGGGCATATCCTTGTATATCCAGGCAAAGATGTCGATATATTCTCTTATGATCTGTATGAGCACCTGTTTGTCTTCAAAAAAAGCTTTTGCTGATGAAGATTATTTTGGAGAAGAGTGATCTCCTACATTGATCTGGATGATCTCGTCCTCTGTAGACAGTTCGCGTTGTTCAAATTGTATCTCCTATTGTGACTCCATACGTTAGTCCCACAGATCAGTTTCAAAAGTTTCTAGCGATTGGTCATCTTCATCAATTGAGTCGGCTGATCCCATGTTGACGGAAAGAGCATGCTTGAATACTTCATCTAAGCTTCCGTCTGAATCCCAACATGACGATTCAGAAAAGTGAGAATGTATTTTCTCATTCGTCTCTGAGCTTTCAGGATTTGACGGAGTAGTGACATAACCTAAACCACTACATGTTCGCTGGTAGTAGGTTTGGTTTCCCTTTTGGAAATAAGTAGCGTATAATCAAACATCGGCCTTTTCCATAGTTGAGACCTTTATGAGACTTCAAATCATAACCCATATTTTGGATAATATTTTTGGCAGATTGCCTTTATTGATACAGTTGTATTTTTCTAGTATTCTCTTCAGAGTCATCGATATGCGTGATCCTCTTGTTCTTAGATCTGCCAACAACTATATGTTGATATCCATTCCTCTTCGTTGGAATCACGAAATAGGTATCATCATAATATGTATATGAGTTACCTGTTTGGAAGGGTGGAGTTACCGATATGGATAGCGGTTCATAAGCATAAAGTGCATCTAAGAACTCCCTATTATGGGGATCAATATCAATATAGTGCGAAGGAGTATCATCTTTATTCATGAAATACAAGATCTTCTCTTTTTTGATAAAGTCAACAGTGGATTCTGCCTTGATAACAAGCTTAGTGAGATTAACGACTAAGGGATGAGGTTCTGCATTAAATACACGTAATTTCCTCAAATTCGTAACTGCACGTTGTCGGTTAAAAGTGAATAATTGTGCATACTTTTTTCCCTCAGTGGGGAAAATTATATAAATGTGCGCACTATCATGAAGGAAGCACATGCATAATTTTGTGGTCTTTTATGAAAAAACAACACTGCCAGCGTACTTTGGTAGAGGCAGTAACACTGGCGCACCCTGGAGAAAGTAGCAACACTAGCATACTTTGTTGAAAGTAGCAACGCTGGCGTACCTTGGTGAAAGTAGCAACGCTAGCATACTTTGTTAAAAGTAATAATGCTGGCGTACCTTGGTGAAAGTAGCAATGCTGGCGTACTTTGTTGAAAGTAGCAACACTGGCGTACATTGGTGAAAGTTGCAACACTGGCGTACTTTTTTGGAGGCAGCAACATTGGTGCACCTTGGTGGAAGTAGCAACACTGGCCACAAAATGACAACCTGGGTCGGCGTACAAGAGATCTTCAACATTTAATGAATTTGATCTCCTCGATCACCATATTAGCATGTCATCTGCCAGTCTGTTCCATTGAATAACTAGATGACAAGGTTGAAAAAGTACGCTCGTCCATCCGGGTTAGTTTGGTAAAAAAGTGCTCCTCTGAGAGAAAAGTATGCCTCTGCTCTAGCTTTTATGAAAGTGTGTCTCTGCTCTTTTAAGTCATCTGTTGGACCTTAGTATGCGTATTTTTTGTGCTTCTATTATGGAGTGTACTGGGCTACTTTGGGGACTTGAACGGCCATTTCTGTCACCTATATATATGTGAGGGGCGTGTGCGGTCATGACAGTCTCCAACTGATCATGGCACCTAAGCAAGTTGCCAGTTTGGAGCCCTGGCCGCGTGTTGTTGGTATGTCGCCCCCCGTGACTCCTTTTATTCGTACGACGGTCATCGACCTCCTCTTGTCACTCTGGATCAAGTCATCGCGGTAGTGTCCACTTCGGAGTCCTTCGTTATAATGAGGAGGAGGGCGCTGGATGACCTCAAGCTGACCATTGCCTAGCGCTTTCTAGACATAATTAGTCTGACTTAAGACGAGATTGCTACACCCCCAATTGTGAGGGTAAGCTCAAACCCTTCTGGCCCGAATGAAAGAAAAGCACTGTTGACGAGACATTATCTGCCACTGTCTTCACAATGCGGGTGTCCGCACTCAACAAGATTTAATCAGAGTCTTTTATGAGTCCGACTGCTTTCCTTGAGCAACATGTGTTATTATTTTTAGGGACCCGGGCGGCTGTATTATGTAATCCCCTCCTATCTTGTAATATAAAGTTTTATTTTCCCTCGTAAATACTGTCCTGAGAGCGAAAGAGAAACTAGAGGATAACACAGACAAGATGCACATACTCATTGCGTGAGGAAGAGACTAGCACAACGTGTGTACTATCCTATGTAGGGAATATGCCAATACAGTACTCCCATAGGGGTTCTTCGTATTGACCCTATGCTTGAGGCGTATCTTACTCTGCGCATGTGTAGGGCGGCTTCGTCGTACCATTGTTCTACGCGGGCGAGGTATTGCTTTAAAGTTATCCGTATTAGTTGCTCTGCGTGCTATCCTCGACTGTACAAGAGTATTAATTGTTCAGACAGTTGGGTTTTTAGGAGCTCTCCTACATCAGCTTTACTGTCTGTGCGTGGATCATCCCGGGATATGCAGACGCTTGGGCTTCAGTTGCCTAGCAGTCAAATGTCTCTCGATCTTCGTACCGTCAGTGACTTCGACTGGGTCATGAGTACGAGATTCGAGATGTCCCTTTGGTGCACATTCATTGCACCCTTTCGGAAGCCATGCCATTATTGATGTGTTCATCAGCACTTAAACGTCATCTGTGTAGAGGTCATTAATGTTGTTGCGCCTATAAATAGGCGGACGAAAGGAGAGTTTTCTTCACAACTAGATTCTTCCTATGATCCTCATCACCTCTCCTTCTCCTGCTACCGAGGGGGCCGGTCGGAATAAGCATCCCGTTGCTCCTTTGCCACTGCTGACTAAGCATCCTTACGGGCATGTTTGTCTGGGATGTAAAGAAATATTCTGCCTCTCTCACTTTTCCCTTTTTGTCATTTTTTGCTCTTGACACTGAGAGGTGAACGGTGAACCTTACTTACCCATCTGCCATGGTCACGAACATAAACACACGGCCTCATGTATGAACATGTGTTGACGGGGAATGCTCTATTTATGGAGCGTGTGTATACAGCGGTCCTCAGTCTCCTACTGCAAGTATGCGTAGGGAGGTTTGTACGACCATAGAACGGTTGCCTCGCCAAAATACTGACACATATGTATATGCTAGGATGCTAGTTACTTTTGGGTTGCTTGCTTCTCTACATACTGCGCCCGTGTTTTACATGACTAATTGGGCGTAGATCACATACATCCATTTGCTTTTCCAGGTACTAATTGTAAGCTATTTTTTTTCTTATTCAGAGATTGCCTCTGGTTGCTTTAACTTCAATGGAGCATGGAAGGATATAAGTCTCATTGTTCGTCCAGAGCAAGCATATTACTTGAAGACCACAACCGTCTTCAGCCCCGGCTTGTCATGCTAACCACAAAATATGGTCGCTCCTTCTTCTGCCCGTGGCAGAGCTTCTGATTCTCCTTTACGTGTAGATGTGTCTGCCTCTACGTGTAGGTCTCTCTCTTGCATGTTGGAAATACCCACTATTTATAACTTTGAGGGGACATACATGCGCGCATCTCATGCAACCAGGCGGCATTGCATGTTGCAATTAACGACGTATGTTGTCATAAGTTAACACGTGGTCGCTCGGGATTTTGGGTTGCTGATGCCCATAACACTCGTGACACGTGTTGTTGTAGACTTTGAATTTAACTTGTGAGTACGTCCACTCGGCACATGGAAACAACGAAACAATGTGGCATATGGCACTACGGATACATGGTAACACTAGGGTATTGCGGGCACATGGCACCGCGGGCACATGAGAACTCTAAGTTACTAGTAGAGCATGGCACTGCGGGTACATGAGACACTGCTGAGGCTGTTAGCACATAGAGCTAGCTCACTAAGGCACAAATGACTCGATTACTGTAGCGCATGGTGCTGGATCATTGAGGCACATATGGTTGGATCACTGAGGTGCATATGGTTGATTTTCTATGCTTCTACAAGACCTCCTTCAAACTTTTTGAACTTAAAATTTGTAAGTTTTAAACTTTGGAATACTTTGAATAGAAGCATGGAAGACATAACTGGAGGGATTGCTTTGGCACACATGTGAAGCATCCTTATGTTTGGTGCATCTAGGGAGTACTTCCCTTTTGTGCAACAAAGTGTCTGCGCATTAGCTGTTGGGCGCATCAGGAGGTCATTTAGCTAGGAGCATCTAGCTATTGGGCGCAGCAGGCCTATACTGAGATTCATCCATTGACTGTCAGGTTCATCCCTCGGTTTCAACGCCTAAAAATTCGTGAGACATTAATGGCTTCCTTGGTATAAATAAAGGGCTAGGGGAAGGAGAATGGTGCTTTTCCTCCTCACACAATATCTCTGTTGAAGTTGGGCACGAGAAATTAGTCGAGCGGTTTATTGACCCTCTCTCTCTGATGGTCGATCATCCTTCTGTCATCGACAAAGGTGAGGAGTAAGACTTGTCACTCTTTTTGGTTCTTGGGCACTTCTTGGCACTGCCTGTTCGTAACCCTCTTGTTCGTACTTTTTGATCTGCTTTGCTGACGCGCATGGTCGTTTCCAAAGGGCTTTGTCATGAGGGTGCGCTAACGACAAGGATTCTACCCTGGTAGCGTAGGTGATGCTTTCTCTGGACACTCACTTGAAGCATGCGTAGAGAGCTGATGTGCAACCACACTGTAGGGGCATATTCGCCTCTGCATGGTGACGGTTGTCTTTGTATTGTGGTGGCGTGCGTATGTATGTGGGACTTGGTGCCTATATGCGTCCTCAGTGAATGCATAGACAGTTGGTTGACGCATGGTGCATATTTTCAGGAATGTGCGCATTTGTATTTTCTCACAATTATTTTGACTTTTGTATGCTTATTTGTGCGGGGACTATCTCGGATTGCTCTGGTTCTGATGGAGCATGAAAGAATATCATAATCACCATTGTTCATGGTAAACAAGAACATTACCCAGAGGATTATCCGCGATCTTCCAACCTAGCAAACCGTAGCTTCCCTCAATATGCGGCCATGATGTGATGGTTGAATCTTGGGTCGTGTCCTGGCAACCCATCTGAGTGGCAACGACTGGGCTAGTTATCCCAAAAAAGATTTCTAGTCGCATCCTTTTATACGACCGAGTTGGGTTTGCAGAGACTCGTCTCTGCGTTGCAAGCTCCTTTGTTATCCATCAATATGGATTATTTTCTCGTACTGCGGCTTGCACTGAAGAGTCTTGCTGAAGTAATGACCCAGAATGCGTTGTGTTGCCGGATTCACATGTGTTGGTACCAGAAACAACACAGAGGGGTCTCCTTCTTTTCACATGTACCTATAATCTTGAATATTAATGAAAATCCTTGAATGTAATACAATTCTATATGTACTCATGATCTTGAATATTAATAATTTTTTTTCCTTATTTCCTGTTTGGAAATTTTCTTGTTGCTACAGATATCTCGGCTATGAGTATTATTCTAGAGGTAATATGGATGTAGTATAACATCGTAACAGGGATAACGTTAACCATTATCAGAGAAAATATGGACGTGATAAGCTAGAGTAGTTCCATTAAGGAGGTTTGGTGGAGATACCATCTATGATGGTAGGGATCCTGTGATATAGAACCGATAGTCAAGGTAGCTTGCTGAGCACGATCATGGCCGAACATTTTATAGAGAGAGAAAAAAATGAGTCAGAGGTAATATGGACATGACTGCTTTCATAAGCATCTAATAGTTCAGGGGTGATATGAACGTAAACCATTTGCTTTATATGGATTTTTTTTGTGGGGATAACAATAAAAGGGACGAGTCAGAGGTAATATGGACGTGACTGTCTTCTTTTATTGGAGAGAACGACTCATAGTTCAGAGGTGATATGGATGTGAACCATTTGACTTTAGAGAAGGTTTTTGAGGATCCGTTACCCATTGCGTACTTGGGACTCCCGAGTACGGATAACAGATTTGTCCGCATGCTACAGGATAGAGATAATTTGCTGAGGAGGACGCTAACTGAGAGATTGTCCTTTCATGTCCCTCAGCTAGGGATAGAAGAGAGAATGACTTTTTTTTTTTGAAAACTGCCTTCGTTAGGCATAGTACTTTTTAAAAAATTGCCGTTGATGAGCATCATGAGCAAGTTACTGTCGGGCTTAGCGAGCGTATATGTGCTATTGGAATAAACTGTTTCTACCACAAAGTGGCCCTCCCATTTAGGTTAGAATTTTTCTGCCTTCTTGGGGTTCTTGATCATTGGTCTTTTCACAGCGAGGACTTGGTCGCCCACTTGAAATGTTCTTTCTTTGAATTTTTTGTTGAAGGTGCTAGACAGTCGTACTTGGTATAGCTCAATGCGTTATTGAGCCAAGAGGCACTTTTTATCGAGTGCTTCTAATTCTTGCAAGCGTCGATGATGATTATCTTCGCTGGTCAGCTGATTAGAGAGTGAGCCTTCGGTTGTAGAATCTATCCGACTCCGTAGCCACCATAGTCGGAGCGAATCTAGTCAGCCTGCAAAACTCGGCTGCATATCCATCTACGGTCCTGCCGGCCTGCTTGAGACGGATGAACCTCCTTTGGAGCTCATATTGTGCTACGATTCAAAAATACTTGGCCTAAAACTGAGTCATAAAACTTTCCTAAGAGATAGGATGCCTCAAGCAAACTTCCACCGATGCCTCAATCGGACCTGATCAACTTGTTCCTCTGCCGGAACCTTTGCTGCTGCCAAGATAACTTCGATGTCTTGGCGCCACGCGTCTGCCGTGATGGCGTCCTCTGTGCCGTCAAAGTATCTCGGGTAAAGCCGACAAAATATGACTGACGCCGCCGAATCTATTCTTTAGCCTCTCTCTAGAGTGTCTACACCCCTTGATTCAGTAAGACATTCTGTTTCTGTTGCCGAAATTGCTGATGCTGTTGGGTTGCTAACATCCCTCATATAATCTCCAATAATGCTGGAGTGTCAAGTACCGCTGGTACTGTTGGAGGTACTGGGATCTCTGGGGTCTGTCGTTCAACATGATCTGCTACTGGTTTGACAGACTTGACTTGCTCAATCACTGGCTCAACCCGTACCTGACTCAGAGTAGGTGTTGCCCCTCACTACGGCCTAGGGGGACCCTGACCTGCCAATTTTTTTGCTCCAGCAACTGAAAAATCCCTACAGAAAAGGACAAGAGACATCAAGAACAGGACGGGAAGGATCAAAGAAGCAATTGATTCTATATCCAAAACATGGCATCGAGAAGAATAAATTTAAGATTTCAAAGGCACATGTTTGATTGAGACTCCTAGGACCCTGACACCCCACAAATCTGAAAATACAGATCTGCATGGGCTACCACTAAAAACTTGTCAAGCCTACTACCAGAATAAGGAGACGGACATGGCCAGTTATCCCGTACAAGGTACTATACGTCGTACGGCGATCACAGCTGTAACTAAACAAGGGGATGCATACTACAAGCAAGTCACTAAGGGTCACACAGAACATCTATTGTCTCAATCAGTCAAACAAGAATAGCAACATAGAACATGTATGATAAAGTTGTAAGGTGTCCTAATCGTCCACCAAAATATTCTAGAAACCAGTTGTACAAAATAGGAAACCAGTTATAGCAGAAGTACATGATCATGATCAGTTATAGTCTGATTAATTACAATCATGTAAGGAAACTAAATGTCCAGATCTACGGCTAACATGTGCCGGTGGCTAAACTCCTAAAAGAGAAAATATGCAATATCGAGTAGGGAAGAAGAAACCCACTCGTGTCCCCCAGCCGCCATCCATTTGGTGTGCGCCATTGTTCGAAAGAAAGTACGTTGGATCCTTGGGTTTTGGCTCTAAACCTGGCCATACAAAACCAGTGGGGTTAGACACCAAATAGCAAGTACTACAATAGAAGCACGAATTAAGAAATAAAACCAGAGAACATATATATAGTTCTGTCTCGTAGTTTTGGTCCATAGCCTATCGTGATAAAACAATCTAACCCTACAACCAAACAAGGACAATAGTTAGACCATCGTACCATGATAGTACGTATCCCTAAACTATTTAACAGAAGATACAACCATAAACAAGTTCCATTACAACATCGGCCAATCACTTGTACGGCTTGCTAGGTGGAGTCTGGGTTATCCCGGAGATATTATGCATGCAATAAAAATCCTCAGATTGAACCATGTGCTAACAGGGCTAGCCGAGCCATGATAATCTCCACTTAGCATATAGTAGTTATGTACCGGTCCCTCTTATGGCCACTGTGCTAAGATCGCATAGAACATATAGTAAAATATAATAGTCGGATATAAAAATCCACTAATGAGGATTTAACAATATCCAAATTAGGCCAACCTTCACTCCCTAGATGATTGAGGGTGGCTAGTTAAGCACGATCTCGAGATTTTGTCCCTCCCAATGCTCTACAAGTTTTAGTAGCCTAGAGTTAACCCTTCGGTTATCTGGAATCATATTGCGTGGTCACATGTTATTTCCCTTATATGTACCGCAATACAGACACACTGGATACGAGTCAACTTTTTTACTTGGCAGTTCAATTTGGATTCATCCAACGTGATGCAACAATCAACACAAGTCCTAGCCACTCTTAGTTATTGACCAATTATCATGTCCATGCTGGAGGAATCATATCATATTACATGTCGCATAGCACGTAGGTATACCTCGATAAAAAATATGTAATATAATCGCGTTGGAATACTTAGCACATAGCACGTAGTAAGTGTATCAATACAGATACTAATAGTCGAGTCAAGTTACCAATCTTTGGTAAATCACATGAGTTCTAGCACAAAAAATATATTGGTCATGTCAGGCACATCGGTAACCAAATTCACTTAGCGATTGGTCTATTTGTACACATGGTCGGGTCAATCCCAGCAGATAGCTACTAAGTCTAGTCTCACTTACAGTCATCAGGATCACTCCTAAAATATAATGAAGTATCCAAACCAAGCAAAATAAAAATGTGCGCGCATGAAAATAGCTCGCCTCATAGACAACTGACCGCCTAGACTGCTTGTCTCATAGACTGCTTGCCTCATAGACAACTTGCCTCATGGACAACTTGCCTTATAGACAACTTGTCTCATAGACAATATGCCTCATGGACAGCTTGTCTTACGGACAATTTTCCTCATGGGATGCTCGCCGCATAACATGCTCGCAGCATAACATGCTTGCCGCATAACATGATCGCCGAATAGACATGCTTCGCCTCATAGATGCTCGCAGCATAGACATGCTCGCCGCATAACATGCTCGCCGCATAGATGCTCATAGCATAAACATGCTCTAACATGATCGCCGCATAGACATGCTCGTCGCATAACTTGCTCGTCGCATAACATGCTCGCCGCATAACATTTTGTTTTCTCCAAACAACAAGTTCAGCAATGGCAGAAAGCTTAAAACAAAAAATTTGTTTTTTCATAAAAATATTATTTTAACTCCAAATCAAGTGAACCAAAAGTCAAAATTGTACGAAATTGAATGCTCTATCACGTCAAACAACTAGATTTTGAAGATACCAAGTTTAAAGAGATAAAACCAAGAAAATACCTAGAACCTATGAAAACTCTAATCTTCAAATGTAGATCTACTCATATCCATCCATCAAAATAAAAAACTCAAAGTATTAAAACTGCTTAGAATCATAATGCACACATATTAGACTAATAAAATGCAAGAAAAAAGTAAAATTTAAAATCTAAGGGTTTTTCCATGTCATGCAAGGTGTACTTGTCTAAAATGAAGAAAGAGAGAAAAATGAGAGAATGAGGGAAGAGAGAAAGATGTTGATTTATATAATTAGGGTTTGAGGTTTAGACCAAGGGTTCAAATCATGACAAAACTAACCCAAACAAATAAACCATGAACCAATCTAAACCAAAGAATGAGTCTAGTCTCCATGCAACCTAATTATGATGCAAGCAAGAAATAATACGTTTTAAATACGTATTTCGAGAATGGGAAGTGACAGCAAGTATAGGGAATCCACTTAGGAGTATACTACTCTCTTTAGGACCAGAAGATCACTGACCTGGGAGTAGGCTGGCACTTATACTGTATATCCCTTGAAGTTGCATCTGAGCATCAGGGTGCAAGCTTATATGACCGGGGTAATGGCAGGTCAGTATTGTCGGGTGGATTCTTTTGTTGGCTACATAGCATTCGGCCTTCACACTGATCTATATGAGCTATGATGGATGCTCCATTGAGATGTATCTACATAGCTGGTTTGCAAGGCAATTCGGCTATGATCAATTTTACGTTGGGAATGCTACTACTTACCTTTGGTCCTCCAAAGGATTGATTGATGGAGCCCGTGGGTGGCGATACTTCAGCATGGGATGCACCGGTGCCGAATTTACCCTACCCTCCAGGAATGCTCCATTATGCATGTTGCATTCTTACACTAACTTCTATTGCTCGATCAACAAATTTTATCAAGATTTTGATCTGAGGTGTAGCTTCAGAATAATAGAGGAGGAAACTACTAAGGTTACGGAGGAAGATGTTGATTCATTGGTGGAAGAAGAGAACAATTCTCCTATGGATGTCATACAAGAACCACTCATGGGCGAGTTAGGGGAACATCCTGATCCTGCCATGCATATCTCTTTAAAGTCACAAAAGCACAAGATAATGCCTCCCACCGAGCGTCAGCCTGCCAAGAAGAGGACTACAATCCCAAAGAAGCGACAACCCATGCCTCCAGCCCCTTCGAGTAGGAGTTTGTTCCCTTCACCAACCAGTTCTCCCTGTGCAGCCGGGACATCAACTGTCCCTCTAGTTGTTCAGAGTATTACTGTGTCTGCTCCTCTTACAACCACTATGGGAGTCAGCGCATCGAGTTCCTTTGTTGTTGCAGTGACCAACATCTCCACCTCTCAGGCGATCGAGGTAAATCCTGTTCTTGATGCTACGGCTAAACTTTATTTCCCAATCATTTATGTAGCACCTGAATTGTCTTGCCTCTTGCATCCTACCATAATCACTAAGGAATGCTTTATTACTACGACTTCCTTCGGTTGGGAAGATGCCAAAATAGAAGTGATTCTTCCTTCCCCAACTAGCACTCCAAGAGGGGAAAAGTCTTCCGGCCAGATGTAATCACATGTTGACACGACTATGGAAGAATTTTAGGGTACGATCCCAAGGACTGACATTGATGCCACAATGTCAGAGATGGAGACGAAAGGAGGAGGGTATGGCGACCCTCTTCCTGATGTTAGCTCCCCTCAAATAAGCATCTCCCTGGCAGAATTGAGAACTTCTCTGGAGGGCCAGGCACCTGATAATGAATATGTACCGGTTGGATCGGGTATGTGCTTCTCCATTCTTTCTATACCATAAGTTAATGCATTACAGACTTCACTAGCACAAGTCTATGCATGTTATCCCAGGCTGGAAGGGGACAAGGTATCATTCATTCCTTCAGATTTATTTGCAGGTTCACTTTAATATCCAGTTCACTAACTTTATTTTATTGATATGTTGCAGGTACAGAGTCCTATGAGGAAATTCTTCCTGAACCTATAGAGGAAATGGATGTTACGAAGCCAGAAATAACTCCTGCGGTCAAAGTTACTGGAATGACCAACATCGTTGGGAATGAAGGGGCAGTCGACTCGGTAGTACTGACAGTAATATCATCTACCGTCGGGTTGTCGGTACCAACTATTAATCGAGGTAGGGTATCCTCAGTGATGGTCCCACCACCTCCTGTGTATACTACCGAAGTTACTACCGTAACAACGTCACCATTTCCTCCTCAGAGAAGAGGATTAGCTGCGATAGCTGCAACTCCCGATTCTGATGACTACTTTAACACTGTAGTCCAGATCTAGACAAGTGCCTTTTATGGAATGATGGCGTGTGCCTTGAAAATGGTGCTTGACAAGAACTTATCTTTCAATGAAATAAGAAACATGGTCTCCTCTAATATCCAAACTATCAACAGTTGCAAGTGCGAGGAGCGTGCCTCAGCATTATTGTAGATCTTGAATGGTTTTGAGTAGCTAATTAACGAATACTTGCAGCTTCATAAAGGACATCTTGCTCCACTTTTTGAGGCAAAGTATAAGTCTATAACTACTCAATTCCAAGAACAAAAGGCAGACTTTGAATAGATAAAGAAAATGCATGAGGCACATTATGCTCAATTATTAGAAAATTGAACGACACCAACTCTTCAATCATCCAGCGTCGCTCAATTAAAGAAAATATTTCTTCTGAGATATCCCAGCTCGAGGCCTTGATCAGGGAGTCT
The DNA here is from genome assembly GCA_036927795.1 of Iris macrosiphon. Taxonomy (NCBI): domain Eukaryota; kingdom Viridiplantae; phylum Streptophyta; class Magnoliopsida; order Asparagales; family Iridaceae; genus Iris; species Iris macrosiphon. Next base: position 93,828,645 of record JAYESA010000012.1, read on the forward strand.
CATGGGAAAATAATAAAGTTGCAAGATGAGCATTGAGGGAATTCGACTGGGTACCATTTGATGAATAACTATCTCTCCGGTCTCGAACAAGCGAAGGCGGCTATAGATCAGGCTTGGTCGAGAATTGTCGAAACATACACTCCTTTGACCAAGTATGAAGTTAAAGAGTCTAGGATGGTTGAGACCAGAGAAAAGGCTGAGTATAGGAGAGATCAGTGACTAGTTCGGCTGAGGGATATTATTAGCGACCTCTCAGCTCCTCCTTAGTAGCATTGAGGACTTTATCTTGTATTTTTTTCTCTGTAATGGCTCCAACATTTTGTAAGTCAGTTCTCTTTGACATCAAATAAAAGCGCTTTGTTTGGTCATAACTTCTTTTGCTTGGAAAATTTGACTTGCACGTTCCTCTTATATTTTTGTAAACTTATTACTCGTTGTGTACTTCGAGCCAAGTAAAGATAATAAGTTAAGGCAATTATCACTATCAGAGACAATAGAAAGTTGGTGGGTAGAACGTTTGCTCAGAGATGATATGGGCATGACAAATTGTCAAATCAAGATTTTGCTAGAGATATTTGCTTAAAGGTAATATGGATATAGCAAAATATATTTCTTTAGGAACTTAATATTTTGCGGGAAAAAAATGTAGAGGTAATGTGGACATGACTATTTTGCTTATTCTATTTGGGAGAATGAAGATAGATAGTTCAGAGATAATATGGACGTGAACTATTGTTAGAAATATTTTATCCTAGCTAGGGAGGAAATATTCAAGAGTATCTCCAATCCAACTGGGATCAGAAATAAGACATCTTTAGAGCGGCTACGCTCTAAGAATATAGTAACTTGCTTTGAGTGATCTCAACGAGAATATTTTGTCAAATCCGGAGTTTATTCCACTAGGGAATTTTTGGAGGATCTATTACCTATTGCGTATTCAAGACTCTTGAATACATATAATAGCTCGAGATGAAAATAGTTTTATTGACGCTTTTTAGGAAGAGCTATTGGCAATAACAATCTCTAACCACACTGTGAAAAAGAAGTTTTAGGTCGATCCATTATCCATAACGTATCCAAGACTCTTGAATAAATATATGGATTTTATAATATATTGTAAGGGGTAAATATCATACTATATATTTACATTGCTGTTAATAGAATAAAAGGAATGTAGACACTGTACATTCAAAGTACTCCGCTGGGAATAAGGAAGCACAAGTCTAACTTAGACGTAGTACTTTTTGATGAATTTTCCATTGATCGGTATCCTCAACAAATCTCCGTTAGGCTTTGCTATCCTATATGCACCGTTGGAATATACTGATTCCACAATGAAAGGGCCTTCTCTCACGTCCAGTCCTAAAATACGTAGGACTAGGAATACGTAAGCATGCCAGCTGTATATATATGGTAACTCCAATATATGAAAACCATAACACATGCATACTTTGTATTATGAATAATAATTCATAAGTGATACATAATGTCACAAGTCACAGGCAATACTAATCTCATCCACAAAACCCAATAGAAATAAATAATCAAATATGACAATGAACCCAGTATGAAATAGTCGAAAAGAACTAATGGTTGGGTTGAGACAAATCCACTACCAAACTAGAATATGAAAGAAAATATACTAAGTACATTATCTTATGACTAAAGAGGCTTGAAAGGAAGACCTCTTTGAAAGAGAAAGAAGTAGCAAGTCCTGATCCGTGCTCCTACAAGTAGTCATGTTCGTCTACACTTGGAAAGGGACCAGATCATCAGAGGGACGTAACAAGATACATAGAAGCATGCCAATCATAAACTGAATATAAACGTATGTACTGGGTAAACTAACCAAGCTACGTGATTGCAATTGAGGATAACCTTCGCACGAATGGGCTATCTGGCTAAAATAGAATCGATAAAGACTCCTCTGAGACTAGAGGTCTAAATGTACATAATCTATCCAATCATATGCATAGACCGCAAAGCATCCCCTGAATGCTAGAGGCCAATCTCTCTTATATAAATCCATGGTCGTCAACCCGCATCTTCCTCAAAGCGTAAGGTCATAGAAAAGTATAAATTAAAACGACTCGTGTATATGCTCCCCACTCAAATGATTGTCCGGATTGTAACCATGACATGATATGTCCAGTTCCTCACCACTATGTCAATGAATGCACCTAAACAACAAAATATGAACTCAGCCGACACGCCGGTTCGTACTGATGATCAGTCGAATATGACAGTACGTGCCCTCACGCGTATTACACATCCTTGTATGTACAAAGTACGTGTTAAGATCATGGAGATATGAGAATACCTCACAATTATAGGGTGGACACAAAACTCTAGGTCAATATGCATAGTAAATAAAATAAAGATGACGCAATCAGCCGTTGCACCAAAATCTATCTTGGACGCTCAATTTTTGTAGAAAATAACTAGGTAAATAAGTAACATAAATACAAAATGCTATAGAAAATATAAATAAACAGTCATCATGGCAAGGTATACTTGCCTGGTATCCGAGCAGAATTTAGATAATATCATGACAGTGAATACGTCAAGTCAATAGTAGCACAAAGAGAGAAAGATGTACAAACGTCACCGAATGCTAAAATAAATATCATCAACATTCCCAAAATAAGGAAGATAGTCAGAAAATACTACCCTTTCGTCCAATTTGGACACAGGGGCAAAGAAATAATTTTCGATTAAAGCAGAATCCACGTGTGGGCCACTTTGCATCAAAAAATGTGTCAAGATTAAAGGTCTCTAAATAGGATAAATTATAGGTAAAAAAAATCTAATTGACGATACGAACACAACGAAATATCCAGTTTTGGATTCCGGTGAGCCGATCAAAAATCACTCATTAAGTCAAACCGTGGGGCTAGCGAAACGGTGGTTCGGTCAACTATCTCAAAATTACGTGAAACTTGGGTCACAGGACCAGCATGATACCACGAATCAGTTGACGTAAGTTTTGTCACGTTACGATGAGCGATCACAAACTTCTAGGGTATTTTGTAATACGTCGATATGGGAGACTTTTTACCAATACGGGTTTTTTGGCGTGCACACACGTCCAAATCAACTTTCGCAAAAGTTCACACATTATGATATACCATACGAGCCTTTCTATGTGATTGGTACATGACGAGGTGGTTTGATTTGGCGAGGTGCACCCCGTATTGCCAAATTTTAATTTTTGAATATATGATTTTTATCCAACTTTGGACTGGTTTTATTCGATGAGTACATCGAGTTAATTAAAGTTAAAAGAAAAGTTTTTTTGTCCTATATGTTTTCAATAAATACCTTCAAATAGATTCTCAAAATTTTACATGATTTGGAAGAAAACTGGCCGTGAACATGGGTACTTGGACTGATTTTCTGAACTATTTTGGAAAAGTTTTTCGTCCAAATTTGGATTAATTTTTTTCCAAACCAGGACACCAAAAAACCGCCCTACTTGAAGGGAATCCTAGAGGGTTATGCTGTGAGCGTGTACGAAGAAATCGTTCGTAAAAGAAGCAACGTAGAGGGAGAAATATTACCATGAAGTAGGGATGTGGCTGTGATGTTGTTCCTGTCTGTCCATGCGCGGGGGGCCTATCGGGGCTGTGGCGGCCGGCGGTTGACGGTGGACGGCGGTTGTCGGTGGAAGCCGGGGAGAAGTCACAGAGGTGGAGGGGGTGACTATGCCTAGAGAGGTCGCGATAACTTTGGGAAGTTCTACACGGGTTTGTTTGCCGAAGAGATTTGTATCGGGTTTCTATTTATATCCTCTAGGTTTAATTCGAATTTCCAATAGATTTTACCATTGATTTGAATTCAAATTTGTGCAGGGGAATTGGGTTAATCTAGAGAGAATCGAAAAGGGATCACATAGGATTTTACTTGTATGGATTTGGTTAAAATTTGCCCAGGCTTTGTTCACTTGAAAACCAGGTTTCCTCTTCGGCTTAACCCTCAAGCTTGGGATCCGGTTTTGTATACTGGGGAAGATGAACAGTAGCTGTTCATCAACAGGTTTTTTTTCTTATTTATTTTCCTTTCTTTTAACTTTTACCTTTCTTGTTTTATTTTTAATTCCTCTTTTATTTTATTATTATTATTATTATTATTATTATTATTATTATTATTATTATTATTATTATCATTATTTTTGTTATTAATTTTTTTTATTTGCTTCTTTGTTTATATTATTTATATTTTAGTATTTATGTACAATTTTTTTTATTTCTATTGTATTATTAGCTATATTTCTATATACTACCATGGGTACAAATAACTATCTTATTATAATTATTTTATTATTCAAATTAATTAACTAAAATAAAATTAAAAATTGAGATATTTTATATTTTACCCAACTTACAAGAATTTCGTCCACAAAATTAAAGTTAAAGCACAATTCTAAAATAAGAGAAGGCAATATGGTAGAGAAGAGTCAAGTATGAATTATCGTACTCCAAACTTGGGAAGAAGAAAAATATAAATCATACATTAAATTCTAAGGATTAGTTTAGTATGCTTAAATAAGGTAATATGTCCCGAATAATTTTTAGTACAAGGAGAACTTGCACATGGAATCGAGGATGCGAGGAATATGATAGAGAAGATTAGTAACCCAATGGGACGATGTGTTGATAGAAAATATAATACTACTACTACTACTGCTACTCATGTTATGTACAAGTTTTATGGGTATGCCATCTAGTTAAAATATTAAACTATCCTCATGGATGCTAACCCACTATATATATTCAATTCAATATTGATCTATAGTTCTAAAATTCTATGTCATAATGCAGTATATATCTAGTACTATCCATATGTCAAACTTCCATCAAACACGAGCATTTGTCTTTCTGAAATGGGGGAGGACAAAAAAACAATAATAAGAAGTCCAAGAATGATATGATCGAATATAAATACGAGGTTCAAAGGCGATGGTAGAATTCAAAAAAGAGTTATCAAGTCAGTTGTGGATGAGATCTTATTTTGGTAAATTCCTATTTGAAGGCTCATTTCAGTACAGTTACATAACGGATAGTATATGCTCGGACCTGTCTAGAGGGCAAGTATATTTGTCTAATAAGCTAAGTCAACTATATCTCAATCCACATATTATAATCTCACATGAGAACCAAGTGCATTAATGTTGATCAGACAATAATATACCATTGCCTCATGGATACAAGTACCAAGAAATACAATATGTAATAAAGTTGGCTAGACCTTAAAACAACTGTCCGAACAAGCTCATGACAAGAATAAAGCTTGCAAAACTAGGCTATACAACAGAATAAGTTGAACAAAAAATAAATATAATAATAGGTAATGATGAATGTAAATATAAAAAGATTAAACTCATCAAGAATCCAAAAGACGTCTGTTGTTTGTGCCTCTACAATTGCCATACTAACTTCTTGTCTAAATATCTGGTCAACCAAATAGGGTATGGACCTTAAAAACTCTAAAATCGAGATAAACACTATCTTCCTATACTAGCATATATTTAGTGTCATTCAATTATACTTCATTAATGGGTCATAAGGACTATGGGATGCTAGGTTGTGAGGCATGCTACCCAACTGACAAGAACTTAACTAATAGTGTAATTGATCGACGGGACATATATACCTAGTACTAGTCACCTTCATAACCACTATCAAGCATGAAAGAGAAGATAAGGGTTACATTGTGAAAGGATCAAGCAAGATGCAATTCAAGCAGTCAAATTAGAATTCAAAATAAAATCAAGGAAGGTGATCTAAATAAGTGGATGAGATCCTATACTCTAATCCTATACGCAGGCTTGCTCGGTACAGTAACATAACCGAGATAATATGCTCTCAACCTGCATGGGCCGCCACAAAAATATGTCACACCCCAGTACCATAATACGTATGATTAGGAATACGTAAGCATGCCAGCCGTATGTATATGGTAGCTCCAATATATGAAAACTATAACACTTACGTATGCTGTATTATGAATAATAATTCATAAGGGGTACATAATGTTACAAGTCATAGGTAATACTACTTATCAACAAAACCAAATAGAAATAAATAACCAAATATGACAATGAACCCAATATGAAATAGTCGAAAAGAACTAATAGTTGGGTGGAGACAAATCCACTACCAAACTAGAATATGAAATAAAATATAGTAAGTACATCATCTGATAACTAGAGAGGCTCGAAGGAAAGACCTCTTCAAAAGAGAAAGCAGTAGCAAGTCCTAATCTGTGCTCCTGCATGTAGTCATGATCGTCTACACCTGAAAAGGGACCAAGTCCTCAGAGGGACGTAACAAGATACATAGAAGCATACCAATCATAAACTGAATATAAACATATGTACTGGGTAAACGAACCAAGCTACGTCAATGCAATTGAGGATAACCTTCACACAAATGGGTTGTCTGGCTAAAATAGGATCGACATAGACTCCTCCGAGACTAGAGGTCTATATGTACATAATCTATCCAATCATATGCACAGACCGCAAAGCATCCCCTGGATGCCAAAGGCCAATCTATCTCATATAAATCTATGGTCGTCAACCCGCATCTCCCTCAGAGCGTACGTTCACAGAAAAGTAAAAATTAGCCCAAACGACTCGTGTATATCCTTCCCACCAAAATGACTGTCCGGATCGTATCTATGACACGATACGTCCAGTATCTTACCACTAAATCAATGAATGTACCTAAACAACAAAATATGAACTAAGCCGACACGCGCCTGTTCGTACTGATGATCAGTCGAATATAACAGTACGTGCCCTCTCACGTGTATCACACATTTGTGTATGTACAAAATACGTGTCAAGTCATGGAGATATAAGAATACCTCACAATTATAGGGTGGTCACATAACTCTAGGTTAGTATGCATAGTAAATAAAATCAAGACGATACAATCCGCCGTTGCACCCAAGAATTTCTTGGACGCACAGTTTTTATAAATAATAACTAAGTAAATAAGTACCATAAATATAATATGCTCTACAAAATATAAATTAAAAGTCATCATGACAAGGTATACTTGCCTGGTGTCCGAGCAGAGTTTAGACAATGTCCTGGTAGTGAATACGTCAGGTCAACAGTAGCACAAAGAGTGGAAGATATACAAACATCTCCGGATGGTGAAATAAATATCACCAACATTCCCGGAATAAGCGAGATAGTCAAAAAATACTACAGTTTCGTCCAATTTTGACACAGGGGCAAAACAATAATTTTTGGTCAAAGTGGAATCCATATGTGGGCAACTTCGTACCGAAAAATGTGTCAAGGTTAACGGTATCTAAATAGGACAAATTATAGGTTAAATAAATTCTAATTGATAATACGAACATAATGGTATGTCCAGTTTTGGATTTCAGTGAGCCGATCACAAAATAACTAATTAAGTCAAACCATAGGGCCCACAAGACGGTGGTTAGGTCAACTGTCTCGGAATCACGTAAAACTTGGGTCACAAGAACAACGTGATATCATGGATCCATTGGTGCAAGTTTTATCATGTTACGATTAGCGATCACAAACTTCTAAGGTAATTTACAAAATATCGATACGGGGGACTTTTTACGGATACAGATTAATTTCGGCGTGCACACACGTCCAAATCAACTTTCGCGAAAGCCCACATATCGGGATATACCATACGTGCCATTGGTTGCAATTGGTACATGAATAGGTGGTCCGGTTTGGGGCACTCCGTATCATAAAATTTTAATTTCTGAAAACATAATTTTTATCCAACTTTGGACTAGTTTTATTTGATGAATACATCAAGTTAATTAAAACTAAAAGAATGTTTTTTCTATCCTATATGTTTTTAATCAACGCCTTCAAATAGATTCTCAAAATTGTACATAGTTTGGAAGAAAACTGGACATGAACTAGGGTACTTTAACTAATTTTTGGAACTATTTTGGAACAGTTTTTCGTCCAACTTTGGATCAATTTTTTTTCCAAATCAGGAGAACAAAAAATATCCTACTTGAAGAGAATCTTAGGGGTTATGTTGTGAGCGTGTATGAAGAAACGTTCATAAAACGAAGCAACGGAGAGGAAGAAACATTACCATGAAGCAGGGATCATGGTTGTGCTGCTGTTCCTGTCAGTCCGCGCGCGGGCGGCCAATGTCGGCTACGGCTACCGGCTGTTGACGGCGCCCGAAGGTCATCGGTGGTGGCCGGGGAGAGATGGCAGAGGTGGAGGGGGTCACGAAGCATAGAGAGGTCACGATAACTTTGGGAAGTTCTACACGGGTTTGTTTGCCGAAGAGATTTGTATCGAATTTTGATTTATATCCTCTGGGTTTAATTCAAATTTATAACAGATTTTACCCTCGATTTGAATTTAAATTTGTGCCAGGGATTGGGTTATTCTAAAGAGAATTGAAAAGGGATCGCATAGGTTTTCACTTGAATGGATTTGGTTGAAATTTGCCCAAGCTTTGTTCCCTTGAAAACTAGGTTTTTACTTCGGCTTAACCCTCAAGCTTGGGATCGGGTTTTGAATACTGGGGAAGATGAACAGTAGCTGTTAATCAACAGGTTTTTTTTCTTATTTATTTTTCTTTCTTTTAACTTTTATCTTTTCTTGTTTTATTTTTAATTCTTTTTTCAATTTTATTATTAATAACATTATCATTATTTTTGTTATTAATTTTTTTATTTGCTTCTTTGTTTATATTATTTATATTTGTTTATTTACGTACAAAATTTTATTTATTTATATTGTATGATTAGCTATATTTCTATATACTACCATGGGTACAAATACCTATCTTATTATAATTGTTTTATTATTAGAATTAATTAACTAAAATAAAATTAAAAATTTAGGGGGTTTACACCTTCCCATTTAGCTTGGAACTTTTCTTTACTTTTGTGCGTCATTATCATCGGTCTTCGGACAGATAAGATAAGCTCACTGACTTGAAATATAATTTCTTTGACTTTCTTTTTAAAGACTTTGGAGATACATACTTGGTATAGCTCAATGTGCTATTGAGCTTGCAAACGCTTCTCAACCAATGCTTCTAACTCTTATAGTCACGAACGAACATTGTTTTCGGGGGTTAGCTAGTTGAACAAAGCTATCCTGAGAGAAGGGATCTGGATCTCGAGCTACCTCGTACTCCTAGACCAGAGAGTATGGCGTACTACCAGTAGGAGTCAGTATCATTATCCGATAGGCCCATAAACATTTTTCAGGTTTTTCGTTCCAGTCACATTTATTGGATGAAACAAATTTCTTGAGTTGCTTGATTATGATTTTATTGAAGGCTTCTGCTAGATCATTATCTGTAGGGTTATACGATGTAGATGCAACATTCTGGATCATGTTCTTGTCACAAAATTGATAGAATGTCTGGTTGGCAAATTATGGTCCGTTGTCATAAATTATCCTCCGAGGAACATCGAGCGGTATATGACATGATATTTAACAAAGCTAATCACATTAGACATCTTTACTTCTATGATTGATACCGCTTCTGCCCACTTGAAGAAATAATTGGTTATTATAGAATGAACCGATGACCTGTAGTCGAAGGCGAGCTGATAGACCTATGATGTCCATTCCACAAGCTTCAAAGGGCCAAGATGCAACCGTAGGGTGCAGAAATTCTGACGGTTGGTATATAAAATCAACGTAGATTTAACATGCTCTGTATTTACGAGAATAGTCTAATCTCCCACTATGGTGGGCAAATAGTAACCCATTCTTCTTAGTCTATCTTGCAGTTTAGGGCCTGGTTGGTGTGCCCCACAAGTGCCATCATGGCTTTATGAAGCGCTCTCTTTGATTTAATATCTGAAAGGCATTACAGCAAGAGCCCATTATATAACGTTGATACAAAATTTTGGATGATGCATGATAGTAGAACCGGAGAGAGAATCTCTTAATGGAGGTCGCTTCTTTTGGGTCATCCGGAAGAATCCCATAGGCTGTAGAGTCTATGAAAGGGAACCTCCTATCTTTAGAGTCGAGTGTTGCCTCTGTTGAATATGTAGATTTTCTTTGGCGGATAACAACTCTCGACCAATCACTGTGACCGAATATTATCTTCTGAGTGGGATAGCCAATGAAGTCGCTAAACCAACGAGAGCGTCAACTTCCATATTATGCAGTCAAGGTACGTTCTCGATAAAGAATCCTGAGAAGGTTGAAGCTAGCTCGAACGTAGCACGACAATAGGGGATGAGGTCTTCATGACCGACTTTATACTCTCCTCTAACCTGATTGACTATCAGCTTAGAGTCGCTATATATAGGCCTCTATATATTCCATATCAAGCTGTTTGGCTAACTGAAGGCCAATGAGCAGAGTATTGTATTCCTCTAAATTTTTGGAGCAAGGATCTCTTATAGGATATATACGATGTATCAGCAACTTATCAGGTGAAATGAGGACTATCCCTACACCGGCGATGATGTTGCCATTGTGCCCTATTCTTGATGCACCATCGAAAAATATTTTTTTAAGTGTTATACCCCATTGCCTTGTCAGACTCCAAGAATTTATCTGGAATGTCATCGTATAATTTTGAGGTTTTACGAACTGGATGGGCCGCAAGGAAGTCAGCCAGAGGTTGACCTTTCACAGCCTTCTGTGGGACGAACAACATGTCGTTAGGTGATAACAAAATTTCCCATGTAGCTAGGCGAGAGTCGAGTGTACTAGGTTTAGTCATCACCACCCCGAGGGGATTCACTCTAAATATAACATGGATAGTTTGACCAGTCACATAGTATCGTGTATTTTGGATGGCAAACACTATGGCAATACAATCTTTTTCTACATGATTGTACCTGTGCTTTGCACCGACCATCATATGACTAAGGGAGTAGATAGCCTATTCATGACCTTTATCACTTTTTTGTGTGCAAGTAGAACGCCTAAAGAATGATCCATCGCTCAAAAGTACAATAAAAAAGGTTAATCCATAATTGGGGACACCAGAACTGGAGGATTTTTGAGGTATTATTTGATATCGTCGAATGCTTGTTGGCATGCTTCATTCCAAACAAACGTCACTCCTTTCTTCATAAGATGAGTGAACGGTTGGCGTCATCCCGAGAGATTTGATATAAACCTCTTGATATATGCTAATCGGCCTTGTAGTCGACGAAGCTCCTTAAGGTTACGTGAAAGACGCATTTCACGGATGGCTTTGACTTTGTCAGGGTCAAGATGAATACCCTTAGAAGTTATTATGAATATGAGTAACTTGCCACTAGAGACTTGTCACTACCATATTTTCTAGGAAAGAATATTTTAGTAATTTCCTAATTAATTAAATATTGTGCTTGTTAAATAATTATTTGTTGTGTTATTTAATTGTTGTTAGATGTTAGTTATTTATTTGGACTTGTGTTAGTGGACCTAACTAGTTTAGTTTAGACTCATGGACCAACATGTACTAATTGTTAGAATTTAGCCCAATTAGAGAGCTTATTGATTAGGAGGATGATTAATTTAATTTAAACCATTATACTAGAAGCTTTTCTCCTTAATTATTTCTTTATGAGAGGCCTCAAGGGGTATAATGGACATTACATAGTAGCTTGAGGAAGGGGTAGAGGGGGCCGACCTATATAAGAAGAGGCAGAAAGTTTTCCTCTCCTCTTTTCATTTAAAAACTAGATCTAGAATTTTTCTCAACAAAATTCCTCCATTCCTATATCATTTTCCTACCAAATTTTATCCCAATTCCTTCCCAAATCACCATTGGAGACTAATGGAGCAAGGATCTAGAAAGAGGAAGTAAGGATCTACAAAGAGTAGCAAAGATCTACAAGTTGGAGGCCAATTTTATCATATTTGGAGGTTGCATTGGGAAGAAGAAGAAGAAGTAAATGCATTCTGTCTCTACATATATAACTTTGTGCGCAAGTATGGCATGTTGTGCACACAATCAGTAGCTTCGGGACGGGCTGCACAAAATCTTCAATTTCTGGTGCACGTAGTTTTGATGCACGGGAGAGGACCCTTCTGTGCGCATGTAGAATTCAGGACGTGGCATGTCAGGATTCCACTTCTTCAAATGATGTGGATGCTGGATAGGTTCTTTTCCACGTTTGCTATGGGAGGCAAAAAGTGTGTATGGGCACTTCTTTTCCCCTTGTCTGAGAAAGCTCTCTTTTTAGCAGTGAACATGCAGGGACTTGGTTGTTTGAGAATGAGAAACCCCCATGGCATCGTATTGAATTTCTCTGCCAAGGAATGGTTGACACAACTCTAGTTTGTTGTTGTGACAACGTCGTAGTTTTTTTCCTTAGTTGGTACACTAGCGTAGCTAAGGATGTTGTCCACCAAGTCACAGACTGGGGATGGGAGAACCGCACTATTATCGAGTAACTTCTCAGTGGGAGAAATAATTACCTGTTTTCCCTTATTGAAAGCAACATAGGGATAAGAGGAGCGGGGTTTTGGCAGCCAAGTTTTACCGATTCTCCTTAGCTTGGTCGTCGATGAGGGTGTCGAGCAACCCGCAGAATGTGCCTCTTCATAGGCTTGTTTGTCAAACTGGATAACCATTGTCTTCTGTGTTGTACCAACCAACGTCGTGTCTAGTTGAGCCACCACCTTCTTGTCAAAGGAAAATGTCATCCCTAGAAGTGTCGTCATTTTGTTTGCTATTAACAAAAGTTGTACTAAAATTTTATTACAAACTTGAAAAGTACAAAAAACCTACACAAGAATCTAAGTACAAATTCTGGAGAAGTAGTAGCTACGGAGGTCTGATCTATGGTCGACCACGTTACTCCTTGGACTACAAGACACATGAAGAAGAAGAAATGCTAAGTTTTTGAACATTTGGAGAAATTGACAACAAGAAGGCTCTATCATATTGGCAAGTCTTTTCTCTATGCTCTCTCTCCCTGTGTCAATCTCCGTTCCCAATATACATATTTGGAACATATTTAATTTAGCATGGTTGCCTGTGCATGGAGACTAGACCAACTTTTTGGTTTAATCTGGTCATGGTTCATTTTGTCGGTTGGTTCAAGTCATGAGAACCCTTGGTTCAATCCTCAACCCTACCATATATAAGCCAACCTCTCCTTCTCTACCTTCATTACTTCATTTTCTTTCTATCTCTTTAGTTTTCTCTCCCCTTTTCCATAGGCAAGTACACCTTGCGTGAGAAATGAAGAAATCCTCCTTATATTTTAATTATTAAATTATTTGCATGATTTTAAACACTTTTAAAATTTAGAGTTTTCAGATTTGGTGGATGGATTAGTGCAGATCTACATTTCTAACTTAGGGCTTTTATGGATTTTATGAGTTTTTTTAGTTTTGATCTATTGAATATGTATTTTTGAAAACCAGTTTTTGCTATATGATTGGGATTTTAATTTCAAGCGTTTTGGCATTTGGTTCACTTGATTTGGACTTAAAATGAGAATTTTATGGTCAAAACAAATTTCTAATTTTTGGAGCTTCCAGTTTTTGTTATATGATAGGGATTTTAATTTCAAGCGTTTTGGCATTTGGTTCACTTGATTTGGACTTAAAATGAGAATTTTATGGTCAAATTTTTTTCCAATTTTTGGAGCTTCCGTCATGGCTGAACCTGTTGTAGAAGACGAAGTCTTTATTTTGCTAGCGAGTTATGCTACTTGGAGAGTTTTATGCAGCCTGTATGTTATGCGGCCTGAGCTCTTTATCGCATACCGACCAACATGCGTGCATAATGTTGGATGCATGACTGCCATCACACAAGAGTCCTGGGGCTAATCGTTGAACTCCTTGTATTTTCATACGCTGAACGAATGAAAAATTCGCTAAGTCCAAAAGAGAAATATGTGGCCGAGTGACTTATGCGGCAAACAGAGCATGCGGCCACCTTCCATGGACGCATGACTCTGAAACATTGGTACATATTTCTATGACTTTATCCTTTCTATCTGACAAATTTTTTTAATTGTCACATCAGTCACATCAATCACTTTTTGTCACATCACTAACATTTTATTTATTGCCCGTCACTTCAACATTTTTCCTAAGGAGTAGACTTTAACCCTAAAATGCGGCCCTGACTCCATATGCGGCCAAGTGGTTCATGTGACCCAGCCTTCATATGCGGCCGAGACTTTATATGTGGCCTGGAGATATATACGGCCTAGAGACCCATGCGGCCTTGAATGTTTGATTGAATGTTCTCTTATTCTTTTATGATTTATATTTGGGTTAATGCTAGTGTTATGATTCTAGAAAAGAATAGATTTAGTAACCAGACCTCGTGCCAGACATGACCATGAGCTAAGATTTTCTATGAACATGGCATGAGTTGAACTGAGATTTAAGTATGAACTAGACTAAGTGGATAGTGACAAACCGGCTATGTGCATGACATAAGATTTATGTTACAATATGATCTTGATTCATGTGACCCAATGTATAATCGATAATTGAACTTGAATACTGTATTCATGTTGATACAAATTATTGCCTGAAAGTGTATATGGTCGGATGTGGCCGAAGTACGACACACCATGTCACATTTTAAGTGATTTATATTTGGGTTGTGCATCGAGAGTGCCTTCAAATTCCTGAACGCTTGATATTATAAATATATATTATTTCTCGAGTACGACAATGATATGCGAGTCAACTACCAAAGTATGGGTAGGATATTTATTGACTGAATGTTGCATACACTCTCGGGTGAATCCAGATTGAACATCCATGGATTCGTATCTAGCATGCCAGTACTTTGTATGACATCTTAAGGAAAATTCTCATGTGACAACGCCTTAAGATTTCAAACACAATATAGGCTAATTAGGTAACTAAAAGTGGTAGTAACATTTGGAGGGAACGGTTTTCCGAGAGTATGCCAACGAACCTTCCCATATAGATTCATTCTAATTGCGCTGTAGGCTGGCCACCACAGATACTGTATATCATCCTCATTAGTGGAGTGCAGTATCTGACCGATTATAAATAATATTGAGCTATTGTCTCTCTATAGGAGCACTGGAACCGTTAATATCATATTTTTAGCGTAGTGGCTCTACAGGAAACTGGTGCATCATGCAAGTGCCTGTATATTCCCTGTTTGGCTTGGTTAGCTCATATTTGACACTAGCATGATATGAGGATACCTATTATGCATTAATTCTAAGATGACCTCTGACGCCACAAAATAGCAAGCCGTACAAGTGATTGGACGTTATAAGAAAATGGACTTGGTTGTGATTGAATTATTCGGTTAGTAGCGTAGAGAAATGGACTATCATAATGTGATGATTCAACCCTTATCCTTGTTTGGTTGTAGGGTTGGGCCTTTCTGTTAGAATATGCTAAGGACCTAAGTTGCGGCATTGAACCTATGTATTATTACATAATTATTTTTCTTGGATTTTTGTTTCTCCATTCCGTGCTTCCTTTGTAGTACTTACTATTTTGGGTTTAACCCACTGGTTTTGCTTGGTCAAGTTTTGAGCTAGCATCCGAGGATCCAGTGTACTATCCCCCAACTCAAGGCGTATACAAGGAACATGGTTGCAGAGTATAACGAGTATATTTTTTTATTCCCAGTTCGTTATTGTATAGTTACTTCTTTTGGTATTTAGCCACCGTCACCTTTTAGCCGATATGTGTGGACATTAGTCTTCTTACATGATTGTATTAAATCAGACTGCAGCTGATCCCTGTCATGTACTTTTGATACTCTGCCAGCTTCTTATTTTGCACAGCTGGTCACTAGAACATCTTGAGAAAGTGTTTGGGAAGCCTTATTGTTTTGTCATTTATGCTCTATGTTTATTGTTTCTTGTTTGAATGATTGAGACGTATAAGTTCTTGACTATAGGAGACTTGATTATAGCATGCACCTCCTGGTCTAATTACAGCCGTAATCGCCTTACGACGTAGAGTACCTAGTACGGGGTAGCTGGCCATGTCCGTCTCCGTATTCCAGTAGTGGTGGTGATAAGGTTTTAGTGGTGGCCCATGCAGGTCTGTTCTTCAGACTTATGGGGTGTCATGGTCATAGGAGTCTCAATAAAATACGATCCTTCTTGAAATTCTGAATTCGTCATCTTCGATACTCAGCTTGAATTTTTCCAGTTTGGTTGCTTCCTTGTTCCTTCTCGTCCTGTACTTTATTATTTCTTGTGCTCTTGTTTAGGTCTTCTCCTTCCCCCAATACTGTAGCAACAAGATAGGAAGAATTGCTAGTGGAATGAGATCCTATAGAAACCCAGCAAAGGATTCGAGTTGAGCCCACGATAAATGGGACAAAGTAGCAGGCTCCAGGTATTCCCATACCTCCCATAGTACTGGCTATACTGGATACCCTGACCTTGCTAGAGATTATCCGTAGATTGTTGGCTGCCTAACAACACCAGATGGTAGTATAGCAACAAAAACAATAGCAACACCAGCAACAATATCTTCAACAACAAGAATATAATGTCTTGTTGAACCAAGGGTTACAGACGGCCCAAGAATGAGTGAAAGAACAGATTTTGGGGCATTTGTTAGATTTTATAGACTGAACCCCAGATTTTTTGATGCCACGGAGGACGCAATCACGTCAGATGATTGGCTTCAAGATATTGAGACTATTCTGGCAGCAGCTAAAGTTTTGACCGAGGAACAGGATGACCTGGTTCGCCTATAACTCCTAAATATGGCAAGGGATTGGTGGACATTATGGTAGGATTGAGGCATCATATTTCGTAGGATGATTTCAGGATCCGATTTAGGATAAAGTACTTTAGGATTATGGCTCGGTGTGAGTTGTAACAAAGGTTCATTAACCTCAAGCAAGCTGGAAGGACAGTAGATGTACACATCGGAGTTATATCGACTAAGCCGGTTTGCTCCAATCATGGTGGCAAGAGAGTTGGAGAAAGCAATGAGGTTCCAGTAGGGACTTTACTTGGAAATCTTACATATCGTAGAGGTGTATGACTACCAGACTTTTGAGGCGGTATTGATAGTAGCCAAGAGGGTTGAGCTTACTTCTCAGAGAATTGCATCAAGAAGAGTAGATCAAAAGAGGACACATGGACAGAGCAAAGTGGGAGGACCAGTACCCCGAACATCAACACCATCCCCTGGCATTCGCATCCCTAACATGACACAGAGGAGTCCAGTGACCTCGATAGTGATGGCATCAACTCGACATGAGCAGCCGAGGCAGTAGTAGCTACAACAATAGCGACGGGGAGTGCCGACAGGTTGTACCTATTATGGAAAATGAGGTCATACCCAGGATGTTTGTCGAGAAACTAACAGACTATGCTTGAGATATGGGAGCCCTGATCAAAAGGTTGCCATATGCTTATTAATACAGAGGCCAAGAGGACCAGTACAACAGTTTCCTACATTGCCAGCTCCAAGGGCAATGCAGCAAGGAGGACCAGCAGCAGCAGTGAAACCCTTAGCTCAGCGTCCGTTGCCGACGCAAGCCCAACTTTATAGATAGCAACAATAGTAGAATAGGGACCACAACAATGGCAATAAGGAAGACAACAACAGGGCGTTCGACAAGGCCAAGTGCAGGTGCTCATCTTGTATTTAAAGCTATGGCATCGGGCGATGTAGTGGAAGGTAATAATTCAGTTATAATCTTTTCTGCCATAACTTTAATTGATTCTGGAGCTTCAAACTCATTTATATCTGCACAATATATGATACATATTGGATTAAAGTTTGAGGCATTGCTAGAGAGGCTGAATATATTCACTGGCAATAGGATCGTAGAAGTTAGTAGGGTATGCCTAGCATGTCCAGTCATAGTATGTGGACATTTATTACCTTCAAAGTTGATCGAGTTTCCTATGGGTAATTTGATGTTATCTTAGGTATGGACTGGTTGAGAGACAGTCATGCAATGATTGATTGTCATGAGGGTAAGTTGTTATTCAGAATTCTCGGTCTAGAATAGTTTGTCCTTAGCAGAATAGCAAGAAACCAGCATAAGGGAGGAGTCGCAACAGTAGCAAAGGAAGAAGACCCGATATCCAACATAGTTAAAAATTTATGGATATTTTTTCCAAGGAGCTTTCCGGATTGCCTCCAGTTAGAGAAGTAGAGTTCTATATAGAGTTGATGCCAAGAGCAGAACCAGTATCCCAAAAGGTATACCCAATGTCACCATCAGAGCTTGATCGATTATATCAACACATGGAAGAACATAAGGCAAATAAGTTTATTCGGACCAGTGGATCACCGTGGGGAGCACCAGCAGGATTGGTGAAGAAGAAGGATGGATCGACGCAGTTGTGTATGGATTACAGGCGGTTGAATGCAGTGACCGTAAAGAAAAAATACCCATTACCAAGGATTGATGATTTGTTTGACCAATTAAGCGAAGAAAGAGTCTTCTACAAGATAGATTTATGATCAGGATATCATCACGTATGAGTTCGGGAGAAGGATATACTGAAGATAACATTTAGGTCACGATACGGGTATTACGAATTACTAGTTATGCCATTCGGACTGACTAATGCTCCAGTGGTATTCATGGATTTGATGAACATTATCTTCGTGCCATACTTGGACCAAATTATGGTAGTATTCATCGATGACATTCTTGTGTATTCTCGTAATGACGAGGAGCATGAAGAACATCTCAGGATAGTACTACAAACTTTAAGGGAGCACCGGTTATATGTGAAGCTTAGTAAGTATAATTTTTGGCTGGATTACGTATCTTTTCTTGGGCATATTTTTTTTGGAGTAGGAGTATGACTTGATCCCAAGAAGGAAGATGCAAAAGAGAATTGGCTAGTTTCGAAAACAGTAGCAGAAGTGTGTAGTTTCCTGGGCTTAGCAGGATAGTACAGAAGATTTATGTCATACATTGCTAAGATCTTGGCACCTTTGACTCGGTTGACGCACAAGAAAGTAAAATTTGTGTGGTCAGCAGAATGCCAGATAGCCTTTGAAGAGTTAAAGATGAAGTTCATCTCTGCACCAATACTTCCTCTTCCGACAGGCTCCGGAGGATTCATAGTGTATTATGATGCATCTGGCAAAGGACTTGGATGTGTTTTGATGCAACAAGGGAGAGTGATAGCGTATTCTTTTTGGCATCTCAGGGATCACGAGAAGAACTATCGAACTCACGATTTAGAGTTAGCAGCAGTAGTATTCGCACTTAAGCTGTGGTGGCTCTACTTATATGGCGATTGAGTAGAAATATTCACGGATCATAAGAGTTTGAAGTATGTATTCATGTAGAATGACCTGAACATGAGGCTGAGAAGGTGGTTAGAATTATTAAAAGAATATGACATAGAACTTTTTTACTATCCAGACAAGACTAATGTAGTAGCTGATGTAATTAGCAGAAGAGGTGGCAAATTTATGTTGACTACTCATATGCACATTCTAGAGGACTTACGAAATATGGGTATCGAGATATTACTTCCATAGTGTATAGGAGTTCAAGCTAGCCTACAGATTCAGTCAACTTTGGTAGATAGAATCAAGCTAGCTCAGGCAGAGGACCCGAAGATTCAAAAGCTACAAGAAGAATGTGAGTCAAGTCTTCGGAACGAGTTGACAATACATGCGGATAGAACACAAATGTTTGGGGATCGTCTATTTGTACCAAGTGGGGATATTCGGCAAAAGGTTATGACTAAAGCACACAGTTCCCAGTATTCCATTTATCCGGAAGGCATAAAGACGTACCAAGATATCAAGCAACGGTTTTGGTGGAACGAAATAAAGAGAAATAGCATGCTTCGTATCGCGATGTATGATATGTCAGCAGGTGAAGGAAGAACAATAGAGACCGACAGAATTATTACAGCCACTTTCTATTTCAGAGTAGAAGTGGGAATACATCACCATGGACTTTGTGCCCAGTTTACCTAGATCACCGACTGGTCGAGATACAATTTGGGTGATAGTGGATTGGCTCACAAAATTAGCACATTTTTTCTCCGTCAGAGTGGGACAGTCTATAGAGAAGTTAAAAAATTTGTATATGCGACAAGTTGTGAGACAACATAGAATGCCAGTAAGCATAGTATCAGACCGAGATAAAAGGTTCACTTCTCATTTCTGGAGAAGCTGGCACGAGGGATTGGGTACCAAGTTAAGATTCAGCAGAGCTTACCACCCCAGACAGACGGACAATCAGAGAGGACCATCCAGACCTTGAAGGATATTCTACGAGCCTATAGCTTAGACCTTGTGAGCGAAAGATGTTACGCCCCGAAATGGTCACAAAGACAGTAGAAGTTGTCAGGAAGATCAGAGAGCGACTTCGGGTTGCATAAGACCGGCATCTTCATTGGGCATATCAGCATCGTAGACCTTTAGAGATTTATGTCGGCGACCACTTATTTTTGCTAATTTTTTCTACACATGGAGTCATTAGATACGGGGTTCGTGGTAAGCTTAGTCTACGATATGTTGAGTAGTTCGACATTATCGATCGGGTAGGCGATATGGCTTATCGCCTTGCCCTTCCACCTTCGCTATGTGAGGTGCACGATGTATTTCATATATCTCAGTTGCATAGGTATGTCCAGTATCCGAGTCATATCTTCGACCATTCTGAATTAGTCGTTGGTACTAACTTATCTTACGAGGAGCAACCTGTATCCATTCTAGATCGAAGAGAGAAGATACTCAAGAACCGGAGTATTTCTTTTATACGAGTTGTTTGGGGGCATTACACTTTTAGATAATTGACGTAGGAGCACGAGGATGATATTCGGTCTCGGTACCCGTACATGTTCGATTCAAAAGGTATATTCTACCTTATGCCTTCGTATCTAGATTTTGTATCAGGTGATCACCTATGTGTTGTGATAATATTGCTTGCATGTATAGTTTTACTAGTAGGATTATATCGTGCTTGTCCTTACTTCTCTAGCATACTTGGATTCAAATTTCGAGGACAAATTTTTTTAAGGTGGATAGAGATGTCAGTCCCCATTCCCGATATACGTATTTGGAACGTATTTTATTTTAGCATGGTTGTATATGCATGGAGACTAGACCCATTCTTTGGTTTAACCTGGTTCATGATTCATTTTGGGGGTTAGTTCAAGTCATGAGAACCCTTAGTTCAACCCTCAACCCTACCATATATAAGCCAACCTCTCCTTCTCTCTCTTCATTACTTTATTTTCTTTCTTTCTCTTTAGTTTTCTCTCATCTTTTCCATAGGCAAGTACACCTTGCATGAGAAATGAGAAACCCTCCATATTATTTGATTATTATGTACTTTGAATGATTTTAAACACTTTTAGAACTTAGAGTTTTCGGATTTGGTGGTTAGATTAGTGCAGATCTATATTTCCAACTTAGGGATTTTATGGATTTTATGAGTTTTTCTTAGTTTTGATCTATTAAATTGGTATTTTAGAAAACCAATTTTTGCTACAAGATAGAGGTTTCAATTTTAAGCATTTTGGCATTTGGTTCACTTGATTTGGACTTAAAATAAGAATTTTATGGTCAGAACAAATTTTTAGTTTTTGGAGCTTCCGTCATGGCCGAACCTGCTGGAGAAAACAAAGTCTTCATGTGGCCAGCGAGTTATACGGCTTGGAGAGTGCTATGCGGCTAGCGTTCTATGCGGCCTGAGCTCTTTGCCACATACTGACCAGCATGTATCCATCTTATTGGATGCATAACTGCCATCACACAAGTGTTCTGGAGCTAATCCTTAAACTACTTGTGTTTTCACTAGCTGAACGAATAAAAAATTTGCTAAGTCTAATATGTGGCCAATTGACTTATGCGGCAAGTAGAGCATGAAGCCACCTTTCTTGGACGCATGACTCTGAACCGTTGGCATATTTTTCTATGACTTTGTCCTTTCTTTCTGACACACTTTATTGAATTGTCATATCAGTCACATTAATCACTTTATGTCACATCACTGACACTTTATTTATTGGCCGTCACTTCAACACTTATTCCAAGGAGTAGACTTTAATCACTTTATGTCACATATATGACTCCATATACGGCAAAGTGTTTCATGCGGCCCTGACTCCATATGTGGCCAAGTGGTTCATGTAACCCAGACTTCATATGTGGCCGAGACTTCATATGCTTCCGAGACTTCATATGTGGCCTAGAGACATATGCAGCCCAGACTTCATATGCGGCCTAGAGACCCATGCGGCCTTGATTGTTTGATTGAATATTTTCTTATTCTTTTATGATTTATATTTGGGTTAATACTAGTATTATGATTCTAGGGAATAATAGATTAATAACCATACCTCGTGCCAGACATGACCATGAGCTAAGATTGGCTATGAACATGGCATGAGTTGAACTGAGATTTCAGTATGAACCAGACGAAGTGGATAGTGACAAACCGGCTATGTGCATGACATAAGATTCATGTTATAATGTGATCTTGATTCATGTGACACAATATATAATTGGTAATTGGACTCGAATACTGTATTTGTGCTGATACAAATTATTGCCTGAAAGTGTATATGATCGGATGTGCGTCGAGGTACGACACACCGTGTCACGTGTTAAGTGATTTATATTTGGGTTGTGCATCGAGAGTGCCTCCAAATTCCTGAACGTATGATATTATAAATATATATTGTTTATCCAGTATGGGCATGATATGCGAGTCAACTACCAAAGCATGGCTAGGATATTGATTGACTGAATGTTGCAAACACGCTCGGGTGAATCCAGATTGATCTTTCATAGATTCGTATCTAGCGTGCCCATACTTTGTACGATATCTTAAGAGAAATTCTCATTTGACCACGCCTTGAGATTATGAACACAATATAGGGCTAATTAGGTAAATAAAAGTAGTAGTAACATTTGGAGAAAACGGTTTCCCGAGATCATGCTAATGAAACTTCCTACAGAGATTTATTCTAAGTGCGTTATGGGCTGGCCACCACAGATACTATATATCATCCGCCTTACTGGAGAGCAGTATCTGACCTATTATAAATAACGCCGAGTCATTGTCTCCCTATAAGAGCATTGGAACCGCTAATACCATATTTTTAGCGCAGTGGCCCTACGGGGAACTGGTTCATCATGCAAGTGCCTATATATTTCCTATTTGACTTGGTTAGTTTATGTTCGGTACTAGCGTGATCTGAGGATACCCATTATGCATTATTTTTGAGATAACCTCAGACTCCAAAAAATTGCAAACCGTACAAGTAATTGGCCGATATAAGAAAATGGACTTGGTTGTGATTGTATTATTCGGTTAGTAGCCTAGAAAAGTAGACTATCATAGTATGATGGTTCAACCCTTGTCCTTGTTTGGTTATAGGGTTAGGCCTTTGTGCTAGGATATGCCATGGACCTAACTTACGACACTGAACCTATGTATTATTATATAATTATTTTTTTTGGATTTTTGTTTCTCTATTCGTGCTTCCTTTGTGGTACTTGATATTTGGGGTCTAACACACTAGTTTTGCATGGCTAGGTCTCGAGCCTGCACCCGAGGATCCAGCGTACTATCCCCTAACTCATGGCACGTACTAGGAGCATGGTCGTAGAGGATAACGAGTATGTTTGCTTATTCCCTGCTCGTCATTGTATATTTACTTCTTTTGGGCGTTTAGCCATCGACACCTGTTAGTCGTCACATCTAGACATTAGTCTCCTTACATGATTGTATTAAATCAGACTACAATAGAACATTGTCATGTACTTTTGATACTCTGCCAGCTTCTTATTTTGTACAGCTAGTCTCTAGAACATTTTAAGAAAGCATTTGTGATGCCTTATTGCTTTATCATTTTTGCTCTATGTTTACTATTTTTTGTTTGAATGATTGAGACGTAGAAGTTCTTGACCATAGGAGACTTGATTGTAGCATGCACCCCCTTATCTTATTATATCCATGATCGCCCGTACGACTTATATTACCTTGTACTGGGTAGCCGGTCATGTCCGTCTCCATATTTCTGTACTGGGGCGTGACACCCTATATGTATATATTTCTATTTGGGATAGTGCTGGCCACATATTTATATCACAAAAAATGGCTATGTAAACATGCGCGCACAGATGAGCAATTTACATTATGTTTGCTATTTTGTGCGCGTACATTTGGATACCCATTTTTACATTCTGCTTAGCGGGCACACAAATTATTGTCAATTTGACACGTGGCTCCCTATATGAGGAAAGCTTGGGTCGTGGTGACAACCGTTGGTACATCTGCTACGAGAATTACATCATTAATTACATGTAATCTCCTCAAGTTCGTAACCGCACATTGTCGGTTAAAAGTGAATAAGTGCGCATACTTTTTTGCCTCAGTGGAGAAAATTATATAAATGTGCTCACTATCATGAAGGAAGCACATGCATACTTTTATGGGATTTTGTAAAGAAACAACACTGGCTGGCATACTTTTGTAGAGGCAGCAACACTAACGCACCTTAGTGAAAGTAGCAACTCTAGCGTACTTTGTTGAAAGTAGCAATGCTGGCGTACCTTGGTGAAAGTAGCAACGCAGGCGTACCTTGGTGAAAGTAGCAACGCAGGCGTACCTTGGTGAAAGTAATAACGCTGGCATACTTTGGTGAAAGTAACAATGCTAGCTTACCTTGGTGAAAGTAGCAACGCTGGCATACTTTGTTGTAAGTAGCAACGCTGGCGTACCTTGGTGAAAGTTGCAACACTGGTATACTTATTTGGAGGCATCAACATTGGTGCACCTTGGTGAAAGTAGCGACACTGGCCACTAAGGACAACCTGGGTTAGCATGCAAGAGATCTTCAACATTTAATGTATTTGATCTCCTAGATCACCATATTAGCCTGTCTGCTGCCAGTCTATTCCATTGAATAATGAGATGACAAGGTTGAAAAAGTACGCTCGCTCATCCGGGTTAGTTTGGTGAAAAAGTGTGCCTCTTAGAGGAAAGTATGCCTCTGCTCTAGTTTTTAGGGAAGTGTGTTAATGCTCTTTTTAGTCATTTGTAGGACCTTTGCATGCTTATTTTTTATTCTTCTATAATAGAGTGTACTAGGCTGCCTTGGGGACATGAACTGATATTTCTGTCACCTGTATTTATGTGAGGGACGTGTGCGATCATGGCAGTCTCCAACTAATCATGGCACAGAAGAAAGTTGTCGGTTTGGAGCACTGGTCGCGTGTTGTTGGTGCATCGTCCCCTATGACTCCTTCTATTCGTATGACGGTCATCGGACCTCCCCTTGTCACTCTGGAGCAAGTCATCGCGGTGGTGTCCCCATCGGAGTCCTTCGATATACTGAGGATGAGGGCGTTGGATGACCTCAAGCTAACCATGGCCCAGGGCTTTCTAGACATAATTAGTCTTACTTAAGAAGACATTGCTACATCCCCAACTGTGAGGGTAAGCTCAAACCCTCCCAGCCCGAATAAAAGGAAAGCACTGCTGGGACGAGACATTATCCACCGCTGTCTTCATAATGCGGGTATCCGCACTCTGAAAGAATTAACCAGAGTCTTTTATGACTCTGACTACTTTCCTTGAGCAGCATGTGTGTTATTTTTTCATTGGCCCGGGCGACCGTATTATGTAATCCCCTCATATCTTATAATATGAAGTTTCATTTTCCCTCGTAAATACTGTCCTGAGAGTGAAAACGAAACTAAAGGAAAACACAGACACGATGCATACACTGTATTACGAGAGGAAGAGATCGAAACTGCGTGAGTACTATCCTATATGGGGGATATGCCGATATGGTACTCTCGTAGGGGTTCTTCTTACTGACCCTATGCTTGAGGCGTGTCTTACTCTGTGCATGTGTAGGGTACTTTGTCGTACCATTATTCTGCACGGGTGAGGTATTGCTTTAAAGTTATTTGTATCAATGGTTTGCTCTGCGCACTACCCTCGACTGTGCAAGAGTATTAACTATTCAGACAGTTGGGGTTTGAGGAGCTTTCCTACGTCAGCTTTACTGTCTGTGCACGGATCATCCCGGGATATGGAAATGCATGGTTTCCTAGCTGTCAAATCCCTCTCAATCTTCGTACCATCAGTGGCTTCGGCTGGGTTATGAGTACGAGATTCGAGATATCCCTTTGGTGCATAGTCAATGCACCCTTTCAGAAGCCACGCCATTATTGATGCGTTCATCAATACTTAAATGTCATCTGTGTAGAGGTCATTAATGCTGTTGTGCCTATAAATAGGCGGACGAAGGGAGAGTTTTCTTCAAAACTAGATTCTCCCTATAATCCTTATGTCTTCTCCTTCTCCTTCTACCGAGGGGGCGGTCGAAGTAAGCGTCCCGTTGCTCCTTCACCACTGCCGACTAAGCATCCTTACAGGCATGTCTGTCTTGGATGTAAAAAAATGTTTCTCTCTCACTTTTCCCTTTTTGTCACTTTTTGCTCTTGACTCCAAGAGATGAATGGTGAACATTACTTGCTCATCTGCCATGGTCACAAATATTAACATACAACCTCATTTATGAGCATGCGCCAACGAGAACTCCTACTGACACACACGGTCACTATTGTAAAGCATTTTTGTGGAGCGCGTGTATGCAGCGGTCCTCATTCGCCTATTGCAAGTATGCACATAGAGGTCTGTGCGACCATGGAACGGTCGCCTCGCTAAAATACTGACATATATGTGTATGCCAGGATGCTAGTGGCTTTTGGGGTGCTTGCTTCTCTACATACTGTGCCCTAGTTTTACATGACTAATTGGGCATAGATCACATACATCCATTTGCTTTTCTAGGTACTGATTGTATGCTATTTTTTCTTATTCAGAGATTACCTCTGGTTGCTTCAACTTCAATGGAGTATGGAAGGATATCATAAGTCTCCTTGTTTGTCCAGAGCGACCATATTACCTGAAGACCACAACTGTCTTCAGCCCCGACTTGTCATGCTACCTACAAAATATGGCCGCTATGTTGACTACGGGATTAGGAACGAATCCCAATAAAAAATCTGCCAACAGTGCATGGGGGCGTCATACGAAATAAATTATATGACTTGCCCTCCTCCATCAATTATGATTTCCACCTCGTACTGAGGTTTGCACTGAGGAGCCTGATGGAGGGATGGCCCAGAGTGCGTTGAGATTACATGAATAAAAATCTAGAGTAGATTTCCATCATATGTAATAATGATTATTAATGAAAATCAATATGTAGTAGATTTTCATCATATGTAATCATGATTAATAATAAAAATCTTTTTTTATTGGGTCAACACTTGTGAGTGTCGACATCGCAAAAATAAGTATTTTCCTTATTGAAGGGTATAAAGTTTTTTTATTACGAACTGACAAAGAGTACAAAGGAATCCCTATACAAGCGGATCTAAGTATAAAAAAAAGATCTGGGCATGTGTGACGGTGGATATCGAGCACTACAGCGGCTTCTTTACTCCGTTGACGATCCGGGACCAAGGAGGGATTAGATGCTCCTTCTACTCCTACCCGTGGCAGAGGTTCTGATTCTTCTTTACGTATAAATGTGTCTGAATCTACGTGTAGGCCTCTCTCTTGCATATTGGAAATGCGTACTATTTATAACTTTGAGGTGACATACATGCGCACATCTCATGCTACCAGACGGCGGTGTATGTTGCAATTAGCGTCAAATGTTGTCATAAGTTGACACATGGTCGCCCGAGATTTTGGATTGCTGATACCCATAACGCTCGTGACACATGTTGTTGTAGACTTTGATTGCACCTTGGGAGTACGTCCACTCGGTGCATGGAAACAACGGAACAATAGTGGCGCGTGGCAATGCGGGTACATGGTAACACTAGGGTACTGCGGGCGCATGGCACCGTGGGCACATGAGAATGCTAAGTTACTAGTGGCGCATAGAGCTAGCTCACTAAGGCGCATAAGGCTGGATCATTGGAGCGCATGGTGATGGATCACTGAGGCGCATGAGGCTGGATCACTGAGGCACATAAGGTTGATTTTCCAAGCTTCTACAAGACCCTTTTCAAAGTTTCTGAACTTAAACTTTGTAAATTTTAAAGTTTAGAATAGTTTGAACATAAGCATGGAAGACATAAGTACAGGGATTGCTTTGGCTCACATGTGAAGCATCCTTCTGTTTGGCACATCTTGGGAGTACCATTCTATGGTGCAGCAAACTGCCAGACACATTAGCTGTTGGACGCATCAGGAGGTTATTTAGCTAGGCACAACTAGCTATTGGGCACAACAGGCCTATATAGAGATTCATCCATTGACTGTCAGGTTCATCCATCGGTTTTAACGCCTAGCAATTCATGAGGCATTAATGGCTTCTTTACTATAAATAGAGGGCTAGGGGAAGGAGAATGGTTCTTTTCCTCCTCACACAATGTCTCTGTTGAAGTTGGGAACAGAAAAATAAGTTGAGCAGTTCGTCGACCCTCTCTTTCTGATGGTCGACCATCCTTTTGTCATCGGCAAAGGTGAAGAGTAAGACTTGTCACTCTTTTTGTTTCTTGGGTACATCTTGGCACTGCCTGTTCGAACCCCTCTTGTTCGCACTGTCCGACCTACTATGCCCAACGTGCAAGGTCATTTTCAAAGGGCTTCGTCCTGAGAATGTGTTAGCAATGAGGGTTCTACCCTGGTAGCATGGGTGATGTTATCTCTGGACACTCACCTGAAGCATGTGTTGAGAACTAATGCACAACTGCACTGTAGGGGCATATCCACTTCTGTATGACAATAATTATCTCTGTGTTGTAGTGGCAGTGTGCATGTTTGCGGGCCTTGGTGCCTATGTGCAGCCTCCGGGAATGCATATAAAGCTGGTTGGCTCATGGCGCATATTTTCGATGATGCGCACCTTTGTATTTTCTCATAATGATTTTGACTTTTGTATGCTCATTTGTGCATGGACTGTCTTGGATTGTTCTGGTTCCAATGGGGCATGAAAAGATATCATAGTCACCATTGTTCATGGTGAACAAGAACATTACCCGGAGGAATGTCTGTGATCTTCCATACTGTAGCTTCCCTCCGTATACGGCTAGGATGTGATGGCTGAATCTTGGGTCGAGTCCTGGCAGCCCATCTGAGTGGCAGCGATGGGGATAGTTATCCCAACTGGGATTTTTAATCGCATCCTTTCATACGACATAGTTGGGTTTGCAGAGACTCGGCTCTGTGTTGCAAGTTCCTTTGTTATCCATCAGTATGGATTTTTTTCTCGCACTGTGGCTTGCACTGAAGAGTCTTACTGAAGTGATGATCCAGAATGTGTTGTGCTGCCGGCTTTACACATGTTGGTACAAGAAACAATACGTAGGGGTCTCCGTCTTTTCACATGTACACATTATCTTGAATATTAATAAAAATCCTTGAATGTAATGGAATTCCATATGTACTCGTTATCTTGAATATTAATAAATTTTTTTCCTTATTTCATGTTTGGAACTTTTCCTGTTGCTACGGATATCTCGGCTATGAGAATTATACCAGAGGTAATATAGACATAGTATAACATCATAACGGGGATAACGGTAAGCCCTATCAGTGGTAATATGGACGTGATAGGCTAGAGAAGTTCCATTAAGGAGGTTTGGTGGAGACACCATCTATAATTGTAGGAATAGTGTGCTGTAGAACTGATAGTCAAGCAAACTTTCTGAGTACGATCATGGTAGAAAATTTTATTGAGAGAGAAGAAAATGAGTCAAAGGTAATATGGACGTGGCTGCTTTCATGGGCAGCTCGTAGTTCAGGGGTGATATGGACGTGAACCATTTGCTTTGTATAGATTTTTTTTTTTGGATAACAATAATAGGGACGAGTCAGAGGTAATATTAACGTGAATATCTTCTTTTAGTGGCGTGAATGGCTCATAGAGGTGATATAGACGTGAACCATTTGACTTTGGAGAAGTTTTTTGCGGATCCGTTACCTATTGCTTACTCAGGACTCCCGAGTACGGATAACAGATTTATTCGCATGTTACGGACGGATAGAGATAATTTGCTAAGGAGGATGCTAACTTTTGACATTGTCCTCTCATGTCCCTCTGCTAGGTATAGTAGAAATAATGACTTTTTTTTGAAAACTGCCTTCGTTAGGTATAGTATTTTTTAAGAAATTACCGGTGATGGCATCATGAGCAAGTTACCGTGGGGCTTAGCGAGCCTATATGTGCCGCTAGAATAAACATTTTCTACCACAAAGGGGCCCTCCCATTTAGGTTAGATTGTTTTGCCTTCTTGTGGGTCATGACCATTGGTATTTTTACAATGAAGACTAGGTCGCCCACTTGAAATATCCTTTCTTTGACTTTATTATTGAAGGCGATGGACAGTCACGCTTGGTATGGATCAAAGCGTTGTTGATCGAAGAGACACTTTTTATTGAGTGCTTCTAATTCTTGCAATCATCGACGATGATTATCTTTGGTGGTCAGCTAATTAGAGAGTGAGCCTTCGTCCGAGACTTTTGATATCACGTTGATAAATAATGTTTGTTTGAGTAAGTCTCCGATTCTGGTGTTGGAGTCCTAAGTGAAAGACTCCTCCGAGTCTTTGGGAGTTATAGGAGGAGTGACATATCCCAAACCATGACCGGTTCGTTGGTAGTATATTTTAGGCTTGCTCCTGGGGGCAAAGTAATGCAATGGTAAGTGTCGTCCTTTGTTATAGTTTAGGCCTTGGTCGCTCTTCAAGTCATATCATATTTTTTGGAGAATATACTTTGTCTGTATACTGTAGAAGTAAAGTTGCATTCTACCGCTTTTCGTTTCTAGCTCTTCGGAGATGAAGTCCCGACGGCCTTCAATTTTTTTGAAGATGATGGATTTGTCCCCTTTCTTTCTTGCTGGAACGACGAAGCAGGGGTCTTGACTGAGACAGACCCGGTTGACCGTGTGAGTAGTAGCTACTTGCGTATGAAGGTGTAAACCAATACCCCCCGTTCTAAAGAATATGCGATGGTCCAATGCGCGATAATAGAGCAATTCAAAGAGAGGCTTTTTTTGAGGAAGTACGATATCTCCTCTGTAGGGATTATATCATTGTAGGATAGTAAGTAGTTAGATGTCGCGACATACTCTTCAAGCTTATCTTCTTTGATGACGGTTAGTGATGTTGACGGTGCTAGATTTCTTCTACGGAGTTCACCACCAGCTGCCTTGGAGTTTTCACAGTAATGGGATTTTTGTCTTGAAGACATCTCTGTCCCTAGAGATTGACCACCAAAGGTTCGGGCGCTTTTCTATGAAGCTTAACCATGAGGGGATTAGATGTACGGGAAGGATGTCATTTGATACGGACTCTTAGAGGATCACCAGGAGTCGTAGTCACATCGGCCTCATCATCGACATCATTACCGTGTTCATCTAGGTGAATTTTTTTGTATAGGACCGAATCAGAGTAATATGCCTTGACCCTTTGAAAGGATCTACGTCGATAAATTTTGTTTTGATCACGCCGTCTACATTGACATATTTTAAACATTGGTGGAACGTGGATGGGACATCATATATTCGTGTATCCACGGGCGCCCTAGCAAGACATTGTAGGACATCTCAGCGTCGATGACGTTGCAAGTCACCTCTGTTCGGAGATCACCTATCTGGCACTTCAGATGAATCTTTCCTAGAGGGTAACTTCTTCCAGCTTTAAAGACGTTAATAGTGGTGTTGATGGCTACTAGCCGATGCATCGGTATTCCCAAGGTTTGTAGCAAACATTGTGGGATAATTCTGAGAGATGAACCAGGATCAATATGCGTTTGATCCACCCTAATGGCTCTGATATATCCTGTATAATACAAAGGGCGATCATGCATGTTGTTCTTTAATAACATATACTATTGAGAGAATATGATGTTGGGGATAGCCCCCATCATACTGTTACAGTGCGGACATGCCGCAGAGTCTTCGGCCGATGGTTTGACTTTGGCCAGGCAAGAGTCAATATTTTGTAACGCCTCACTTAGGGCTTGACGAGTCTCTTTTGAGTGATATAGGTTCTCAAAGAGAGACAACTTTGCTTTAGTATTGGCCAGTTGTACCAAAATATCAAATTTGTAAGGCTTCTCTATCCCTTGAGTTATGTTCTTTCGTAGAGGTTTGTCAAATTATGCCTCATTCTGCTATTTCTTGTCTACTGCGGGAAGCTAGGATGGACCTGAATTAGAGATAGGAGATGGAACAGTTAGAGGTGTACCATCTCCGGGAGATTTGTAGTCGCGCTGGTAAGCTAGTCCCCACCTGGTCATACCAGCAAGAGCCTCGTCTTCTGACGGGGAAACCGTGTGACATGACTTAATCTTCTTTCCCTTGGATTTAGAAACAGAAGGCACTGCTTGCTGCGTTATTTTGGGGACGAGGTCTAGGTGAACCCACATGACTTTGCCTTTTGGAGTAGTAATGGAGATCAAACCCCCTTCTTGGGCTGGAGGGAGGTTAACGACCTCCATGGTTATCCTCGGTATGGGGACGACACCATGTTGGGCCTCAGTTGTCGGGAAATTGCCGAACTAAAGAGTGTATTCTTTGTTGAATGGTACAAAGTTTTTTACTATGAACTGATAAAGAGTATAAGAGAATCCCTATACCAGAGGATCTAAGTACAAAAAAAGATCCTGGTAAATGTAACGGTGGAGATTGACCACTACATCAGCTCATTTACTGCTTTGACGATCCGGGACCAAGGGTTTGACGAGGATTCGATGCTCCTTCTTTTCCTTCCTGCGGTAGAAGTTCTGATTCTCCTTCACATGTAGATGTGTTTACCACAACGTGTAGGCCTCTCTCTTGCATGTAGAAAATGCTCACTATTTTAACTTTAAGGGGACATATATGCGCACATCTCATGCTAACAGACAGCGACACATGTTACAATTAATGGCATATATTGTCAAAAGTCGATACGTGTTGTTGTAGACTTTGATTGCACCTTGGGAGTACGTCCACTCGGTGTATGAAAATAATGAAATAATAGTGACGTATGGCACTGCGAGCATATGGGAACACTAGGGTACTGCGGGCGCATGGCACTACGACACACGAGAATGCTAAGTTACTAGTGACGCATGGCACTGCGGGCACATGAGACCTGCTGAGACTGTTGGCGCATAGAGATAGCTCACCATGGCGCATAGGGCTGGATCACTGGAGCGCATGGTGTTGGATCACTGAGGCGCATGAGACCGAATCAGTGAGGCACATGGGATTGATTTTTAATGCCTCAATAGTGAGTGCATCTTTGTGAGTACGAGATATATGTATCCTGCGAGAGGCATTGAATTTCAAAGTCTATTCTTCTTGGGTATTTTGTGGACTTGATGGTCTAGATGACTCCATTAGGGGAGTTATTGTGGACTCATTGTCCATGGTGTACTTGGATGAAATACAAATAATAAGTTAAAAGTGGAATTCTCTCAGAGGTAATATGGACGTGATAGACTGAAAGCTCTCCACTAGTGGAGTACTTTGTGGACTTGCTACCCAAGGCGTACTTTCACTGAGTACGAATAACAATTTTAAAATATAGCACTATCAGAGGTAATATGGACATGATAGACTGAAACGATTTCTCTGGGGGAGTATTTGTGGAATATTTGCCTATGGCGTACATAGAGCTAAGTACGGACAATAAGTTAGAAATACGGTGCTATCAGAGGTAATATGTACGTGATAGAATGAAATGACTATACTAGGTACTTTGTGGACCTGTTATCCATGGCATACTTAGAACTAAGTACAAATAACAAATTTAAGAATGTGATGCTATTAGAGGTGATATGGACTTGATAGACTAAAGTGACTCTGTCATGCCCCGCTCCCAAACACTCGGATATGAGTCGGACACGTCCAGCCTACGCCGGGGATACAACGATAATGAGCTGACTAAACCTTAGTTATCACCAATTTTAGTTTATCAATTATACTCATCATATCAATGCTATCGATCCCTGATACTAACAATCACCACAGTTCTACTATTTTCCATTATTACATGTCCTTTTACAATGACTATCCGGAGACAAATCTGATAAATGATAAAGGCAACTAAAAATCTTTGACTAAACAATACGACAACTATCAGAATACATAAAGTTGTAACAAGTAAATCTATACAAAGATGTCCTACGTGTCGGGAGTGATCTCCGGGTCTTGGGTAGCATCTACCACCGTATCATCAGATGGACCATAGTAACTGGGGTACATCTCATCATCATCCCCACCTACCACGGTTATCAAATCAGAAAGGAACAAAGTAACACATAACCCAAACCACTCACAATATGATACAATAAACAAATAATAGGTGATAATTAAAAAATAGACGAGTGATCAAAAATATACCTGAACAATCATGCACTATGCTAAATAAATGACATGCAATCTTGCACTAAACACAACATGTGGGGGCTAATGTGAGTAAAGCACTATAGTACTAGCAGTCAATTAATAATAAATGGATGTAAGGACACGTGTGCTAGTAGTCAATAGTCGTCCTGCTAATGGTAAACCACATGATATGCCTAGTATCACTGTAACCATCACTTTTTACCCTAGGGGTAATTTGGTAATTTTGTATATGCTAATTTTATTTTATATTATATTATGTTTATGTTAATAGCTATAATTTAATTGATAGTTGTTATTAGTATGTTAGAATTAATTAATGAAATATTTAGTCTAATTAAATTAGTTAGTATGATGGAGAGAATATTATTTATTAGTTGTAGAGATTTCTCGATAACTAATTAGATTTCCTTCCCTCACATTTTTGAATTTAAATTAGATGATAGAGTGGCACAATTAGTAATTTAAACTAATTCCAATCCCTTGTAGTAGGTTGGAATATTATGGAGAGATTTGAATTATATTTTCCCTCTATTTATCCCTACGTCTTTTCCAAACAATATTTATTTTATTTTCCTCCAATTTCTAGATCTAGAATTTCAGATTGAAATCCAATTTTCTACCAAAACCTTTCATTCATCTTCCATTGGAGTGCGAGGAGCTGGGAATACTTGAGAAAGTTTGAAGAGGAGTCCAAGCATTGGTGGATCGTGTCTAACTATATTTCAATATGTTACTTATGTTCTATATGGTTTAGTATCAAGTTTATAGTGATGTTTGTGATAGGGTTTGGTATCATGGTGTTGTGGTGTACCATAGTACACTAGGTGTTTGTGTTTATGTGTGGTGTTGTATGGGTGTGAATATATATCATATTATATATTACAATTATGCTTGTGTTTGGGAGAGTGCAATGATGCATGGTCGGGCATACAGAAGACGGGGGCAATGTTGATGCTCGGGCAAGGTTGCAGACTTTGCAGCAAGGCTTGGTGCAGTTTGTTTAATCTTGGACTTATGGTATTGGCTAGGCTCGGGAACATAGTACAGGAAGTGCCTGCATGTGCCAGGCTGGAGGTAAGGTGTTTGGGTAGGCCAGTGAATTAGGCACTGGGTTCAAGTTGCGACCTGAGCAGTGAGAGAGAAAGAGAGAGAGAGCTCGGGTTCACCCACATACAGTAGGCCACTATATGGAGAAAGGTTGAATACAGTGCAAATCAGTGCACACATGTGCATACCTGATTGTGAGGTTAGGTAGCAATATTAGAGGGGTATGCATACACAGGAAGCTGTGTACAAACCTGTGCACGGTTGGAATATGCTGTTCAGTAAGGAAGGTTAGGCCTGGGCATGCAATGTGCACTAGAGGGTCTGAGAAGGGGTATTGAGGTTACTATTTCAGTATTGTGTACAGTGAAGTATTTGTGATCATCAATGGGGAGATGCTGAGTTCAGTACCAGGCAATGTGTCTTGTGATATGGTATTATGTCAGTAGTTATGTGTCACTAGGTACCACTAATTAGTGTATATGCAAGTGAGGTAGTAGTGCAGCAAGGTGGAGTGTCTAAGTGACAGTTCAGTGTGAGATATTAAGTAAACTATAAGTGTTTGATTGTGTTGTATCTTAGTGGAATGTAAAGTGTTGGTTGAGGATATGTTAGTGTGTGTTATTTAGGGGTGTGATACTCAAGTATCACTGATGGATAGAGTAGGTATGGTATCCTGAGGATATGTAAGTATCAAGGACAAGATACTAATATAAGTGGATACTAATTGAGCATGGTTTTTTGTTTGGGTTGAGGTATTAATGAGGTAATAGTTATGAGTTGAGGTATTGGTCAAGTTAATAAATTAGGCTAAGTATTGCTAGATAATAATATATATGTTTCTATATAGGATAAATATAGTATCTTATATATCAATATTAACTAGTATGAATTAGAAATTAGTATAAGCAAGGTTTTTACCTAGAATAACTTAATATGACCTAGTACTGGCAAGTTTAGCTATATAGGCCAACCAAGTAGATAACTTTGTGTCACTATCATTTTTTCTAGGAAAGGATATTTTGGTCATTTCATAATTAATTAAATATTGTGCATGTTGAATAATTATTTATTGTATTATTTAGTTATTGTTAGATGTTAGTTTATTATTTTGGACTTGTGTTAGTGGACCTAACTAGTTTAGATTAGATCCATGGACCAATATTTATAATTAATTAGATTTGAGCCCAATTAGAAGCCCATTCATTAGGAGGATGGTTAATTTAATTAAAATAGTTAGACTAGAACCTTCCCTCCTTAATTATTTTTTCATGAGAGGCCCCAAGGGGTATATTGGATATTTCATAGTGACTTGGGGAGGGGGCTAAGGGGGCCGGCCTATTTAGAAAAGAGTGGAAAAATTCTCTCTCCTCTTTTAATTTCAAATCTAGATCTAGAATTTCCCTAAACTAAACTCCTTCATTCCCACATCAATTTCCTACCAAATTTCTTTCCAATTCCTTCCTAAATCACCATTGGAGGCTATTAGAGCAAGGATCTAGAAGGAGGAAGCAAGCATCTATAAAGAGGAGCAAGGATCTACAAGTTGGAGGCCCATTTCATCAAATTTAGAGGTTGCATTGGGAATCTATCTCCCAATAGATACAATTTAATTTTTTCTCTTTAATTAGGTTCTAAATATGTGTTTTAATCATTAGAAATCACCCTATATGATGAGGCTACCCATAGGAATTGAAATTAGGTTCATATGAGGCCTATTGAGAAAGTTATAATGTATTTTGTGTCAATTTTGGGAGAATTTCGAGATTGACACATGTTATGGTTGTCAATTGGTCAAATAGACCAAATTAATAGGTGTTTATTTTTTTGTGGCTAGTGTGGTGTCCACAATTGGATATGTGTAGGCTGTATCTTAACAATTTGGTAATACATGTTAATTTAGGGGTTTTCCTCCGACACAGACACGTAGATATGTAATTGACTCTTCGTATTGTTCATATATAGCATTTTTTACTTGCTCGTGTCCTTCGGGGTACATTTGATTTTGTGGCAGACTCGTATCGCAAGCGTATTATAGATCTAGTGTTATACGGGTGTGATGCACTTCTCGTGTTTATTTCATTCCTCTTTATTTTAATGTGACTTATGTATATATGTTAGTATGATATATTATGTATGACATATATGTATATGCGTATGTATCTATTGGATATTGTATACATAAGTATATGTAGCTAGGTGTTTTGTAGATCTATAGGTGTATGGGTTGATATACCTATATGTATATATGTAAGTTGAATATATATGCATATGTGTATATGATGCTATATATATATATATATATATATATATATATATATATGTGTGTGTGTGTGTGTGTGTGTGTGTGTGTGTGTGTGTGTGATTATATATATGTATAATTTGTATAGATGCGGGTAGATGTATATTGATATCTTGTATCTAGTAGTATTTGGTTATGAATGTATATAAGGGTATGCTTACTTATGGGTGTCTATATATATATATATATATTGATATATATATATATATATATATATATATATATATATATATATATATATGTATCCATATATATATATATGTATATAGTTATGTATATATGTATATAGATATATGTGTATGATAAGGGGGGCTCGGGTAGCAACAACAACAGCAAACAGAAACAACAAACAGCAACAGCAAACGGAAATAGCAACAACAAACAGCAACAACAACAACAAAAACAAACAGCAACAGCAACAACAACAACAAACAACAAACAACAACAACAACAACAGCAACAACAACAGCAAACAACAACAACAACAGCAACAGCAAACAGCCCAAGCAGCAGCAGCAGTCTCCAATAGGAGTAGTTGACAGTGGGGTATCAACTAGCTAGGTGAGTTGGCAATTTGATAAGTTAGTTTCTTTAGTATTTTAGTTAAATAGTTACTTATTTGGTTAACTAATAGTAGTTAGCTAGTATCTAGAGAGATAATTATTAGTAGCTTGATAGTATCTAGTGAATGGATTAGATCTATATATATATATACGTACTAGTATCTCTAGTTAGTACTATATTGGTAGATATGTGCACATGTATATAAGTGTCAGTAGTTAGTGATTAGTTAGTAGTTGTAATAGATAAATATATGTTAGTCATTAGTATTGGGTAGTTAATATATATTAGGAATTGACACTACCTTGAGATACCAAGGTAAATGTTAAGGTATTGGCCGATAATCAAAGTATTGGGTTTGAGTATCAAGA
Source organism: Iris macrosiphon (assembly GCA_036927795.1). NCBI lineage: Eukaryota > Viridiplantae > Streptophyta > Magnoliopsida > Asparagales > Iridaceae > Iris > Iris macrosiphon. Next base: position 93,867,225 of record JAYESA010000012.1, read on the forward strand.
TGGGTGTTTAGTGGTGCGATACCAAGTTGGTTCAAAGCCAAGGTATCCATTTAGCATTTATAATTAGGATTAGTATATTTAATATTGATTGAATATGCATATATAATATTTTTATATCTATTGGTTGCGTATCCAGAGATATGGTATTTTTAATTTTCATAGTATCTTAGGTTAACCAGTGTGGCCTAGTTTCTTAGTGTATGAATCCAATATCCTAGAGATAGACTCATGCAACCTAGAAATAGGTAGTTTGACCAAGTTTGACCAGTTTGACTTAGAGTTGAACTAGTTTGACTATTTTGACTTAGAAATGGTTCTTTAACCTAGATGTTGACCAATTTAACTTATTTTTATTCCGAAACCTTATATTGATGTTATATTCCTTATTTAGGTCTTCGAAATATCGTACCAGACATCTGTGATACTGTGCATCAAATTTCAGGCAAGTATATTCTCTGATAGTTTCTCATTTATGATATCCTCTATGTTCATTGTATATAGAGTAGATATCCTTGATTTCTTGACACGATGGTTACACAGATTGGTATATTCGGATCTCGCCATAAGATGTTATTCCTTGGTATATATGGTGTATCTTGTGCAAGCCTTATTTTCTTGTTCTTCTTGTACATGTACAGACACTGATTCTCGGGGAGACTTGCTACCTTTCTAGAGAATTCCGTGCCATAACGTTCCATGGTTGGATCCACTATACCAGTCGGGATGGGGAGTATGTAGTGTAGATATGTGATCATACCCTTCTTGTATCAAGTCTTCTTCATTGAATAGTGTTAATCATATACCGCACATATGATTAGCCAGACCATAAATCTTGTATCATGTTTCTAAGCCGATCACATGTTAAAGCTGGTACTCACTCACTTAGTCATTAGTATTCTTGTTCATTGACATATTGTTCCTTCTTGTATTTATTTTCATTATTTTCTTTATTGTATATCTCTTGTATCTATATGTTGTATCTTGTATATTCACATCTATTTACTGTTACATAGTTTATATTATTGATTAGAACTGTTGTTAGAGATGTACTCTACTCCTTTCCTGACTGGATATATTTTTCCCAGATGATACTGAGGAGTGGTACCTTGCTCATTACGGGCCTCAGGATGTTGTGGGTTTAGAGTCAGAGACCCTAGCTCAGGAGGGACTTATCCCGATTGAGACAGACGACCCGGGACTCATAGCTTAGATATTTAGTTTTTTTTGTACTGGATTTGTCTTTAACATACTATTTAGTATTTTTCTCTGACTCATTGATGTTATTATTTTGACTCAAGTGTTGAATTGTAACTTTTTTATTCTTTTATCATATTCGTACGAATTTTTATCTTAGATCTGTGATTGAGTATATTGATATTGTTGGTGGCTTGTTATATTGTTAGACAGATTACCCAAACAACGTTCTACTACCAATGCTCCAGCGTAGGCTGGGCATTGTTCCCGACTTGCATCCCTACACCGGGTGTGGGTCATGACACGTTTTTAATGGTGGCCCATACAGGTCTCTTCGAGGTCACAATTAGTGCGATTCTGAGTGGTGCTCTGAATTGAGTGCTATTATGAGCCTATTTTCAGGATATAAGATATAGGCTGAGAATACTCAATCACATTTAAGAAAACTCTTTTGATTCAATTCAACTATTCTTCCTTGATATTGATATTTGACCTTTAACTGTCCATCCTTTGAATGTCTTATATCATGTGCCATATTGATTCTTTCTTTTTGCTTTGTCTCAGGATGTCGCCTAAGACTAGATCAAAGTAGGGGAGAGCAGCTTTTGAGAGGTCTACGCCTTCCCGAGAGCCTGCACCAGTCACTTCTCTGGTGATTTGAGTGTTAGCTGCGTTCGGGGTTCCATCTCCTACTCAGAGGACTGTGCCGGTTGTATCTGAGGGACTTATACCTCCACCTTCGTGCCAGTAGATGCGACACAGATGTTCACACTATTTCGTGAGATATTGAAGGCACAGAGGGCTCATTCTGAGGCACACTAGAGACAGACCGACGTCTTACGGCATGGCATAGAGAGTGCTCATGAGCTTGCTCGTGCTGTAGTAGAGAGATGAGTTCCAGTCCAGCAGCAGGTTGCTTCTCAGGTTGCTCTGCCTCGGTCAAGCAACATTTAGGACTTCAAGAAGTTGGAGCCTAGGGTCATCAAGGGGACGGAGGGCATCGTCTACGCTGATAATTGGATCGAGGATATTGAGCGTCCCATGAGGGTGTCCCATCTTTCTGAGGATCTGAAGGTTGAGGCGGTAGGACTTCAGCTGTTTGACGTCGTCCGCACTTGGTTTAGGAATAAGTAAATTCTTGCTGACGCAGGATAGTCTTGGGAGGTGTTCAAGGACCTCTTTATAAAGAAGTTCTTTGCTCGGGCAGATAGGTTAGACTTTGGGAGACAGTTTGAGAGCCTCATTTAGGGGAGCATGTCTATGGAGGAATATGCTACAGAGTTCGGCAGGCTGAGCTAATTTATGGAGTATTTAGTGAGAGTGCCGAAGGTTCGAGCTATTCATTTTTGCGAGGGTCTAAACTGGGAACTGAAGATCCTCATTCCGTCTTTTTATGAGACCAACTCGAAGATACTTGCGGAGGCACGCAAGGTTGAGCGGGAGTTGGGTTTGAAGCCCAAGAGAGATAACGATTCTTCTCTGGGGGAAAGCAGCAGCACAGTGACTGCCAAGCGTCCTCATTTCCAGTCCTGGCCTTTTTAGCAGCCGCAGCAGCACCAAATTCCAGCTAGGGAGCCGGTTCACCAGGCATCGCAGCAGCAGAGACAGTTAAAACAAGCTCTTGGCCACTACTGCAAGAAGCCCGACCACATCTGGAAAGTTTACAGGAGGAGGTTAGGAGTTTGTTTGTATTATGGTACCAAAGGGCATCAGCTGAGAGAGTGTCCTTCCAATTTTTGTCGTACAGTTCGGGGAGCAGCTTCAGCTCAGAGGACACAGGAGAGACCACTTGCAGTACAACCGAGGGGACCGCCGCTTCCGATCCAGCAACAGTGTTATGCCCAGCACCAGTATCAGGAAGGTGCATGTCAGGGATGAGCATTTGCTATGACAGTCGAGGAGGTCGAGCCTACCGGAGATGTCATGGCAGGTTCGAATCTTCTTGATTCTATTTCAGCTTTAGCTTTGTTTGATAGTGGTGCTTCCCATAGTTTTGTATCTGTTTCTTTTGCTCTGAAGCATGGTTTGGTAGCTGAGTCTTTGCTTAGGACTTGCAAGATCATGACCGGGGGAGACATTATCCTGGTTAATGATATTTGCAAGGATCGTAGAGTTACTCTGGGAGGCCGGGAGTTGAGTGTGTGTCTACTTGTAATGCCACTTCCGAGCTACGACATTGTACTCGGGATGGATTGGCTGAGTAGTCATCGTGATAGTATCGATTGTAGAGGAGGTAGAGTTTTGTTTGGTCCACCAGAAGAGCCAGAATTTGAGTTTGCTAGAGTAGTTGCAAAGTAGGAAGAAGGCATTATTTGTGGAGCTATGGTGGAAGACAAGGAGTTGCCGCATCCATTGATAGCAGAGTTCTTGGATGTGTTTCCTAAGAAATTGCCAGGATTGCCGCCAGATCGAGATGTTAAATTCTCTATAGACTTGGTGCCAGGTGCAGAACCAATTTTATATCACGTCTGTAGAGTAAACAACAGCGAGATGGTTGAGTTGAAGAAGCAGGTGGACGAGTTGCAGGATAAAGGGTTTATCAGGTCGAGTTCTTCACCATGGGGAGTCCCGGTATTGTTTGTACCAAAGAAGGATGGATTAGTGTGCGTGTGCATTGATTATAGGGCATTGAATAATCTCACTATCAAGAATAAATACCCTTTTCCATGGAGTTCCCGTCAGCATAGTCTCGGATCGGGATAGTCGGTTCACTTCTCATTTCTAAAGGAGTTTGCAGGCGAGTTTCGGCACCCAACTTAAGTTCAGTACTGCATATCATCCCCAGACAGATGGGCAGTCAAAAAGGACTATTTAGACTCTCGAGTATATGCTGCACACTTGTCTACTAGATTTTGGGGGATCTTGGGAGGACCATCTCCATTTGGTAGAGTTTGCTTATAACAATAGCTACCATACTAGTATAGAGATGTCACAATTTGAGGCTCTTTATGGTCGGAGATGTCGTACTCCTTTGTCATGGGACAATTTTGTAGAGAGAGTTTTGCTAGGACCAGAGATGGTTGTGGATGCAACGGAGAAGGTTAAGCTAATCAGAGACAGACTTCGAGTGGCTCAGGACAGACAACGACATTGGGCCGATAGCCACCGGAGACCTTTAAAGTTTGAGGTATAGTTTTAGATTTTTGTTGCTTGTTATTGGTTGTTTTTTATAGATTAAGTTCTTAAGGTTGTATTTTATTCTAGGCTGGTGGTTTGGTATTTCTGAGAATTTTTTTGACACGAGGCACGATTCGTTTCGGTACAGACGGGAAGCTTAGTCCGCGATTCATCGGACCTTTCACTATTCTAGAGAGGGTTGGTGTAGTTGCTTACAGACTAGACTTGCCACCTACATTGGAGGAAGTGCACAACGTGTTTCACGTATCGTAGTTGAGATGGTACATGACGGATCCTAGTCATGTATTGGATCACTCAGAGATAGAGGTGGGACCTACTCTTAGCTATCCAGAGCAACCAGTTAAGATTCTGGATCGGAGAGAGAAGGTGCTGAGGAACCAGACTATTCCCTTGGTACGTATCGCATGAAGGTATCACTCTCCGACGCATTCTACCTGGGAAAGAGAGGATAAAATGCGAGAGCGTTATCCATATTTGTTTGTGCCTTGAGGCATGTTCTTTCTTAGTTATGTTCTGTTCTATTCTGTTCTGTTCTGTTATTTTCTGGGGGTAGTTTTCGTCTTTGAATTTTGAGGAAGAAATTATTTTAAGGGGGTAGACTTGTCACTACCATATTTTTTAGTAAAGGGTATTTTGGTCATTTTATAATTAATTAAATATTGTGTATGATGAATAATTATTTATTATGTTATTTAATTATTGTTAGATGTTAGTTTATTATTTTGGACTTGTGTTAGTAGACCTAACTAGTTTAGATTAGATCCATGGACCAATATTTATAATTAATTAGATTTGAGCCCAATTAGAACCCATTCATTAGGAGGATGGTTAATTTAATTAAAACCATTAGAGTAGAACCTTTTCTCCTTAATTATTTCTTTATAAGAGGCCCCAAGGGGTATATTGGATATTTTATAGTGACTTTGGTAGGGGACTAAGGGGGCTGGCCTATTTAGAAAAGAGGGAAAAAATTCTCTCCTTATTTCATTTCAAATCTAGATCTAGAATTTCTCTCAACTAAATTCCTTTATTCCCACATCAATTTCCTATCAAATTTCTTCCCAATTTCTATCCAAATCACCATTGGAGGCTACTAGAGCAAGGATCTAGAAAGAGGAAGCAAGGATCTACAAAGAGGAGCAATGATCTATAAGTTGGAGGCTCATTTCCTAAAATTTGGAGGTTGTATTGGGAATCCATCTCCTAATAGGTACAATTTAGTTTTTTCTCTTTAATTGGGTTCTAAATCTGTGTTTTAATCATAAGGAACTACCCCATATAATGAGGATACCCATAGGAATTGGAATTAGGTTCATAGGAGGCCTATTAAGAAAGTTATGGTGTATTTTGTGTCAATTTTGGGAGAATTCCGAGATTGACACATGTTGTGGTTATCAATTAGTCAAATAGACCAAATTGGCATGAATTTTTTTTTGTGGCTAGTGTCGTGTCCATAATTGGATACGTATAGAACATATCCCAACAGTTTGATGATACGTGTTGATTTCAGGGTTTTTCTCCGATACAAAGTTTTGAGCATGTCACATTTTGACACGAATACGTAGATATGTAATTGACTCTTCGTATTGTTCATATATAGCATTTTACACTTGCTCGTGTCCTTCGAGGTACGTTTGATTGTGTGGTGCACTCGTATCGCAAGCGTATCATAGATCTAGTGTGATACGGGTGCGATGCACTCCATGTGTTTATTTTATTGCTCTTTATTTCAATATGACTTATGTATATATGTTAGTATGATTTATTATGTATGACATATATGTATATTTGTATGTATCTATAGTATATTGTATACATAAGTATATTTAGCTAGGTGTTATGTAGATCTATAGGTGTATGGGTTGATATACCTATATATATATATATATATATATATATATATATATATATATATATATATATATATATGTAAGTTGAATATATATGCATATGTGTATATGATGCTATATATATATATATATATATATATATATATATATACATGATTATATAAATGTATAATTTGTATAGATGAGGGTAGATGTGTATTGATATCTTGTATCTAGTAGTATTTCATAATGAATGTATATGAGGGTATGTTTACTTATGGGTGTATATATATATATATATATATATATATATATATATATATATATATATATATATATATATGTGTGTATATGTATATATGTATATAGATATATGTGTATGATAAGGGGCGCTCGGGTAGCAACAAAAACAACAAACAAAAATATCAAACAACAACAGCAATAGCAAACAGCAACAGCAACATCAAACAGAAACAACAACAACAAACAACAACAGCAACCGCAGCAACAACAACAAACAGCAACAACAACAGCAAACAACAACAGCAAACCGCCCGAGCAGCAGCAACAGTCTCCAATAGTAGCAGTTGGCAGCGGGGTATCAGCTAGCTAGGTGAGTTGGTAATTTGATAAGTTAGTTTCTTTAGTATTTTAGTTAAATAGTTAGTTAGTTGGTTAACTAATAGTAGTTAGATAGTATCTAGAGAGATAATTATTAGTAGCTTGATAGTATCTAGTGAATAGATTATATATATATATATATATATATATATATATATATATATATATATATATATATATGTACTAGTATCTCTAGTTAGTACTTATACGTAGATATGTGCACATGTATATAAGTATCAGTAGTTTGTGATTAGTTAGTAGTTGTAATAGATAAATATATGTAAGACATTAGTATTGGGTAGTTAATATATATTAGGAATTGACACTACCTTGATATACCAAGGTAAATGTCAAGGTATCAGCCGATACTCAAGGTATTGGGTTTGAGTATCAAGATGGGTGTTTAGTGGTGCAATACAAAGTTGGTTCAAAGCTAAGGTATCCATTTAGCATTTGTAATTAGGATTAGTATATTTAATATTGATTGAATATGAATATATAATATTTCTATATCTATTGGTTGCGTATCCTGAAATATGGTATCTTTAATTTTTATAGTATCTTAGGTTAACTAGTGTGGCCTAGTTTCTTAGTGTATGAACCCAATATTCTAGAGATAGACTCATGCAACCTAGAAATAGGTAGTTTGATCATGTTTGACCGGTTTAACTTCGAGTTGACCTAGTTTGACTATTTTAACTTAGAAATGGCTCTTTGACCCAGATGTTGACCAATTTAACTTATTTTTATTCCAAAACCTTGTATTGATGTTATATTCCCTATCTAGGTCTTTGAGACACCATACGTTTCAGGCGAGTACATTCTCTGATAGTTTCTCATTTATGATATCCTCTATGTTCATTGTATATAGTATAGATATCGTTGATTTCTTGACACGATGGTTACACGGATTGGTATATCCGGATCTCGTAATGAGATATTATTCCTTGGTATATATGGTGTATCTTGTGCAAGCCTTGTTTTCTTGTTCTTCTTGTACATGTACAGACAGTGATTCTCGGGGAGACTTGCTACCTTCCTAGAGAATCCCGTGCCATAACGTACCATGGTTGGATCCACTATACTAGTCAGGGCTGAGAGTATGTAGTGTAGATATGTGATCATACCATCCTTGTATCAAGTCTTGTTTATTGAATAGTATTAATTATATACCGTACGTATGATTATCCAGGCCATAAATCTTGTATCAAGTTCCCAAGTTGATCATATATTAAAGCTGGTACTCACTCACTTAGTCATTAGTATTCTTATTCATTGCCATATTGTTCCTTCTTGTATTTATTTCCAGTATTTTCTTTATTGTATATCTCTTATATCTATATGTTGCGTCTTGTATATTCATATCTATTTACTGTTATATAGTTTATATCATTGATTAGAACTGTTGTTAGAGATGTACTCTGTTCCTTTCCCGACTGGATTTTTTTTTTAAATGACACTGAGGAGTGGTACCCAGCTCATTACGGGCCTCGGGATATTTTGGGCTTAAAATCAGAGACCCTAGATCAGGAGGGCCTCATCCCGACTGATACAGACGATCCAGAACTCATAGCTTAGATGTTTAGTTTCTTTTGTCCTGTATTTGTCTCCAGCATACTGTTTAGTATTTTTTTCTAACTCATTGATGTTATTATTTTAACTCATGAGTTGTATTGTGACTTTTCTATTCTTTTATCATATTCGTGCGTATTTCTATCTTAGATCTGTGATTGAGTATATTGATATTGTTGGTGGCTTATTATATTGTTAGATAGATTACCCAAACAATATTCTACCGCTGATGCTGTTGCGTAGGCTGGGCATTGCTCCCGACTTGCATCCCTACACCGGGTGCGGGTTGTGACACATGGAACTCAAATTAGGTAATTGACCTGGTTTGACTTTGTTGACCTAGTTTGACCTAGAAACTTAGAAAATAGCTACTTAAGCATGTTTATGATTCCAAAATAAATATTTGACATGGAAATTCATATCTAGGTCTTCGAGGCTCTGATACAGACACTGTTTGATATTTTAGCACAAGATTTTAGGCTAGTATATTCTCTGAAAGTTTTCGTATTTGATAGATTCTATGTTATAAGTTCTTAGTGATATTATATTTGATTCCAGACACGATGGTACACAGGTTGGTATAACTTGGATCCCCGTCATGAGGTATTCTATCTCCGTGATTAATTTATTAGTTCTCTATGATTATATATATCATGATCAGTATGCATTATATTATAGACCGTGCGTAGTGATTATCGTGTCGGCACATGTCATAATTTGGATCCATTATACTAGTCAGGGGAGAGAAAGTATTAGTTGGATATGTGATCATACCTTATAGACTATGTGGTAGTGTAGATCGTGCCTTCTAGCTGATCATATATTTCACTTATGGTTGAGCTAGCTTCCCTTTATTATATTTCTTGTTAGTCCAAAGTCGATCACATATCAAACTAATATTTCAAAATACTTAGTAGTGGTAGTTCTTCTATATTCTATTCCATATATGCTGATACATGACATATTGCTCTTAGTTACTTACTTCTCACTACTCTCCATAATACTTATCATTATTTGAGATGCTTATGATCTCAACTTTACTTTTCCATCATTTATTTCATTGTTATTACTGTTTCATAGCTTCTGTCATATATTGGAACTGCTATTGGATTGTACTCATTCTATCCTGATTGGATATATTTTAGGTGATAATTTGGAGGAGTGGTGTCTGGCTTATTACGGACCACAGAATGAAGAGATTACTGAGGTTGCACCTGCTACTTTAGAGGAGCATGGCTCCCTTCAGGGAGAGCTTTTGTCCGAGACTGTAGTTAGATCAGCTACTTTACTATTTTAAGTACCGAATTTATTTCCGGCAACTTTGAGATACTTGGATATTATTTTAGACTTGAAGATTTGAAGTCTAAAATTGTTTTGATTTATGACTTTGTTTCATTATCTTATATTATATCGTGCTTATTCGTGCTACTAGATATTATGATTAAGTATTTCCATTTTATATATTGTTATCTTATCCTCCATATAGAGTTGAGATATATTGGGTGAGATTGTATTTAGATTGTGATACCTATTACAACGTTCTACCGTCGACTCTGCCTCGTAGGCTGGACGTATCCACGTACTCTTGCCTGATCATCCGGGTATGGGCCGTGACAATCACTCTCCCGACTAAATCAATATCAATCAATGAACAATGACAACATACAATCAATATGAAATACAAAATCGTAAATGGAAAATAAAATGTGTACTTGCCTGAAAGTCTCAAAAGTCGTAAAGGCTCCTCCTCCCTAGTTGTAACAGAATTATAAATATTGCTTTACTGTAATTAGATTCCTTTACTGTAATTTTTCTATGACGGTTAAAAATCCTTAATTTTGCTATATTGGCCAAGTATTTGTTACTTTTCTCCTTACGATTCTGCATGTGCTAGCTTCTTTGAGCCGTTGTTAACGACAAATTGGGTCTTTATTTGTTCTTGAAGTGTTTCTTAGTTTTTTTGATTACAACTATCACCTGCTAGATGCTTGTAGTCTGCTAAAAAACTTAAAATATTTTATTGATAATGAGATTACAAGAAGTATTACCCAAAATTCTTGGTTATTCTAGCTTACTCTAGTTTATGTACACATTAACTTGCCCTCCCCCACCCCAATTGTAGCATGATCTGGATAGTAGTTTGGAGTTAGTCTTCTTTCGATAATCCAGGTATTAAACAGAGAAATCTTTAATATATGGAATTTTTTGATGTGCCCATTTGGAGGTGCTAGTTATTTTGGCTTCTTACTGTCGTATTTGTCAGATTCTTGTAATTTTATTTGCATATTATTTGTTTTGTTTGATATGGTTTTAGGGTGAACTTTGCAACTTTGTATCTTTTTCCAATACAGGAGAAATTTGTAGACTGAACCGTTGGAACATCATTTGAAGGAAAGGGTCAAGGTGAATTTGATTACTGCACATTAAGAGGTACAGTTATGACCAACTCGAAAGATAGGGCGAAGCCATCTCCCTTGCCTAATAGTTGTAAGCTCAAGGAAAATTTTTGCTACTGCATAGTCCTATGCTCCTGCCCATGGTGCATGGTAGCAATTTCGATAGTATCGTATCAGCAACGGCCAAAACTAATATGATATGTATCGGTACCAGATTATAAAGAAAAAATTGGTACATGTTATTTCAATCAACATTAACTGCATTTACTGATGGATTCTTCTGTCATAGCGATCTCCTATCTAGACCTGATCGCCAATAGGTAATTGTGCTAGAAAGGTAGTCAATAGTCAAGTAACATGGAAAACTCATTGTAGTTGTTTGTACAATAACTTCAAATTTTGCAACTTATTAGCTTAACTAGTAGTGGTGTTGTTTCCTAGATTATTTGATTTACTTGCAAATGAGAGCACAAATGGTCAGGGCAAGATAAAAAGCTCTCTTACACATGAAGTGCATAATACTCAGCAAGTTACTGGATTCTGGTTACGCTTTCTGAATTATTTATCAGGTAAAATTCTTTAATGTTGAAAGTTTTTCCCATTTATGTTTATAGCTAATCGAAGAAGAAAGTGTACCTGACGTAAAGTATCGAACTGTATCCAATTTGTATTTGAGAGGGTTATGGTATCCACAATTGAATATCTGTGTAAGATCAATTCAGAGTAATCTTGCTAATCAAGTGTATGCTCATCATTCTGAGAGAATATCCAACTTGATAGGGAATACCATAAGTCACGGTTGGGCATGCCTGTTAATTATGTCATCCATTAAGATAAATTTTCCGTAAGATGGTAGCTTTGCATGTACTGATTTATCAGCTAGTTGAGTTTAAATTGATAGGCCAGACACCTTCTAGTCTGGTCTAGAAAAGCCTGGTGCTATAACATTGAAGCTGAAAATAAGATGATGACACAAAATATAGTTATTACAGTTAAATATGCAAGTTTCATTTTCTTTCTTTGTCCTGTGCATCTTCTTTATCTTACCAAAATTTACCAAATTCAACTTGCGTCTCTCTCTCTCTCTCTCTCTCTCTCTCTCTCTCTCATATAGTGTGTGGCCCAACGGTTAATACTTGGGTATCCCGTGGAGTAGATCCCGGGATCGAATCCCAGCCGCGCGGAGAGTTACCCCTCCCGTAGACTCCTATGGCACGGAGAGTTATACCCCTCCTGTAGACGCCTATGGCGCGGAGAGTTACTTGATCTGGAAAGATCAATATTCTACTCTTCTTTTGCTCCATGCCTCATAAATTTAATACTGTTAAAAATGATTATTGTAGCATTGTTTGGAAGGGAGAATATTGGAGACTGAGTTCGTTCAGTGGATGAGGAAATTGAAGCTGGTAAAAGAATAAGTAATATACATGTTGATGTATATTTACATCTACATTGATTCGTGCCCAAATGACTGCCATGCTTGCTATGACCCAACATCCCCGCAAGATGGTTTTCATTACCGGAACTCCACCTTTTGATTTCTTAAAGAAATACATGCTAAAATAAAACTTTATATAGCATATTTCTTGTCGAGGAAATTTGGTAATATTCATCATAGTTTCAGCATATTACATGTTACTTGTTCAGGTTCCAATTATCATGCACGAAGAAAGTAAACAGGAAATATGCTAACCTCTAAAATCTAAGCTACAATCAAATAAATTTTTTACAGCAAGGAGACTGAGAAACAATCCATTCCAATTATTCCAGCTTGGCAATTAAAGCTAAACAGGAAATATGCTGGAACAATTGGAATGGATTGTTTCTCAGTCTACTTGGGTTATTGATGTAATAAAACTTTATTGTTATAATGAACTTTCTCCTTCCTTATACGTAGGTTCTCAAGTCTCTTATACGTAGGTTCTCAAGTCTCCAGTATTGTTCGACATGCTTGGATGCATTTTTAATTGTTATGGAAAACATATTGACAATGGCTGCTGTCACGGTTTTTAATTAAAAAGGTAAATACGATTTTTAGGATTAGGGATTTTACAGCCGCGCCTATATTGCCTGTAGAATACATAGATATATCTAGTGAGTTCGAAATTTTTTTTAGTATAATTTAAGATTCATACGTGGCAAACCTATGAAATCTTTCCTTTGAACTCTGTAACATTCATGTTAATGTTTTGATGCCAAATACGTGAAATATTTCCTTTGAATCTCAAAAATCCAAAATGCATGTTGCTTATGATCGGTTGCAGCAAATTTATCAACCCCAGTAAGAGAACTTACCCTTAAGAGATGATTTAAACTGGAATATCCACCCTTAATGTCATAAATTCTATTACTCTAGGACAGAAAATTCCACTCTTTTCTGTTGTAGGGCTTTCTCATAATAAAATCGCTACCCAGGTTTGTCTTCTTGCTAGAATTGACCTTTGTTACTAAGTTGATTTTTTTTTTATAAAATTTGAACGATAGGCCTACTCCTGGAATTCGAAGTTGGATTGGATTATATTTATGCATTCCAGAGTAGTGGAGAGGCTTATATTGCCACCGAACTGGTTAATATGGGGGAGAATGACACATAAAATACTGGTGCGGACCAAAATTCTTGTGCAGATGTTGTTCAGGATGTTCCATAGAAACCAGTAGAATTTTATGTCAGAATACAGAAATACAAACCAAAATGCTGGTGCAGATGTTGGTATTTGTGAAAGATGGACACATATAGATAATGGATACCATTTTTTGTGTCCGTATATACGAAATCTAGTTAGTACTTTTTTTCTGCAAGCTTCAAAAACTAATATTGAATAATGAATTTGTCAGGCAGAGATCGGTAGGCAAGTTATTGATGATAGGGAGTGGGAAGTCTACAGAGTCCCTCTCGACGATGACTATGAGTTATTTTTCTCCGGGAGCAAGATTGTTGACAGAGTGACGAGGATGCTAATTGATTGGGATTTATGATAACAAAGCGAGAACTCACTCTACCTCAACTACTTTTTATAGTTTTGGTCAGATGAGTTGCTAGTGACTAGAAAGCGTTCGATCGATTTGGAGTTTGACGAGGGCATGGTAAAATGGGTGTCGCACATTATAACAAAAAGGAATTGATCATGTTCTTGTATTTGTATTGTAATTGCAATAAATATATTTTATTTATAAATTGCATATTTGTATAAAATGGAAATACAATCAACAATATTTAAAAAATATTGGAAGATAATATTTAAACAACTTTTTTAAACGTTGTTAACTTCATTTACAATATTATTAAATTATTGTTGATATTACAATTACAACATAAAAATATTGTTTATAATATTTGTCAAACATAATTGAATTACATATACAACATTTTTTAAAAGTTGTATAAACTTTTTCTTATAATGTTTGTACACTATTGTACAAAATCTATACACAATGTTTGTTGTGAAGGGCCGTGTATGGCAACTCTAGAGGGGGTGAATAGAATTTGTGTATGTAGCGGAATAAAATCACTAGTAAGAAATTATATGACATTCAAATAGTGATCAACTACTAGCAGTTAAGTAAAGCAGTTATGTAAGTTACTACGACTAGCAATATGTATAAGTATAGAAAAGCAAGATAGGTATGTATGTAGTTGAGTTAAGAATAGAGCAAATGCAAACATCGATATTTTATCCTGGTTTTTCGCTGAGAGGACTAGTCCAGGCCCGATAACTCTTGCTTGGAGTTGTATATATTATAATCATCAATAGTGAATCACAAGCTTTGATCCGAAGGCTTGCCACTTCTTATAACCATGAGTTTTGATCCGAAGACTCGCAACTTCACACACATGTGCATTTGATGCAAAGAGCACGCATACTTCAAATAGAAGAGAGGCTTGATGAACTAAGCTATTACAACTTAAACAACTTCTTATCGAGATCGTACTTGGCACTTAGAAAGCTGAGGAGTTTATCTTGGAGATGGGAAAGTTTAGGCCCAGGGGTTTGCTCACTAAAGGATTGAAAGATGTAGAATTGGATGAGATAAGGAGAGTGTGAAATTTATTCCTATTTATAGGGTGATGGCAAACCGAATTTGACTAGAGTTCGGATACGTTTTAATTCAAATTTTTAAACGTTGGGCCATAAAATCAGGGATGTGACAAATGGGTTTATTTCATACTAAATAGGTTACCGAGTTCGGTTCGTATTTGACGCGAATTCGGTCCGAGTTCGATTTCCTATTCTAGTATGGTTTGGGTTTGAATGTAGGCTGCTTTGGTGGATAGGTTCGATATTTTATTTGAGTGGACTGGTAATCTTTTTGGTAGGCGAACTAAGGTAGGTATCTGTGAGTGGACATGTACTTCAGATTGCTAGTGTGACTCGACTTACATGAATCCTAGACTCAAAAAATGAAAGATTACATTTGTTGAAAATATAGAAAAGACTAGATATAAAAGATTTTAGAGGTTGATGCAAATATCTGTCTTTAGCAACGATGGAGTTTGATCCAGTTGATTTTTTTCGCATATAGTATCTGCTTCTTTGTTATCTTAGTATATATTTGGCATATAGTTGGTATTTGGAGGTTTATATGTCTATTAGCTATACTCATGGATTTTGAATTTACCTTGAGATACCAAGGTAAATGCCAAGGTATTGAGGATACCCAAGGTATTGGTTTTGGGTATCAAGATAGAGGTTTAGTGTTGCGATACCAAGTTGGTTCGAAATCAATGTATCCCTTTAGTATTTGTAATTAGGATTTATATATTTAATATTGCTTTATTATAGATATGTGAATTTATCTATTGTTTGCGTATCCTGAGATACGGTATCTTAGAATCCTAAGATTTAGATTTCATAGAGGCCCTTATGACCCTAACCTGTAAATGGACAGTTCTAGTTTCGGAAGCGGTAAGTTTTCCCAAAAGGAACCCACAATTTTTTTTTTGAACTGAAGAGACGGGTGAAGACCTTGGCTCTGGCAAAGATTCTGACTCCTTTTCCTACTTCTTCTTCCAAGTGCAGGATAACCCCAAGGGGTTATAGATTTTTTGTTTGTCGATTATCTAAATCAGGTTGACCATTATCAAAATTAGGTTGACCGTGATCATTTTGGGTCAACAATCTCCTCCATTATGATAATTGAGAAACTATGCCAAAATATAAATTGATGTATCATTGATGTAGTATTTGAAGCAAGCTTTTTGAAATAGAATACCTACCCCCATAAGAATAGAATAACTCTCCCATAAGAAGAGCTTTCGTTTGAATGGGTACTGAGTCAAAACACCTGTAACATGTTATTTCTTTACAACGAGTATGAGTATTACAAATATCATCACAGTGAAACTATCATTATTAGTAGTTTATCATAGTGCTAACATTTGTTAGTCTATTGCTAAAATCATATCTTGTATCAGATCATTCATATTTGTATTTAGTTATTCCCCCCCTTGTTATTATATCATAGGAGAAAAATCACAGCTGCACCGAAATGAATGACCAGGATAATGAAGAAGAAAGTAAATATACCATTTTAAAAAAATCATGGAAGCATGCAATTTATTTGAAAAGATATTGCAGATAAACTAGTTATGCAAAGATAATATTTTAAGATAATAGAAATAAAAGTCTCAATTAGTTAATCTAAATGCAATGTTTTGCAAATGTCACAAATAACATAAAGAGTTTAAATATAGATCATAGATGTTTATGGTACAATAAAATAATAAAAGTCTATATAGCTGAAATATAAACTAAGACATAAGTAACTATCTCCTTAGCAGTCACAGATCATCTTCAGCAGCATGATCATCAGCAATGGGTGATCATCAAAGTAAGCTCCAGTGGGATCATAGTACTGCTGGACAAAAAGGTCGTCGATCCGATAGCATAGGCGAGAGGGTCACGAGCCAGTGGATATGGTGTGGTAGAATGATGAGCATGGTGTTAATAAAGATCCGTAATAGAGTTGGCCAAGTTCCTAGATGGTGGTGCGATAAGCCTGGTCGTGAAAATGAGTGATGATCATCTGTTCTGCTCATGGTGCTGATCAGCTATCATCTCGTTTTGTAACCAAAACTATTCGCAGAATATCTCTTGGATAAAATACAAGAATGCATGCTATATAAAGGAGGAAGGTGCAGTAGGAGCTGGGGCTTGAGGAGTAGGGACAGTTGGATCAGCATGAGCATCAGAATCAGATTCATAGGAGTCATCCTCATCAGAAGGAAAGGTAGGCTGAGTCTTGCGGGCTTTGGTGAGGTAGGCTGGTTTGGACAGAAAGTTAGATTCTTCTATAGGAATATAGAAGTGCCCAAAAATGATGGGCAAGTACATAGAAAATGGAAGTTGTCACTTGGGATTGCAACAGTCTATCATATGTCGGATCATAGTCTTAGAAAGGCTAAAAGGAGTGGAGGTATTGAAGTGATACAAGGTTAAAATTTCTCGATAGGAAATATCGTACTTTGAGGTTTGCTTAGGCAAAATAGAGGAGTAGATGATACGGTAAAGTTCATAAAAGTATTGGTTAAGGTAGTGAATACGAAACTTCCTTTCGAGATAGGGGTAAGGGGCACACAAAATATCCTGGAAAGAATCAAGAGTCATGTCGTCCATAAAATTAAGTTGATCGATTGCAACTAGGGCTTTACCCTCGTTTGGGATCACAAAATTTTGCCCAAAGTTGTATCGTTAAACTCAATGTTTATCCCGCTGACTCTTGATGAGATAGTCCCTTGGTCATGGGATAGGTTACCGTAAAACATATGAATATCATTCAAGTGAATGGATCTCCTAATAGTGACTAGGCGATCAAGATAAATTTTACAAACTTGGATTTTTGGGTATGGAACACTGTAAAATTAATAGAATTGCCTTTACAAATGTTCTTTTCCACAAAGTCTTTAAACCAATAATTGGATTTTTCAAGTGATGTAAATATGAAATCATTATATTCTCCCGAAGGTTGCATGGATAGGAAAAATAGAGAGTGTTGAGTATCCTCTTGGTGAGGATAAGAAGATGAGGCTTCTCAAGTCTCTCTTTTTCTTAGAGAATTTTTGAGCCATAGATTGAGACAGAAGGAGAGAAGTATACCTTAAAAAGATGAGAGAATATTGTGGAGAACCTTGAGAAATCCTTAGATCCAAGAGCTTGAAGGAGGAGGACGTTTGGAGAGTGAGATCAAGAAGTTAGGGTTAGGATTTTGATATGGAAGAGGGGTTTTCGGTTTGGAAGATGGAAGGATGAAGGAGGAAGGGTATAAATTTAAAACCAAAGAGCTGCTGCTGCTGTCTGGAACACACAAATCGATTTTAGCCCGAGCTCGGACCAAACTCTGACCGAGTTCTATCCCCCTTAAGATTTTAGAAAATAACTGCTTCTGATTTGAAAATAATGATTATGTAGTATAATTAAATATATATGGTTACTAAATATTAATATATGTATAAGCCAACAAAATAAATCTTCAGTGACGATACCTGTCACACTATATAATTAAGAGTATTTAACAGTCATTTGCTAGTAGTTGTTATAGCTGTAAAGCAGTGTACAGGATGAAACTAGGATATTTATATAAAAATGACTTCAAAAATATTCGCATGTGTTTCTTTGTGCATCATTGTTCAATGAAGTTTCAAATACCATGAATTAGCGGTAGGGGCCGAATCCCAGCTAGCGGTGGTCCGAAGACACTTAAATATGTGTCGCTTAAAGTTGTTTACACTTTTGTGACATAAGGGCACTTTCTGCTTATATCCAAGATAGTTTTTACTTTTTGGAAAGCTTGGATTTGAAAGAACTTTGGACAAAATATTTCTTCTTATAAAATCACACTTTGAACGTAGTCTTAGCAAAGGTATTCATGCAATCATGTTAATAGATGATAAATGAAAATAGCGTTACCAAATAACTTTATTAGTCATGTTTATGTTGGTATAATTGCAATGAAGATGTCCTTTGTAGCTTTTTGCAATCACCAACTTACTACTTGTTATTACGTCTAGCCGCAAAGCCTTCCACCAATATGATTAGATGAAGACTTTGGTATCCAAGAATTGGATCCACAATGATTTATTTTGGGAATGCATATCCACATATTCATATGAACCATTTTTTTAGCTTTACAGAAGTGTGAGGTGTGTCCTTTTAAATTGTGGTAGTGACATGTGATAGAACTACTTGAGCTTCAAACTGGTGCATGAATATGATATGTGACATAAATATTTTTTCATAGTCTAGTGTAGATAAAAGTATGATTATGTAATTTACTAATCATATGGTCACTTTTTTGTGAGTATCTCGTGTTGGTGACTTTTGTTTGGTCAAGTGTTGTACATGTTTAGTGCTAGATTGAGCAATAGGTTGCATGACCAATTTACCCAATATGTTCTCTAACTTTTTAGAGCTTGCAAGTAATTCATCATATTTAACAGTTAGATCATCAATTCTGAGTGAAGCATTAGAGAACTTCTTCTTCTCCTATTCCAAATCCTCCTTAAGTTTACATTCTCTTGATTGCTTTTATCAAAGTAGTCAAGTACTTATTATAGGTTCATTCAGTAAATACGTGAGCTTGTCATTTTTAAGCTGACAAGACTTAATGTCTTGTCTAGCATGTTTGTAACTGTTCCTAAGCTTTTTAAAATCTTCAAATAAGTCATTAAAAGTATTAGATAGTTCATCGTAAGATAGTGTCACGACGCACGCCCGGATGATCGGGCACGAGTACGTGGATACGTCCAGCCTACGCCGCAGCATTAGCAGTAGAACACTGTCTAGGTCATCAATACTATTTAACAACCTCTCAATAATATCATAACCTTTCAAGGATAATCTCAACTCCATAAGGAGGAAAAAAATGATAATATAATGACAATATCAATACTCAATTACAATAAAACTTTCAGGAAGATGATATAAAATAAATCCAAGAGAAGTCTAGAAATATACATCTCAAATATCTATCAATAAGTTTAAAAGTCTAGCCATACTCAACAATAATATAAGTCTCAAAAATAACATATTAATGTCACAAAGCTGGAAACAAATTTAGTCAAATATAAAAATACTAAGCTAGCTAAGTTACTACCAGCTGCGTCACCTCTATGGGGACTGGCTCTCCTGAAATTCTCTTAGTCCATGGTAAGTTGGACATCGGCTCCCCAAATCAATACTGAAAAATATTATCTAGTCAAGATTGGAGCGAAGCACCACTACAAGAAATCGTTCTTGACGATCGATTTATTAATGTATGCACTAAACCGTCAAAAAAACCAGTAATCTTGACCGTTTTAGTCATACGTCAAGAAAATATCCCTTTTTATGTTAATTATCAAAATTTGACCATATTTCTTGACGGTTTAAGATGAAGCGTCAATAAAATCTATTGCATTACTTGAAAGTTTGTTGATAACCGTCAAGTAATACATGTGCGAAAAAATTGTTGCGCATATTTCAACTGCCATTTTAGTAATTTTTTGAAAGTTTTTTTTATCGTAGGCTCTTTGTTAGTTTTTTTTATCGTAGGCTCATTGTTGACGGTTCCGTAGTCAATTTAATCACTGTTGCTCCTATTTATTTTTTTATTTCTCCCAAGCTCTCCTCTCTTTATCCTTTCCATTTCTGTTCATGGATAAAGATCTGCTTTCCTCCACCACCTTCTCTCCTTCCTCCCCAAACTCTCCACTGAAATCCTAGCCTACATCGACCTTCTCTCCATCCACTACTGCCTCCTCTCCTTTCTCTTATATAATTTTTTTCTTTTACCCCCCCCCCCCCCCGCAAGTCCTCTTCTCAGAGTCCATCATGACCAGATCTGACAACTATCGCCTTGACCGAGGATCTCACCCTCAGCCTGATACCGCAGCCTTATCATGGCCCTTGACGACCGACGCGGTCCATGGAACCTTTGATTGACCTGCCTCCGCCGAAGCTAGAAGCCGCCTCCCGACCCCAGTACCCCGTAAGTCGACTAGATCTGGCCTGCACCCCGCCACTGTGCCGAGGACCGACCACTTCAAATTCTCCGGATAAGTCGCCGGCAGGCCTCCGATCAGCCGATGCCCTATTTCTTCTTTTGGAACAAGTAATAGCTTCGTTTCCTTTTGGGAACAAGTAATAGCTTTATTTCTTTCCAAGCTCTCCGATCAGCTGGGCTCTCACCTGAACTTTTTTCTTCTTTGATTGAGCTTTTGACTCCTCCTCATCGACTTCAAATTACTGGGAATTCAGGCATCGATCAAGTTAATTTATCAATCTATTATGGTTTCTATTTCTCTTTGATAGATATCTTTTTCAAAGTTTGAACTTCATCTTGATGTTTATCTAGTAAGTATGATAAATAGGTTTTTGTACTGATTCATATGTAGATTTTATCGTAGAACCATTAATTATCGGGTAAAACTTTCTGAGTGTATAAGTGGTATTTTAGTCTGCATCTAAAAATAAATTTTTTTAGGTTAGATATGATAATGTTAATGAATGGCCAAATAGATTTTTTATCGTAGAACCATTAATTATCAGGTAAAATTATCTAAGTTATAATGTTAATGAATGGCCAAATAGATTTTATATAGTGGTTTGTAGTTTGCATCTAAAAAATAAGATTTTTCAAGGTACATAGTGATAATGTTAATGAATGGCCAAATGCATTTTTTATTCTGGCATTAGTATATCACAGGAATAATTTGCTTTTTATTGTGGTAACTTCTCTTCATGTACGGATGTAAAGTTACAATGAACAAATATTCTCTAGTTGTCTGGTTTGTTTGTAGTTTTTTAAATGGTGCTACTAAATATTTGTTGAATGTAGGTTTATTTGGTGACTGGAATAGATAAAGCATGTGAAGATATCAAATTCAATCACCTGGAAAAAAAGTTCCCAGAGCTTAAGGTAAATTTCTACCATCTTAAATAAATATATTTATGTTGTGATGTATGTATCTCTCACTTGTAATTACCCTTTTTGTCAGATCTTTTCTTCCAGTTTATAGTTGAAGACACTTTTGCAGCCTTTGGGACTTCTGAGCTGACTGACCCAATATGGATAGTTAACCCCCTTGATGGAACAACTAATTTTGTTTGTGGGTAATTTTAAACCATCCTTTTATGATTTACTATTTGTGCTCTTCATTTTTGTTCTTGTTTGTGCATGTATCCAAGTTGTCACTACAATAATTGATACTCTCCCTGCAGGTTTCCTTTTGTGTGTCTATCTTTTGGTCTTACTATTGTAAAGGTTCATACAGTTATTGTTGTGTATAACCCTATATTTAAAGAGGTAATCTTTGTTCTATTTGTGCTAAATTTCATGCTAGTTAGATTTTAGTTTAGAAATACTGTTTCTGGTATTTTTGTCTTGAAAATAAAATTTAATTCTTAAATATTGCATATAAGAAGAGTTTTATCATCGTGCATTTTAAAGTTTGGGTTTTAGGAACTATGCTCACCGAAAATGCAATAAAACTTGAACATAAGGTGCTATTTAACCTGGTCATATAATCACCAAATGCTTTCTTCTATTTGCCCTTTTGGTTCTTGATCTAAGCCTTCCACCAGAAAACTTGGAACTATTTTTGCTAGAAATTAGATTTTCTAAGTAATATAGAGTTCTAGATAAATATGTTCATTACGGATGAATTGGAAGCTTGGCCTATTTATTCCAATTATACACCAAATGGAATTTTTAATTGATTAAATTGAAGCCCCTTTATATAAAGGAGGGCCAACCATCAAGTGCACTCTTATTCTGACACTCGTTCCTTATACAAACCAGTATTATTAGTTAGATGAGTGTTTATTATAAAGATATTATTTTGTATGTGTGTGATACATTAGATCATTTCTCACACTTCTTTTTGAGTATTAGTTTAAAATTAGTTCAATAGGAGTTTGATGTATAATATTTGACTCTTGTGTCAAATTGAGGTTTTATTCTATAAAACATTTCTGTAAGTTAATTTCCTTTTTTCTATGGGTATATATGCTAATATCTCTCAAGGTTAGGATAATAGTTATATTTGCAATTCTAATACAAGGTTAAGTGTAGTATTTGAGATAGGTATTGAATTTTGAGTGTCCTATTGGTCAAAACATATACAAACATGACAAGTGTCATAAGAATTTCACAACTTGATGCACAAAAAGTGCCGATAAAAATATTGGAAGCCCACGTTGTTCTTGTTAGTTATTAGTTATTTTGGAACCACTTAATGGGGTGAGAAGGTCAACAATTTACAGCTGGTAGAAGTATCGTTATCCTTATTTAGTATGTAGATCATTTGAATGGTAAATATATGTTATAGAGGGGCTATGTAGGTGCTTGTGGAGACACCTCCCTACTTGTTTTCATATTTTGTATGTTTTTTAGATTTAGTATTTAAGAAAGAAGTAGAACTGGACAATCTTTATCATAACCTTTGTGTTTTTTTTCCAGATGCTGGATTTTTTCATGGGCTATAGTTATGTGTAGGACATATACATCTCAAGCTGCTATATATAGCTTTATTTAAGCCTATTACTTACTCAGAATGAAGACTTTTAATGGAATAGATTGATCAATATCTAGCACCATCGTATTAGGTAAATCTCTTTATTAGGATAAAAGATTATCTGAAAGGCTTATGCAAAGTTTATACTGAATCAACCTTCTATTTTAATTTGTTCAGTAGAGCCCAAGTGGTTTGCTCATATTTTTGAGGAGTCGTAGATATGAATTTCTACTAGGCAGACTATACCAGTTTTTGGAATGCTGTTAAAGTGGGTAATATAGGTACAAATGGTTATCATATGCAAGTTAGTGTGCAGCAGCACATTGAATATAGAACACTTGTCCACATGTGGGTAAATTCAGTAGTAGGGACTGCAATAGGGAAGGGGTTTCCTGGATACTACTTAGCAGAAACAGAAATGCAGTAAACTATAGTTCCAACAAGCAGTCAATTTGAGTGTCAACTATAGCAATAATTTTTGCATATAGGTAAACAACAGTTTGCAGCATTTACAACAGTTTAGGACTTAGCAGCAGCAAGCTACGAGCATATACAGGCAACAACAGTGCCTAGCTAGAAACTGGGAGATTGGGGAACACTGTCAACAAATTTCACTAGAATACTGCAGTGTTTAGGGGTAGTATCTGATTACTTGTGTGTGTGTGTCTGAATAGGGCATGATTCCAGCTTTCAATGGGTCGTGGCATGAACAAATGGAGCATTCATGAATTTTTGGTTATATTGCACAAAAGTAATCATCTCTTGGGTTTGAACATAATTTGAATGTGTATCTAGATTTTATTGTTTTTATTTTGAATAATGCTTATAAGGCCTTATGAATTTGGAAACTAATGGGCTAAATGCATATTGCAGTATGAAGATCAGTTACTTACTCAAAAAGTACATGCATTTCAACAAAGGAATTTGGTTTTTCCTAGATCATTCATTCTTTTTATGCACTTTTTGCGTATTAATAATATATATATAATTTTTCTCAAAAAAGAAAGACATTACTGTACATGTGAGGAAAATATATACTTAAGGGAGACAAATTGTTCAATCACTCCTTATGTTTCTATTTCAATATTTTAATAATTTATAACCTATTATATGTTTCCATTTTAATATTTTACAAGTTAGATGGTATATAGAGATAACAAGTTTGTAATTGATTTCCTCCGTACTGATGCAATTGTATGCTTAATAACTTGCTTTTATGGAACAAGTTTATTATATCTCTGATCTATTATAAGCAATTTTTTGTTGGTGCACATTTATATTTTAATTTATGTTACAGAAAGTAGTATTCATATTATCTATCACCAATATGCTGAAGAATTTTGAGATTGCCAAATAAACTTGGACCTAAGTATTAGCATTTTAGTTACAGAACTGACTGACTAAATATTTTGAGATTTTTAGTTCAATTGTGCCTTTTTAGCCCCAATGGTCGAAACTTAAGCTCTTATAAATTTGTACAACTTTCTTCTATTTGTGACTGGATAGATGAACTTTCTTTAGCCATTCTTTGTAATCTCCAAGACTTGGATGGTTCCTACTTGATTTATCTTTCGTTGGAAAGCGATGGCTAATTTACTGTTTGTTGATTGACTATGACCCATTCAAATTTTAACACAAATTAGCTTTACTAATGCTGAAGCTCGACTTGCAGATCTGGATTGGCCCAAGAATGACAAGGCAACCATTCTTGGTGATATAATTCAAATGCTAAAGGATTTGTTCGCTTAGGTGGATAGACTAAAAATAGAATACGCTTCTTTATCTGAGGAATCATGGGAAGTAACTTAATATGAGCTAAATAGGTATTTCTACGAATGTCATCTTCACATTGTATGTTTTACATCCATACATTTTCTTTTAGTTGACGCAAGAGAAGAGAAAACAACTTTGAAATATAAAATAGATAATCTAAATGCTCAGTACCAACAAAGGGTCAGATGCGTGCATCCTTGGGCTATATTTGACCCTTCAGTTGTTATGGCCAACCTTCCTACATATCCATATCCTATGTTGGTTCCAATTCCCTCAGGCCCAATCTAAATCCATCCATCGCTACAACAATACCCATTCCTAATCCTTCTTATGTGCCATATACTACCCCCTATAATCCTCAAGTTGAATAGCCATCTTCCCATAGAATTCCTCATCCTTGCAGTAATTGGACTCATACTGCTAGCAGGCAAGATTCATTATTCCTATTCTCTTTACAAAAATTATTATATGGTATACAGATGACAAGGTAGCATGCAAGATCTCTGATCTATTATACTATATTCTATGTGGAAAATTTATGAACTATGTTTCCTTTTTTGTAATTCTCTGCTGAATCTGTTGGAGTATTACTTAGATGTCTTTTGAAACAGGAACGTTGCCGGCCATGGTATAATTTGTTTTGCTCTGCAGAGTGTATTAAAATCTCTAGTTACTTACGACATGAAGTCCAAAGAGGACTAGTGAGAGCTATATTATGGACTATTTTAAATTTTTAATTAATATTTGTTGTTTGTGTGGGAAAAAATGTTTGGCCACGCTTTTGGCCAGATAAAGCTCTAGTGAGAGGTGGACATGTCCCAATATTATCCAAAGCTTGGAAGTAGTTCAGTTCTGAGTATGGTAAGTTGAGAAATTTTCTTAACTTATTATTTTATAACACAAGATATCAAATAATTTATATGTGGTAGCATTGATCCGGTCAATGACAAGTTTTTTGCTTTTGGGTGTCAGTTCGGCTCACCAAAACCATTGGTGTCTCAAGTTTTGGTTTAAGTTCTTTTTTAGTGGAGTGTAATTGGTGATACCTTGGAGATATGATTAGTGCGATCAGCTGACCCTTGTTCTAGCAAAGTAGTCTTGGAGTCTTCTTTGATAATTGTTTTGGTGGGTAATTTTTGTTTCTTATTGAAATTTTTTTACAAGTTAACAAAAACAATACGATCTTGAAAGTTTTTTATAGGTAATATTTGTTAATTCTGTGAATTAAGGTCTGTTGGGGAGTCAGATTCAAAAACCCTTGTTATGGAATGTTATATTCATCCCCTTCTTTCCTCCTCTTTGGTGTGGCATTGATATAGAGTATTTATGGCCTACTTATGTGAATAATTTTTGGGTGCCATAAGGCTCTTATTATGGAATGTTAGATTCAGTCCATAGTGCAACTTCATCATCAGTTAAATCTCCTTTTTTATATATATTTTTACTTTAGCATTTATTTAGTAAATCGGTTTGGTGCTTGATCTGGGTTTGCAGGTTAATTATTCACCCTTCGTATAAAAAAATTACTTTGCTACTTTGTAGCTTTAATTGACAGTATATCACTAGAGTTCTGCATTCTAAGCTGATATTTAGAGTTCTGATAATATGATCAGGCACCCTTGATTCCTACAATTACTCTTATTGAAGGAGCGACATTGGTTGATGGGCTAGAAATGATTCTTTCAGGTGATCTTGGTATATGTAGTATAGCTTTTGTCAACCGAATCTTGGACAATTGTCGATTCTATATATACTTCTCATATACTTTAATATACTCAGACAATCTTTGATATCGAGAATTATTTTAACCTGTGCAAGTAGGAGGGGATGCAACCTTTAGAATGCCAAAGACTGGAGTTTAGATGACATGGTTATTTTTTTTACATCCAAGTTTAGTACTTAATCTTCTCTTTTCTCTCGACCATGAAATACTTGCTATAATTCCTGGGTATGATTTGTAGTCTTAATTATGATCACAATTAATTTTATGCTAAAGATTCGATCTTCATAGTTTTTTGTTGTAAAAATTCAAGCTTTATAATTATATTCCTGGTTTTGTCTCTGTATTGAGTTTTGTTGCATGTCTAGGTTGGAAAGGGAGTATAATGTTTTCCTTCCTTTTCATAATTTTTGAATCCTTTTCCTGGTCTTGTCGTCTTGGTTATCATAATTTTATATTAGTATGGGATATGAATCTTTCCACTGCACAGATCTACCAAATTTTACCAGATATTTTATTTTTTGTTCCAAGTCAAAATTTACCATATTTTACTTTCTCTCCTTTTGCCTTCATTATTTGATTCTTTGTTCCAAGTCAAAGAATCACACTGGATCTCCCAATAATACTTTTTTCTTGGAAAATGTGTCACTTGGTATCATTCGTAGAATAGTTGATTAGT
Source organism: Iris macrosiphon (assembly GCA_036927795.1). Classification (NCBI taxonomy): domain Eukaryota; kingdom Viridiplantae; phylum Streptophyta; class Magnoliopsida; order Asparagales; family Iridaceae; genus Iris; species Iris macrosiphon. The sequence goes on from JAYESA010000012.1 coordinate 93,894,637, forward strand.
CTGTTGTGGTCTGAGTATGGCATACTTCCCATAGAAATATTTAAGAACTTACTATGATATGTTTATATTCATATCAAGTATTAACTAATATATTTTGTTCTTTCCCACATGTATCATCATTGGTTGCAATCATGGAGTCCTTATAAGGCTACTACCTGGCATGGTTGGCTTGGTTCCCTCTAGTTCAAAGGTATTTTAATTTTGATATTAATTTTAGTAAGCTTATTATATGCACTACTTGGGGAGACTATATGATGAATTCAATATAGTAATGATTGGCCAACCTATAGTTGCTATGTAATTTTGCACAAAAGAGAAAATTTATACGATACTATTTGTGTTGGAGAGAGAGATGGCAATTGAGTAAGTCGGCATTCCAGGAGAAGATGGATGTGCACATAAGGCTTATGAGCAAATACAACCAGATGGCATATATTTTGGTTTACATGTATATATAGGTTTTGGATATTTAATATATTGTACAAAATAATAAATTTTGGTTTATTTGGATATATTGATTGTTTGTTGTATACAAACACATATTTGTTAATATAAAAATTATGTGTATTATATTTTTTTGCGATGTTCTTGTTTATGTTGATATTATATGTGTGTGTTCGGTAACTGGTAAAAGGAAGCATATAATATATAATTATAAACAAAATTTTGGTTAAACAAAAATTAACTTCTCTTGACGGTTTTAAAACGTCAACAAATATCTGAATTTTGCTACAAAACATTATTTCTTGACAGTTTTTAAACATTAAGAAAGGGTTTTGTTGACGATTTATTGCAGTCAAGAAATATTTTTTTAGACGGTCATTATCCGTTATCTAGTCCAGAGTCAAGAAAAGTTTCTATTTTTCTTGACGATTTTTTGTTATATTTTCTTGACAGTTTAAAACCATCAAGATATTTTGTTTACTTGACGGTTTAAAACCGTCAAGAAAAAAACCAGAAACCGTTAAGAAAAATGGAGACTTTTCTTGACTATGACATAGATGAAGGATGCAAAACCATCAAGAAAATCCTTTCTTGACGAGAAAAAATTGTCAAGAAAAGCCATTTTTCTTCTAGTGCACATAAACTAACAGCAATTCCAATTTAAATTGATAAAGAATATAAAATATTGAGTAATGAATATACATGATGAAAGTATAATATTGGTAATTAAAGGAAGCAGAAGAAACATCCCTCACCCTTTTTCTTCCTCCTCGAGCTCGAGAACTTCTTGTTAATCAGCCAAGGTGATGTCGAGTTGTCGACAAGTAGTAGTGGACGACCACAAATCATCGATAATATACCATGATCGATCGTCTCCACTGACCGAGTCTTCATCACCTCTGTCGCGAGCATGCCAAGATCGCCCGGAGGGGACACAACAAGTTTGGATCAGCCTTGTCGATCGACCGGTAAGTCCTGATATAAATTCCTCTATTCGGATCATTAATTTTGCTCGATCGATTTATTTCTAGTTCGTAACTCCTCCGTTCCTTTAGCTGTCTACCACAGACTCGAGAATCTTCCCTGATCCTGCCATCACGTCTTAAGGAGTGAAGGTTCTCTTTAGAAGATAAGTTTACGAGGAAGGAAACATTGTTGGGGATAGTCCATCGGTTCATTGATCCGTGATTTCGTGATCGATTCGTACAAGAGTTCATCCGATCGAAGAGCACCGATAAAACTCGGATTATTCCGGATCAAGAATATTTGTAAGTTAAGCAAACTCAAGCTCCTTTGATCTCCTTGCATTTCTTTGTTTTCGTTGATCTGAAATCATGGGTTTCCCTCGGGATATCGATTTTGTTCCCTGTCCGCTAACTGCTCGAGGAAATGTCTGAATAAGTTTCCTGCTCAATTCTTGATGAGAAAGTGATAATATCTGACCTGAGATAGCCATGTCTTTGCTTCTGAGTCTAACCAGCTCGATTCACATATACTCCCCGATACTTCTAGCTATTTGAAGTAGTGTTGGTTAGTTACAAAGCTTTTACAAGCATAATTGTATCTGCAGTAAGACACAAAGACTTGTGTCTGTTGGCCCATTAGTCATGGTCACACCTTATTTTGATAATCGTCTGAAACTCGGACTTGATATAACATACGAGGATTAATAATACGAAGACGATACTGCTTCATCTACAGTTTTAGAGGATGGGATGCGTCTTTATTTCTCTATCGAGTTAATATAATTTTTCTATTTATTGAGTATAGGAAAAATGTAAATCGAGTCGCACATGGCATTTAGAGGCTACTCCAAAACATTTTCTAAACCCAGATTATTTTTAGCCAAAATATTTCAAGTTTTGAAACTTGCCCAAACCTATGTTTCTAAAATCGAGTTAGCCCAAACAAATCCAACCTCATTCTAAAATTAACCAGGTTCAAGAGAAACGAACTCGGGATGAACTCGGTGCTAGTTTGGTGCGAGTTCGATCCGAACTAGGTTCCCGGACTTAGTATTTCCTGGAAAACTGTTCCTCCTGCAGACCCGGCTCAAAAATCTGAACGTTTGGCATCAAAATTTGCCTCGAACTCGATTTACAAAAATACAATAAATATAGAAATAATTCACCATTCTTATTCACTCATTCACTTTCTATTCTCTTCTTTATTACTTCAGTTCAAGAGCCTATTCAATTTCCTATCCCAAGCTATTTACAAGTCCAAAGCCCTAAGTGACAGTGCGTGCTCGGTTTGAAGTTTTCAAAGTTATAAAAGGAGCTTGTCAAGAAGTTGAAACACTTCGAGAAGTATTCGAGCCCTTGGGATCAAAGCTCGTATACGTACGAAGTTGCAAGCCTTCGGATCAAAACATGTGTTTCACTGGATAGTAGATTTCAACTCTGAGCTAGAGTTCTCGTGCCTGGACTAGTCCTCTTAGAGAAAAACCATAATACATCATTGTGTTTGCGACTGTGATCTCTTTGTCTTTATTTACTTATTGTTATTTTATATTTAGACTGTTAGCTAACTGTGTTTATTTTTATTGGATTATTTTTTATGCTGCATATACACGCACTTGATTAACCCTACTCTAGAGGTGCTTATTCGATCATATAATTGGTATCAGAGCAGGTTATATTTTACTTAGACTATACACTCTAGAGTAGATCACAAGGCTGACGTGAAATATATCTTCATAGGAGAGGGCAAATCCACAAATATACCCCCACTATTTGATGGAACCAATTATGTCATGACCCGCACCCGGTATAAGGATACGAGTACGTGGATACGTCCAGCCTACACCATAGCATCGATGGTAGAACGCTGTCTAGGTCAACAATACTATTTGAATATCTCACATAATATATATAATGTATCTGTCAAGATATTTTAACTCCCAAATGGAGGACAATATGATAATAGTAAATAATACTCAATCACAATAACAAACTATAGAAAGATAGGGCACGATATAAAATAGAAAAATAAAATAAAATCATAAATACATCACAAGTCCAAGTCTAATCTCGACACAAGACATCTAATAATAATACAATGCCAAAGTGTCTAACTGACATATACAATATAATGAATAAACAAACTATTCCTCATAGACTTCTGGTACTAACTCAACAGGATCTTTGGGTGATAACTCAACTAGCTTGCCATCCTGTGGCCCATAGTGCGTAGGATACCAGTCCTCTAATGAATCATCTAAAAAATATATCCAGTCAAGATTGGATAAAAGTACAACATAAATAGCAGTTCCAATAATTAACAGAAATAATGAAACAACAATAGTAATAAAAATAAATGATAAAAGTAACTGAAATAACATATATCACGAAAAAGAGCTTCATGGTAAATAATAGCAAGAACTGAGAACAATATGGTGAGGAACAATAATGTAATAAACTGAAATAAAGAAAATAATATATATGTGTCTTAAAATATTAGTAAGATAATGTGATCGGCTTGGACCTAACACAGGCTATATATCAAAGGTGAGTTAGCGTGATCACACGTGAGTTGCATGATCTACTAATTATCAAGGGCTACTAAATCACAGGCTATAAGGTATGATAAAAATATCCACTAATACTTCTCCAACCCCCGAATAGTACACGGATCTAAATCACGACACATTATAACAAGTATATCACACTTCACGGTCTATAATATCTACTAATATGATCATGGTCTATATAATTACTAAGATATCACGGTAATCACTGAGTAATCATGAAGTACGACACGGCGATCACTGAGTAACCACGACAATAACATATTATGACCAAGATCTACATATACTAATCCGTGAAACCATCATGTCAAGAATCAAATAGCTCAATACTAAATACATAAAATAATAGAGGCTATCAAATAAGAAAATAATCAGAGAATGTACTCGCCTGTGGTCCTGATAAAATGGTATATCTCGGTATCCGACCTGATGTCACACACACACACCTCTTATATGAATATCATGTTACTTGGTGTAATGAAGTGATAAAGGAGCTAAAATGCATTAATACATGTTTTCTAGGTCAATACTAGGTGTCATCTAGGTTTCTAAGTCCAAGACAAGTTTCCGGGGTGATTACTAGTCCATACTAGTAGATACTTGGTTGAACTAGGGTCATTATCTTATGTAATAATCATACATGACTCATACTTACAATATTTAGTTACAACTTGGTATCATGGATACCAATCTATACTTAGCACTATATACTAACTAACTAAAACTTATAGGAATTAATCCCTTTTAACTACTATTGATATCTAACTGATACTCACAACTACTTATAACTTGGCACTGCACTAAGATGCCTGTCACACCCGATTCCAGATTTGGTATTTTTTGAATTTTTAGAATTTAATTTTTTCTGATAATGGATTCCTTCTATATTTTTTATATTGGTTCCTATCATTTTATTTATTATTATTTTCCTGTTGTTAAGAGAGACTACCCGAGACCAGTATAATACCCATTGGCATTGCCATCGACCCGGTTTAGGACTCATATATAGAATGGACACTTGGTTCGGTTCATTTGACTAAACCCATGATTAAACCAATTTTCTCCCCTTCTAATATATATATGAGCTTTTCTCTCTCTTCCCTCTTTCTTCTTCTTTATTTTTATTTTCCTCCTCCCTTGCTCCCTTCTCCCTTACACCTGTGTACTTCCCCTAGCCGAACCCTAGCACTGGACTTAGCTAGAAAGAGGTCATTGGACTCTTAGGCAAGTACATCGTGTCCCATGATGAAACCTTAATTTTTGGATTTTTATATATATGTTGTTTTAAAAAATTTGTTTGATGGACAATTTTCTTCATGTGTTCCTAATCATTTTTAGTTCTTGATATTTTTGGTTTTAATGAGCAAATTTTTTTAGATCTGAGTTTCAAGCTAGGGTTTTCCATGGGTTCCATGAGTCTTCCTTGGTTTTAATCTATTAAAACTTAGTATTTTTAAAATCTAGTTATTCTTTATGTTAGAGCATTTCATTTAATGTAATTAGGCTTTTGTTTTACTTGATTTAGAGTTAAAATAAAGTTTTTATGAAGAAAATAAATTTTTAGTTTTTGGACCTTTCGGTGATGGTTGAACTTGCTGTTGGAGAAGACGAAGTCTTCATGCGGCCAATGACCTATGTGGAAGAGAGCGCTATACGGTCCGAGAGGGTTATACGGCCTAAACTCCTTGTCGTATAACAATATATGTCCACCTTATTGGATGCATGACTATTCATTACACAAATGTCATGACCCGCAACCAAAATAAGTGCACGAGTAGTGATCGACGCCTAGCCTACGTCGTAGCATCGATGGTGAATCGCTGTATGGATCATCCATACTATCTAAACTTCTCACACAAGATATATAAGGTACCTGTCAATGTCATCTAAACTCCAAACAGAGAAACAATTTGGTATATGATAATGGTAAACTATACTCAATCACATAGCAAACTAAGGAAGATAAAGCACGAGATAGAATAACGAAGAAAAAGAGTCACAATACATCCATAAGTCCGAAATAATATATACATGCCAATAACCTCAATAGAGTCTAATACAAGTACAAATAATAAGTCTAAGTCTTCTCAGCCTCTGGTACTAGGTCCTCCTGCTCTAAAGGGGTATACTCTAATGGTACGCTATCCTGTCGCCCGTAGTAGGTGGGACACTGGTCCATAAGCCAATCATCTAAAAAATATATCCATTCAGGATTGGAGCGAAGTACATACCTCTGAAAGCAGTTTATAATACATAATCGAGCATATAAAACTGATAATAGAAAAGAATACAAGATAACTAAACATCAAAAAGTAAAGAACTAGAGTGAATAGGTAATGTACTGGAATGGAGAACAGACAATAGAATAACTGTAATAAGGAAAATAGATAAAACTAGCTAATGTGCCATAGAGAATATGTTTATTATGTGATCTGTTTTGGTTGAACACGAATACAATATGGTAACTCGATTACACGTGTAATATGTATTCGACATGTACACGAATACACTTTGTCTTGATCACATAACCAACTCTTACTCCCCTATCCCCATCCAATACCAATGGATCCAATCATGACATATTACGAACACGAATATGGGCACACTGAATACGAGCAGTGTGTGAACACGAAGTACACTAAAATTAATACCTGTTACATACGATGAAATACATGTGAAGGAGTACCCTTAAACACGGTAAGGGATAACATCTTCTGACAGGATCCATATAGTACCGGTCCATAAAACCACTGTGTCGAAATCAAGTATACAGTTCTAGAATGTGTGTTATATACACTATCATGAAATGAAAACTAATAGAGAAATGTACTCGCCTCTGTCCAGAGCAAAATATGTCACTCGATGTCCAAGTTGGTGTCGAAGTCACCTAAATTTGGATATCATGTCAAATTGGGTATAAATAAATAATAAGGAGCTATAATGATCTACTAGGCCATACTAGGTCACACTAAGGTAATTGGGTCAACATTGGGTACTAATTAGTCAATACTAGCTAAACTAGGTCAATACCTCAGATAATTAACCAAATAAGATATTAGACACTAGGTATTGTATCTCTACACATGTATATAGTAAGTATCTTATTAATATATATTATCTAGCTAATACTTAGCCTAACTAGGATATCTTACCTATCCTTAGCACCTACCTTAGTAACTTAACTAAGGGAAATACTTGAGTATCACTATTCTAACACCCATACCTTAACTGATACCTCATGATATCCAATGTATCTGGAACCCCCATTATAAATGTATTGCCTGTAGTGTATGCAACACACTGCCAAGGATCTGTTCTTGGTCTGAGAAGAGCCTGCACACCTCATATAGCATACCCCTTTGCAACCTTACTATAATTGCTAACTATGAGTCCTAACTGGACTGCTGCCTCAAGAACCAAGTTGCAGCATGTTGCGATACTAAATGAACTAAACTTTCTTTTCCTACTGCAGTGCTTGACACTGCCTGTAACCTGCCTCCATAGCACATCAAGTTTCCAAGACTCCCACATACTGCTCAATTCCTGGGCAACCCAGAGCTTGGAAGCCCTCACCAGCATTAGAACATACTCAAACCTTACCTCACTGTGCTCACTGCTGCACCCTCTTTATGATACATGAGTATTAGTGTCCCCCATTCAATACTTCTCACCACACACCTCATTCACACAAAACTCTTGCACTGGCCTAGTACTCAAGTTTTCCCCTCCTCCTTGCTGCAACCCGATATCACACCGTAGTACAACCCAACATCCCTACATCTTTCTCCTGTTGCCTAATACCTCCTCAAATGCAATGGCAGTACTCCCACACCTTGTTGCTTAGTAGGTCACCCTAAATCTTCCCTTAAATCTCCTGCAGGTGAAGATCAACATCAAATCACTGTATTTGATACTCACTAACTGAAAGCCCCAATGCAGCTACATACACTTGACAGTGCACCCTGGCACAGGGCAGTGTTATCCCCCACTGCTTACCCATAACCCAAAATCTAAACTCCTCGCTGCTAGTTGTGTACAACATATTTCCTTACCTGCAACTCTAATGAAGTGCAACCCGAGCCAAGCACAGTTGCTTGTTGTTGCTCCCCTTTGACAGCAACATGCTATTGTTGCTGTGTTTGGCTTGGCCACACCTGCAGGTAACCGAATATTTACAGTCCAAATAGTGCACAGCAACTAACTACACTTTTATGCAAAACATCTGGCCTGATACACTTAAATATGGTCTCATATACACACACTGGAATTTGCATAAACACTAGACATGCAATTGATGTGAAACTCCATGATACTCATCTAAGTAAAGTGCCAAATCTCCCAATTCCCTACAATTATCAATCATACACATATATAACATCTATATATAACCAATGTAAATTGCTACAATAGGAATTATGCAAAACACCCAAAATTGAGCTCCGTATCATACTATATCACAAAATACCATGATACGGCCTACACGTATCTATTTTTGGACACGTACCTAGTCCCATAACCCCGATCTAAGTCTAATTAGATCTAATTGGTCTCACGACACACAATTAAAGTGTCAAATTTATAATTCCCCCAACATGCACACAAAATACCACATAGAACTCACAATACATAGCCAAATAGTCTAGAACTTGTTCCTTTAGGTAGTCTTATGCCATGGGGTTATTCCTAATGGTCAAATGTATGATTGAGATGCTATAATAAAAAGAGAAATTCATGAATTACCAATTGGGAGATAGATTCCTAATAAAAATATAATTGGACATGATCCGGACACGATCTCTAGCTCTAAAGTTCCTCCTCCTTGTGCTCCCTGCTTCTCCAAGCTCCAAAGTTCCAAGAATGATGAATTTGAGAAGAAAATGGTGGTAAATTGAGTAGAAAATCAATGGAGAAAAAATAGGAAATTAGAAATTTAGAATTTTTGGATCAAAATGAATGCAAATGAGGAGAGAGAGGAGAACCCCCCTCTAATTGTGGCCGACCTCTTCTTTCCTTCCCCAAGCAAAATTAAATGTCCAAGTTACCCCTACATGCTGAATATAAGGAATAAATAACGGTGGGTATTTTGGAAGTCTCTAACTAATTATAATTAAACTAATTCTCCTTAATTAATGAGTAAAAATAACTAATGGGCTTGGGTCCAAGTTGGGTTCACTATTTGTCATGACAAGTCTAAATGGGTCCATATGTGTCAAGTCTAATTATTGGACTAGTCTCTCTAACTAAAATAAATAACACAAGTCTTTAACTAATAGTTAATACAATCATCACACTAATATTCTATATTATATTCCTAAAATTAAATACTTTTGTCAAATTACCAAACTACCCCTAGCTGGAAAAGTCAGGGTGACAACAAAGTATTCTGGAACTAAGTCCTTGAACTCCTTGTGTATTCACTCACTGAACGAATAATAATTTTTTTAAGTACAAGAGGGGCATCTATGCGGCAAATGAACTTACGCGGCATTGGTACTATGCACCTCTTCTCTTTTGACGCATAACTCTGCTTTGCCCTTGCACATCTTTTTATGTTTTGTCTTTTCTTCCTGACACACTTTATGGCATGTCACATCTATCATTTTATGTCACTTCACTGACACTTTATTTATTGACCCATCACTTAGTACTTGCCCCAAGGAGTAGAATTTAACCTTGAGCATGCGACAAGTGAGTCTATGCGGCAATTGGGTGCATGCGGAAAGTGAGTCCATGCGACAATTGGGTGGATGCGACAGTGAGTGCATGCAGTAGTGAGTGCGTGCGGCCTGTGGGTTCATGCGACAAGTGAGTCCATGTGGCCAGGAATTCTTGTGTACATTTTGTGTTCCTTTTAATATGTCCATTTAGTAACTCCTTTTAGTGATAATTATTGTGTGCTTCCTTATGTTTGTACAAGTTTATGTTACTAGGAAGTTTTGTATGTAGTTTATGATACAAGTTTATGTACAAGTTCATAATTCTCACGACACCGTGGAAATGTTTGTTTATGAAAATCTATTACATTTGGCACTAGGCAATCGAGTGCTAGTATTGTCTAATGTATCGTAGATCACGAATACGATAACTCATGAAAAGCTCGTACTCATGACTCATCATTCTAGGGAGTTCTCAAGTGTCTACGACTCGAGAACTTAAAATAATTTATAATGACTAAACAAGATAAGAATTACCTAGATCATCAGGAAGAAAGAATATTATACTACTAGCTACCCCAATCTCTAAGGGCCCCATACTGCATTGAACAACCCTACTAAGCAAAAGATCCATGACTGACCAAGTTTACGCATGCTACGATGCTATGGGACAAGTTTATATTTATAAAGCAAGTTTATGATCACAAGTTTAAGTTTATACTTACAAGTTTAATTTATGTTATGATATAGTAATTAGTTATGTTGTTGAATGTTAAATGTACATTTAAGTTTATTCACACAAGCGTACCCTTGGCTATCCGGGTTAACTGTAGTGCCGGTGGTAGCAATCTTCTTAAAATATGCATTTAGTAATTATGGCCTGTGATAACTCTAGCAAGTTAATCGTAACAAGCTGTAGAGCTGTTTGGCCATGCAAAGAATGGTGTTATTTTTATTTATAGCTCACTCTCCTAGTTTGATTTCTCTCGGCGCGTGGTTAGGGTGCTAAGTTCTCATTATTTTCTCTCTCTTTTCTTCTAATGTTGTGATATGGTTTGTCTATCACCTTGAGCTCATTGGTGGTACTTGTTGCTTGGGGGTCTGACCCTACTGGTTTTGTATGGCCATATTACCCTGAGGAGAACTAGGATCCACCGCACATCTAGCAAATGGCACGCACTCGTAGGACTGCGGCCGAAGCTCGCGAGTGGATTTCCTTCTTCCACCCCTCGTCTTTATTACTTTATTTTATAATTTTTAGCTCGGGGTAGAGTTAGCTCCTTTTATTTTTTGAGATTATGGTCGACCTCATGTATATATTAGACCATGGCTAGTATATTTGATCATGTATTATTATACTCTGCTAGTGTAGTATTTTGTATTCACTAATTTCATGATCATATATGACATATAATTTGAGATACCTCTTTACTTTCATGTATGATATACCCTTGTAATTGTTGTTGTTGGATTGATATACTAGGATCTATCGGCCTTAGTACTGACATCATAGCATGCTAGAATTTGCCCATATGTCCTCTACATAACCTTAACACATTGCGGCTTAATTGGTGACCCATGCAGGTATATTTTTTAGACTTGTGGGAGAACTCATCTTTTTAGAATCTCAATCATCTTTTTTTTTATTGAACTCCACTTGTAACCTGTACTTCTTGCTCTCCTTGAACTTTAAACTTTCTTGACATAATTGTTCCATTCTCATCCCTTATTGATATCCTTGTGTCCTTATCCTTCAAGGTGTAACAACCTGTTCTGTTTAAGCGGACAGCCAATTTAAACGGCACAAGTGCAATGACCCGACCCTCTTTGCTAAACGAGAAGACTTTTTTGAGGCAAAGGATTTTCAGACTTAGCCCTTTAGGAGTTCGAACTTAGACTTTCAAAGGCTCGCTCGGAGTATCGCTCAACCGAGGTGAATAATTACTAAGGTGGGTGGCTACGATGAACTTGTCTTTGCTTACCTAACACGATATATGCTAGTCGCTAGGTGAATCACCCCATGCATTTTTATAAAGAATACAACACACCTTGCTAAGGGAATAATCCAGTCTTGTATTTCTTGTGTTAGAACATGGAAATAAAACTTTGCTTATAAATGGGCCCTCGTATGCTACCTTTGCCTTATGCAACTAGACTCCGCTATTCCTCGAGTAGATCGTTATATACTCTTCATAGTGCACTGCCTCACTTGTTTATACTGCTTGTCCCAAAGATAATATCGTTCGATATATCTATTTACAGTAACACTCCTCGCACTACCCCTTAGACCGTGCCAAAGTAAATGCTTATATTCTATATGAATGCAATACTTGCCTGCTTATATGTTAACTTGTACTAGTTACCTTATTTCAATGCTTGTCAAATAATCTATGCCATGACCGTGTAACACTATCCATGTCATGCATACATCTAGTTCTCTCCGGAAGACTATCTAATAGTCGTTCTGTGCAAGTATGAACCTAAAAGTATCCGAGACCGTTAGGTCGCCAAGACAGTTTCCAAACTAGGGGATTTGCACCATGTCAATAAATCTAAGAATCATATCTCGTGGAGCATACTCATTCCAAAAAAGAATCCAAGAATCATGAATGAAAGAATCAATGTCACTACCATATTTTCTAGGAAAGGATATTTTAGTAATTTTATAATTAATTAAATATTGTGTATGTTAAATAATTATTTATTGCAGTATTTAATTATTATTAGATATTAGTTATTTATTTTGGACTTGTGTTAGTAGACCTAACTAGTTTAGTTTAGACTCATGGACCAACATATATTAATTGTTAGAATTGAGCCCATTTAGGAAGCCAATTGATTAGGAGGATGATTAATTTAATTAAACTATTAGACTAGAAGCTTTCCTCGTTAATTATTTCTTCATGAGAGGCCCCAAGGGGTATATTGGACATTTTATAGTGACTTGAAGAAGGGGAAAGGGGGGCCGGCCTATATTTAAAGAGGGGGGAAAATTCTCTCCTCTTTTCATTTGCAAATTAGATCTAGAATTTTTCTCAACCAAATTTCTTCATTCTCACTTTATTTCCCTACCAAATTTCATCCCAATTCCTTTTCAAATTACCATTGGAGTCTAGTAGAGCAAAGATCTTGAAGGAGGAAGCATGGATCTATAAAGAGGAGCAAGGATCTACAAGTTACAAGCCAATTTATCATATTTGGAGGTTGTATTTTAATCCATCTCCCAATAGATACAATTTAGTTTTTTTCTTTAATTTAGGTTCTAAATCTGAGATTTAATTATGATAAATCAACCGATATGCATAGGCTACCCATAGATTTTGGTTTTGTGTTTATAGGAGGCTTATTGTGAAAGTTATAGTACTTTTTATGTCAATTTTAGGAGAATTCCGAGATTGACATTTGTTGTGTGTGTCAATTGGTCCTATAGATCAATTTGGTATGTGCTTGTGTGTTTGCGGCTAGTGTCGTGTCCATAATTGGGTACGTGTAGGTCGTATCCCAATAATTTGGTGATACGTATTGATTTGGGAGTTTTCCCTCCGACACAGGACTTTGAGCATGTCATATTTTGACACGGACACATAGATTTGTGTTTGACTCTTTGTATTATTCATAAATAATATATTAGACTTGCTCGTATCCTTCGGAATACGATTGGATATATGGTGGACTCGTGTCGCAAGCGTATCATAGATCTAGTGGGATACGGGTGTAATACAATCAATATGTTGTGCAATTTAATTTCTAGATCTATTCTCTTGTATTCTTAGTCATTGTGATGTACAATTATATGTATATATATATATATATATATATATATATATATATATATATATATATATATATATATTGTTGTGTATATATATTTATGTGTCATAAATCTATGTATCTATTTTACTTATGTGTATATATATATATATATTTATGTAGCTATTATTCTACATATGTAAGAGCTATTTAATATTGTAGTATATATATATATATATATATATATATATACAATACATATACATATACATATACATATACATATACATATACATATACATATATGTATATGTATATGTATATGTATATGTATATGTATATGTATATGTATATGTATATGTATATGTATATGTATTATATATATATATATACATATATGTATATGTATATGTATATGTATATGTATATGTATATGTATATGTATATGTATTATATATATATATATATATATATATATATATATATATATATATATATATATATATATATATAATACATATACATATACATATACATATACATATACATATACATATACATATATATATTATATATATATATATATATGTTGTATATATATATATATATATATATATATATATATATATATATATATATATATATATATATATATATATATGTTGCTATATATATATATACTTATATGATATGTATTCATATTATTGTATGATTATATATACGTATACATATATGTGTAGTTATATATATATATATATATATATATATATATATATATATATATATATATATATATATATATATTACTATTTATGTGTATGTCTGTTACATGTATTTATATTGTGTACATATATTATATATAGTTGTAATTATGTATATATGTTACTACATTGATTTGTATTTATTGTGTACGTCTATATCTATGTGGAGGGGTGTGTGTGTATACATAGTTATATATTAGTATATATAATATGTGTTATGTATTTATATATTTATTATGTATATATATATATAAGAGGAAGAGAATGGGTGACACAACAGCCGCAATGGTGACAACAGCATCACCAAAAATAACAACAGCAATAGCATACAACAGCGGCGACAGCAATAGCGACAGCAGCGTAGCTATAGAAACAGCAGCACAACAACAAGCAAACAGTAGCGGCAATAGTTTAGCGACAGCAGCAGGAAACTGTCGCAGAAACAACAACGGTATCAGCGGTATCAGCACCTATAGCGACAGTAGCAGGAAACTGTCGCAGAAAACAACAGTGTCAGCAGCAGTATCCGCACCTATGGTGACGGTCAACAGGGGTCTTTAGCGACAGATCTACAATTTTGAATAGTTATTATATATTTAATTATAATAGTTATATATATGTATATATATATATGGTATTAATATATATGTAAATATGTTCCTAATTGCTAATTGGGTTTTAGTATACTATATTAATAATATTTAGTTGTTGGCATATATTTATTATTAGGTAGTTAGTATAAATAAGGTATTGGATATTACCTTGAGATACCAAGGTAAGTATCAAGGTATTTAGGGATACCTAAGGTATTGGGTTTGGGTATCAATATTATGGGTTAGTGTTGTGATACCAAGTTGGATCGAAACCAAGGTATCCATTTAATGTAATAATTATGATTTTTTATATATATTAATATTGTTTGAAATATATATGTGATGCTTTACCTATTGTTTCACGTATCCTGAGATATGGTATCCTAGTTTCCTAAGATATAGCTTTTATGACCTAGACTCAAGTGTTTTAACCCAATATCTTTGAAATAGACTCTTGCAACCTAAAAATTGATAGTTTGACCATAGTTTGACCATAGTTGACCAAAGTTTGACTTTTGACTTAGAGTTGGCTTGTTGACCTAGAAGTTGACTAGTCTAACTTATTTTCTTTCAGAAAACTTATATTGATGTTATATATCATATCTAGGTCTTCGAGGTACCGTATCAAACATCTGTGAGGATACTCATTGGACTTCAGGCGAGTATATTCTCTGATAGTTTCTCATTTATGATATCCTCTATGTTCATTGTATCTAGGGTTAATATCAATGTTTCTTGACACAATGGTTACACGGATTGGTATATTCGGATATTGTCATAAGATTTTATTCCTTGGTATATGGTATATATTGTGCAAGCCTTGTTTCATTGATTATCTTGTACATGTACAGACACTGATTCTCGAAAATAGTCGCTATTTTCTTAGGGAATCATGTGCCATAGCGTACCATGGTTGGATCTATTATACCAGTCGAGGGTGGGGAGTATTTTAGTGCAGATATGTGATCATACCCTCCTTGTATCAAGTCTTGTTCATTGAATTATGTTAATAAAATACTGCACGTATGGTTAGTCAGGCCATAAATCTTGTATCATGTTCCCAAGTCGATCAAATGTTAAAGCTAGTACTCACACACTTAGTCATTAGTATTCTTGTTCATTGTCATATTGCTCATTATTATATTATTCCAGTATTTTCTTATTGTATATCTCTTGTATCTATTGTGCATCTTGTATATTCATTTCTATTTACTATTACATAGTTTTGTCATTGATTAGAACTGCTGTTAGAGATGTACTCTGCCCCTTTCCTGACTGGATATTTTTCCAGATGACACTGAAAAGTGGTACCCTACATATTATAGACCTCAGGATGTTGTGGGTTTAGATTTAGAGACCCTGGCTCGGGAGGGACTTACCTCAACTAAGACAGATGATTCGGGTTTAGTAGCTTCTTAGTATTCTTGTACTGGATTTGTCTCCAGCTTATTTTTGTAGTATTCTTTCAGACTCATTGATGTTATTTTTTTTAGACTCATGAGTTGTATGTTACTATTATATTTTTTATCATATTCGTGCTCATTTCTATCTTAGATCTATGATTGAGTATAATGTTATTGTTGGTGGCTCATTATATTAGTAGATAAATTACCCAGACAACGTTCTACCGCCGATTCTACGACGTAGGCTGGACGTTGTTTTCGACTTGCATCCCTATATCGAGTGCGGGTCGTGACACTTTTTTAGTGGTGGTCCATGCAGGTCTATTCGAGGTCGCAATTAGTGCGATTCGTAGTGGTGCTCTGAATTGAGTACTATTACGAGCCTGTGTTAGGATATAGGATATAGGCTATAGGCTGAGAATACTCAATCACAACTAGGAAAATTTCTTTTGATTCATTCAAATATTCTTCTTTGATATTGATACTTGATCTCTTAAACTGTCATTTCCTTGAGTGTCTTGCATCATGTGCCATATTAATTCCTTCTTTCGCTTTGTCTCAGGATGCCGTCTAAGACTAGATCGTAGTAGGGGGAGAGCAGCTTCTGAGAGGTCTGCGATGTCCCGAGGGCCTATACCAGTCACTTCTCCGGAGATTGGAGTGTCAGCTACTTTCGGAGGTCCACCACCTACTCAGTGGACCGTGCCAGCTGTATCTGAGGGGCTTCCACCTCCACCTTCTGTGCCAGCAGAGGAGACACAGATATTTAGATTGTTTCGTGAGATGCTCGAGGCACAGAGGGCTCAGTCAGAGGTGCATCAGAGGCAGACCGATATTTTACGGCAGGGTATCGAGAGTGCTCATTAGCTTGCTCGTGCCGTAGTAGAGAGAGGAGTTTCGGTCCAGCAGCAGGTTGTTCCTCAGGTTGCTCAGCTTCAGCCAGGAAACATGAAGCTGGAGCTTAGGGTCTTCAAGGGGACGGAGGGCATCATCTATGCTGATGATTGGCTCGAGTATATTGAGCATCTTATGAGGGTGTCCCATCTTTCTGAGGATCTGAAGGTTAAGGGGGTAGGACTTCAATTGTTCGACGTCGCTCGTACTTGGTTCAGGAATGAGCCAATTCTGGTTAACGCAGGACAATCTTGGGAGTTATTCAAGGACCTCTTTAAAAAGAAGTTATTCGTTCGGGTAGACAGGCTAGACTTGGGGAGGCAGTTTGAGAGCCTCATTCAGGGGAGCATGTCTGTGGTGGAGTACGCTGCGGAGTTTGGCAGGTTGAGCCAATTTGCAGAGTATTTGGTGAGAGAGCCTGAGGTTCGGGCTATTCGTTTTCGTGAGGGTCTAAACTAGGAAGTGAAGATCCTCATTCCGTCTTTTTATGAGACATACTCGGAGATACTTGCGGAGGCACGCAAGATTGAGCGGGAGTTGGGTTTGAAGCCCAAAAAAGACCGTAATTCTTTTTTGGGGGGCAAACAGCAGCATAGTATTTGCGAAACGTCCTTATTTCCAGTCCAGACCTTTCTAGCAGCTACAGCAGCACCAGACTCTAGCTAGGGCACTGTTTCACCAGGCACCACAGCAGCAAAGATAGTTATAACAATCTTTCTGCCACTACTGCAAAAAGCCCGGTCATATCTGAGAAGTTTGCAGGAGGAGGCTAGGAGTTTGTTTATATTATGGTAGTGAAGGGCATCAGCTGAGGGAGTGTCCTTCCAATCCTCGTCGTGCGGTTTAGGGAGCAGCTTCAGCTCCGAGGGCACAAACGAGACCACCTACAGTACAGCCGAGGGGGACCGCTTCCGACACAGCAACAACGTTATATCCAGCATCAGCAGCAGGAAGGTGCGCATCAAGGACGAGCGTTTGCTATGACCGTCGAGGAGGACGAACCCACCAGAGATGTCATTGCAGGTTCTATTCTTCTTGATTCTATTCCAGTTTTAGCTTTGTTTGATAGTGGTACTTACTATAGTTTTGTATCTGTTTATTTTGCTCTGAAGCATGGTTTGGTAGCTGAGTCTTTGCTTAGGACTTGCAATATCATGACCGAGGAAGGCATTATCCTGGTTAATGATATTTGCAAGGATAAAAGATTTAGTCTAGGAGGTCGGGAGTTGAGTGCATGTCTACTTGTAATGCCAACTCCGAGCTACGATATTGTACTCGGGATAGATTGGTTGAGTAGGCACTGTACTAGCATAGATTGTAGAGGGGGTAGAGTTTTGTTTGGTCCGCCGGGACAGCCAGAGTTCGAGTTTGCTAGAGGAACTACAGAGCAGGGAGAAGTCATTATTTGTGGAGCTATGGTGGAAGACAAGGAGTTGCCGTCTCCGTTGATAGCAGAGTTCTTTGATGTATTTTCTGAGAGATTGCCAGGATTGCCGCCAGATCGAGATGTTAAATTCTCTATTGACTTGGTGCCAGGTACAAAACCAATTTCACAATATGTCTATAAAGTAAACAATAACGAGCTGGTGGAGCTGAAGAAGCAGGTGGATGAATTACAGGATAAGGAGTTTATCAGATCGAGTTCTTCATCATAGGGAGCCCCAGTATTGTTTGTACCAAAGAAGGATGGATTGTTGTGCATGTGCATTAATTACAGAGCATTGAATAATCTCACTATCAAGAATAAGTACCCTTTGCCACAGATTGATGATCTGTTCGATCAGTTGAGTGGTGCCAAGGTATTTTCTAAGATAGACTTGAGATCAGGCTACCACCAGGTGAAAGTGAAGCCGGAGGACATACCGAAGACTGCTTTTAGAACTCGGTATGGTCAGTACGAGTTTATGGTGATGTTGTTTGGTTTAACTAATATACCGACAGTATTTATGAACTTGATGAACAAGGTGTTCCATCAGTACCTTGACAAGTTCGGGGTGGTGTTCATCGACGACATACTCATATACTCGAAGACACCGGAGGAGCACGAGGAGCATTTGAGGATTGTATTGGATGTGCTGAGAAAGGAGAAGCTATATGGAAAGCTGTCCAAGTGTAAGTTCTTTCTGGACAAGGTGGAGTTCTTGGGCATATGGTGACTGGTGACGGTATTTTAGTGGATCCGATGAAGATCGCAGCAGTTGAATCTTGGAAGACCCCGAGTTCGGTAGCAGAGATTAGGAGTTTCTTGGGATCGGCAGGCTACTACAGAAAGTTTGTGCAAGATTTTTTGAGGATTGCCTAGCCGATGACTAGACTCACCAAGAAGGATGTAGAGTTTGTTTTGACGGAGGATTGCATGGTTGCTTTTGAGGAATTGAAGAAGAGGTTGACGTTTGTTCCTATTTTTATTTTGCCATCAGGGTCTGGAGGTATCACTATTTATAGTGATGCATCGGAAAAAGGTTTGGGTTGTGTTCTTCAGCAGAATGGGAAAGTGATTGCCTATGTATCTAGGCAATTGTGTCCTCATAAAAAGAACTATCCTACCCATGATTTGGAGTTGGCAGCCGTCATCTTCGCCCTGAAGTTTTGGAAATATTATTTGTACGGAAAGCGTGTAGAGATCTTCACAGACCACAAGAGCTTGAAGCACGTTTTCACGCAGAAGGAGTTGAACATGAGGCAACGTCGGTGGTTGGAACTGATGAAGGATTTTGATATATCTTTACAGTATCATCCTGGAAAAGCTAATGTAGTTGCCGATGCCTTGAGCAGGTATCCAGTAGCTATGTTCTTGACGCAGGATCGATATTTGTTGAAGGACTTGGAGAGCTTGGGCATTGAGGTGGTACTTCTTGGTTGTGCGATACAGATATGGGGATTGCAGATATATTCAGAATTGATGGACAAGATTAAGGCAGCATAGTATGAGAATGTATCTCCGAAGAGGATCAAAGCTCAGGTGAGAGCAGGATTGGCCGATGATTTTACTATTGCTGAGGATGGATCTTTGCGGCATGGAGTTAGAAAGTGTGTGCCTAGTGGGGAGGGCGTGAGGAGGTATTGCAGAAAGTACATCGCTCTCAGTATTATATGCATCCAGGTGCCAACAAGATGTATCAAGATATGCGAGATAGTGTGTGGTTGTATGGCATAAAGAGGGAAGTGGTACAGTTTGTATCCAGATGCTTAGTGTGCCAGCATGTGAAAGCCGAGAGGCAGAGGCTAGAAGGTCTACTTCAACCATTACCCATTCCAGAGTGAAAGTGGGAGCACATTACTATTGATTTTGTGTCCGGATTTCCACGATCTCCAGAAAGAAAAGACGCGATTTGGGTCATCGTTGATAGGTTGACCAAGTTGGCCCACTTTTTGCCTTTCAATGTGGGTTTGTCTACGGATAAGCTGGTAGAGATGTATGTGAGGCAGATCGTCAGGATACATGGAGTTTTCATCAATATAGTCTTAGATCGGGATAGTCGTTTTACTTCTTATTTCTGGAGGAGTTTGCAGGAGAGTTTGGGCACTCAGCTCAAGTTTAGTACTGCATATCATCCCCAGACAGATGGGCAGTCAGAGAGGACTATTCAAACTCTCGAGGATATGTTGCACACTTGTGTACTAGATTTCGGGGGTTCTTGGGAGGACCATCTCCATTTGGTAGAGTTTGATTACAACAACAGCTACCAGGCTAGTATAGAGATGTCACCTTTTGAAGCTCTGTACGGTCAGAGATGTCATACTCCCTTGTCATGGGACAATATTGGAGAGAGAGTTTTGCTTAGGCCAGAGATGGTTGTAGATGCAGCGAAGAAGGTTCAGTTGATTAGAGATAGACTTCGTGTGGCAGAGGACAGACAACGATATTGGGCCGATAGCCACTGAAGACCATTGGAGTTTGAGGTATAGTTTAGATTTTTATTTTGTGCTTGTTATCGGTTGTTTATTATAGGTTAAGTTTTTAAGGTTGTATTTTTTTTTAGGTCGGTGGTTTGGTGTTTCTGAGGATTTCTCTTACACGAGGCACGATTCGCTTCGGTGGAGACGGGAAGCTTAGTCCGCGATTCATCATACCTTTCACTATTCTAGAAAGGGTCGGTGTAGTTGCTTATAGACTAGAATTGCCACCTGTACTGGGTGTTTCATATATCGCAGTTGAGACAGTACATGGCAGATCCTAGTCATGTATTGGATCACTCGGAGATAGAGGTAGGCCCTACTCTTAGCTATCCAGAGTAGCTAGTTGAGATTCTGGATCGGAGAAAGAAGGTACTGAGGAACCAGACTATTCCTTTGGTATGCATCGTATGGAGGCATCACCCTCCGGGGGAGTCTACCTGGGAGAGAGAGGATGAAATGCGAGAGCGTTATCCAAATTTGTTTGTGCCTTGAGGTATGTTCTTCCATAGTTAGTTCTGTTCTTTAGTTCTGATCATTTGCTATGTTCTGTTATTTTGGGGGTAGTTTTCGTCTTTGAATTTCGAGGCCAAAATTATTTTTAAGGAGGGTAGACTTGTCACTACCATATTTTCTAGTAAAGGGTATTTTAGTAATTTTATAAAATTAAATATTATACATGTTAAATAATTATTTGTTGTATTATTTAATTATTGTTAGATATTAGTTATTTATTTTGGACTTGTGTTAGTGGACCTAACTAGTTTAGTTTAGACTCATAGACCAACATGTATTAATGGTTAGAATTGAGCCTATTTAGGAAGCCCATTGATTAGGAGGATAATTAATTTAGTTAAACCATTAGACTAGAAGCTTCCCTCCTTAATTATTTCTTCATGAGAGGCCCCTAGGGGTATATTGGACATTTCATAGTGACTTGAGGAAGGGGAAAGGGGGGCCGGCCTATATTTAAAGAGGGGGGGGGAAATTCTCTCTCCTCTTTTCATTTGTAAATTAGATCTAGAATTTCCTTCAACCAAATTCCTTTATTTCTACTTCATTTTCCTACCAAATTTCAACCTAATTCCTTCACAAATCACCATTGGAGTCTAGTGGAGCAAGGATATAGAAGAAGGAAGCAAGGATCTACAAAAAGGAGCAAGGATCTACAAGTTGGAGGACAATTTTATCACATTTGGAGGTTGCATTGAAAATCCATCTCCTAATAGGTATAATTCAGTTTTTCTTCTTAATTTAGGTTCTAAATCTGAGATTTAACCATGAGAAATCAAGCCATATGCATAGGCTACACATAGGTTTTGGTTTTGTGTTCATAGGAGGCCTATTGTCAAAGTTATGGTACTTTTTATGTCAATTTTGGGGAAATTTCAAGATTGACATTTGTTGTGTGTGTCAATTGGTCCTATAGATCAATTTGGCATATGCTTGTGTGTTTGGGGCTAGTGTCATATAGACAATTGGGTACATGTAGGTCGTATCCCAACAATTTGGTGATACGTATTGATTTAGGGGTTTTTCCTCTGACACGGAACTTTGAGCATGTCACATTTTGACACGGACACGTAGATTTGTATTTGACTCTTCGTATTGTTCATAAATAATATATTAGACTTGATCGTGTCTTTTGGGGTATATTTGGAAGTGTGGTGGACTCATGTCGTAAGCGTATCCTAGATCTAGTGGGATACGGGTGTGATACACTACATATGTTGTGCAATTTAATTACTAGATCTGTTCTCTTGTGTTCTTAGTCATTGTGATGTGTAATTATATGTAGGTATATATATATATTATTGTGTATATATATTTATGTGTCATAGATCTATGTATCTATTTTACCTATGTATATATATATATTAATGTAGCTATTATTCTACATATGTAAGAGCTATTTAATATTGTAGTATATATATATATATATATTAGTATATATATATATATATATATATATATATACTTTTATCATATGTATACATATTATTGTATGTTTATATATATGTATACATATATGTGTAGTTATATATATATTACTATTTATGTGTATGTATGTTACATGTATTTATATTGTGTACATATATTTTATATAGTTGTAATTATGTATATATGTTACTACATTAATATGTATTTATTGTGTACATATATATGTATGTGGAGGTGTATGTGTGTACACATAGTTATATATTAAGAGTTATATATTAGTATATATAATACGTGTTATGTATATATTTATTATGTAAATATATATACGAGGAAGAGAATGGGTGACACAACAACCGCAATGGTGACAGCAGCATCTCCGAAAAAAGCAGCAGCAATAGCATACAACAGTAGCGACAGCAATAGCGACAGCAGCGCAGCTATAGCAACAACAGCGTAGCAATCATCAAACAACTGCGGTAGTAGTTTAGCGATAGTAGCAGCAAACTGTCGTAGAAACAACGAAGGTATCAGCGGTATCAGCACCTATAGCGATAGTAGTAGGAAACTATCGCAGAAAACAGCAGTGTCAGCAGCAGTATCCGCACCTTTGGCGACGGTCAACAGGGGTCTTTTACGACAAATCTGTGATTTTGAATAGTTATTATATATTTAATTATAATAGTTATATATATGCATATATATGGTATTAATATATATATATATAAATAAGTTGCTAATTGCTAATTGCATTTTACTATATTATATTTATAATATTTAGTTGTTGGCATATATTTATTATTGGGTAGTTAATATAAATAAGGTATTGGATATTACCTTGAGATACCAAGGTAAGTATCAAGGTATTTGGCGATACCTAAGGTATTGGGTTTGGGTATCAATATTATGGGTTAGTGTTGTGATACCAAGTTGGTTCAAAACTAAGGTATCCATTTAATGTTATAATTAGGATTATATATATATATATATATATATATATATATATATATATATATATATATATATATATATATATATATATATATTGTTTGACATATATATGTGATGCTTTATCTATTGTTTTACGTATCCTGAGATACGGTATCCTAGTTTCCTAAGATATAGCTTTTATGACCTAGACTATAGTGTTTGAACCCAATATCTTTGAGATAGACTCTTGCAATCTAGAAATAGATAGTTTGACCATAGTTTGACTTTTGACTTAGAGTTGGCTTATTGACCTAGAAGTTGACTAGTTTAATTTATTTTCTTTTCAAAAACTTGTATTGATGTTATATTCCATATCTAGGTCTTCGAGGCACCGTATCAGACATCTGTGAGACTATTCATTGGACTTCAGGCAAGTACATTCCTTGATTGTTTCTCACTTATGATATCCTCTATGTTCATTGTATCTATTGTTGATATCCATGTTTCTTGACACGATGGTTACATGGATTGGTATATCAGGATCTTGTCATGAGATGTTATTTCTTAGTATATGGTGTATATTGTACAAGCCTTGTTTAATTGATTATCTTGTACATGTACAGACACTGATTCTCAGGAAGAGCCGCTACCTTCTTGGGGAATCCTATGCCATAGTGTACCATGGTTGCATCTATTATACCAGTCGAGGGTGGGAAGTATTTTAGTGTAGAAATATGATTATACCCTCCTTGTATCAAATATTGTTCATTGAATAGTATTAATCATACACTGCACGTATGATTAGCCAGGCCATAAATCTTGTATCATGTTTCCAAGCCGGTCACATGTTAAAGCTAGTACTCACACACTTAGTCATTAGTATTCTTGTTCATTGTCATATTGCTCACTATTATATTATTCCAGTATTTTCTTATTGTATATCTCTTGTATCTATTGTGCATCTTGTATATTCACATCTATTTACTGTTACATAGTTTTTATCATTGATTAGAACTATTGTTAGAGATGTAGTCTGCTCCGTTCCTGACTGGATATATTTTTCCAGATGACACTGAGGAGTAGTACCCTACACATTATGGACCTCAGGATATTGTGGGTTTAGAGTCAGAGACCCTGGCTCAGGAGGGACTTATCCCAACTGAGATAGATGACCCAGGTTTAGTAGCTTCTTAGTATTCTTGTACTGGATTTGTCTCCAGCTTATTTTTGTAGTATTCTTTCAGACACATTAATGTTATTATTTTTAGACTCATGAGTTGTATGTGACTATTCTATTCTTTATCATATTCATGCTCGGTTCTATCTTAGATCTGTGATTGAGTATATTGTTATTGTTGGTGGCTCATTATATTGATAGATAGATTACCCAGACAACGTTCTACCACCGATTCTGTGGCGTAGGTAGGGCGTTATTTCCGACTTGCATCCCTACATCCGGTGCGGCCAAGAATCAATAAGTCATGTAATAAAACACGTAAATCTGAAATGCTAGACTTGCATGGTCACGAATAACTCATGCACGAGGTAATAACATGGATCTTCGAACGATAATCGGGACACCAAAATCGTACCATCCTAGGACGAATATGGGTATTGCGTGACCAAATCGATAGGTTGCTCTCTGGTTTGGAGCGATATAATATATTCAGTGGTCGGACCCTTGGTAGTGCATCCTACACTTGGATAACCCGGCTGACTCCATGATATATGGTACTCTCACCATATTTGGGCGGGATGATGGGTAACGCGCAATGACTCTTTCGTTATACCTCATCTCTGTCCGAGTCTATGCATCATCCTTTATGGCTAAGCCAGTGACCTCATGTTCATATAGATAAGTCATCCTCGCTCAGCGGTAATCACCATGCAAGTCATCGTATCGCATCCAATAAATCTGAAACACCTGAACAATTTTGAGTATAAGTCATCTATACATAAATTGAGCAACCTGAGCAATCCATTGAATAATTGAACATCTATTGCAATACACCTGGATAATCCGTGTAACTCGTGCACCCAAAACATAACCTCGCTCACGACACTTATGTTTGTTTATGCAATTGCCCCTAGATTTCCTTATACATATACTCGTGCTTAATTTAACTTGGTTTTTCTTGGTTAGGGAAGGATGAATGGTAAGATAATAAGAATTGTTGTATTCCTTTATATATCGTACGGCGCACTGCCACACGAGTTAGGCTTTTCATAAATGCCATAAAACTGATCCTAAGGTAAGACTACAAAGATAACCTAATAGATGGTGCACGAAACCTATATAACGTGTTTGGATTTGTCGAACGGGGGAGAAGCCTCCCCACTAGTGCATTCATGTGCTGATAACCCACTAGATTGCTTACACGGTATGGGAGAACCTTGTTCGGTGTGGATGCTCTCTTCATGCATGCTAAGGCGTGAAGTTCACTCTGGAGCCTTGGAGCGTTGCGTCTGAAACTGAAGCACATATACAAGACATAATATTACAACATCGCCTATGTATCATTCTACAAATATAGCCACTTGGCACGCTTTTACTATTTTAGAGAGAGATGCTTGAGCAACTTGTAATCTCGACCTAGCGTCGCCTGTAACACTTTTTCAATATCAATAAAAAGCTTATTTTATTTTTATACTTGTGTTATTCAAAGCTTTCGCTATTGAAGACTCTGTGAACATGTTACTAATCGCCTATACATTTTTTATTCTACTGTACTCGGATTATATGTGCGACTTTGTGGCTTAGTCATCTAACTGCCAGTACGGATCATGGCCTTGCATGGGCGCAGCTTACGCTCATGCTGCGTCACATCCATATGGGAAAGATCATCCCGGGGGAGAGCTGACTCGATGATTTGCGCAAAACAGGGACGACCGATTACCTGCGGGAGATCGGGACATGACATATTGGTATCAGATCATGGTTTTACACCTTTGAACTTCTTATCGATCATCTAAGTTTCGAAAGCTCGTTCGTTGGTTTTGTGCTTACACTCTATTGTTGACCCGATGGAATATTCCATATAATGAGTCTAAATAATTTCATAAAGTGCATATGAATGATATGATTCCTTGTACAAAATTATGATACGATGGCCTTTGTGCCGAACTGTATTAGTGTCACGACCCGCACCTGGTGTAAGGGTACTAGTCGGAAACAACGCCCAGCCTACGCCGCAGAATCGGCGGTAGAACGCTGTCTAGATAATCTATCTAACAATATAATAAACCACCAATAATGATAGTATACTCAATCACAGAACTAAGATAGAAATGAGCACGAATCAGATAAGAATAGAATAGTCATAATACAACTCATGAGTCTAAAATAATACATCAATGAGTCTAAAAAAATACAGAAATAAGCTGGAGACAAATCTAGTACAAAAGAATACTACGAGGCTACAACTCCAGGGTCAACTGTCTCAATTGGGATAAGTTTCTCTTGAGCCAGGGTCTCAGAATCTAAACCCACAACATCCTGGGGTCCATAATAGGTAGGGTACCACTCCTCAGTGTTATCTGGAAAAATATATCCAGTCAGAAAAGGAGTAGAGTACATCTCTAACAGCAGTTCTAATTAATGATAAAAACTATGTAGCAGTAAATAGCTGTGGATAAACAAGATGCACAATAGATATAAGAGATATATATACAATAAGGAAATACTGGAAATAAATACAATAATGAATAATATGCCAATGAAACAATAATACTAATGACTAAGTGTGTGAGTACTAGCTTAACATGTGATCGACTTGGGCAAGATGTAATGCGGCCTGACTAATCATACATGCGGTGAATGATCAACACTATTCGGTAATCAGTACTTTATTCAATAGGGATATTGATCACATATCTATACTAATACTCCCCACCCCCGACTGGTATAATAGATCCAACCACGGTATGTTATGGCACGAGATTCCCCAAGAAGATAGCGACTCTTCCCGAGAATCGGTGTCTGTACATGTACAAGATAACCAATGAAATAATACTTGTACCATATACACCATATACCAAGGAATAACATCTCATGACGAGATCCGGATATACCAATCTGTGTAACCATAGTGTCAAGAGAACATGGATATCTACACTAGATACAGTGAACATAGAGGATATCATAAATGAGAAACTATCAGAGAATGTACTCGCCTGAAGTCCAATGAACAGTCTCACAGATGTCTGACTCGGTGCCTCGAAGACCAAGATATGGAATACAACATCAATACAAGGTCCCGAAAAGAGAATAAGTTAAACTAGTCAACTTCTAGGTCAATAAGTCAATTCTAAGTCAAAAGTCAACTATGGTCAACTCTAAAGTCAACTAAAGTCAACTATGGTCAAACCAAGGTCAACTATCTATTTCTAGGTTGCACAAGTCTAGCACCAAAATCTTGGATCAAAATACTAAAATCTAAGTCATAGGAACCACAACCTAAAATATTAGGATACCGTATCTTCGGATACGTGAATCCAAGGTAAATCTCACAATGCATATATATCAATAATAAAGTATAATAATATAGTATATTAATTACAAACAAATAGGAACCATAGTTTTGAACCAACTTGGTATCCATACAAAGTCACAAACTCGATACCCAAATCCCGTATCTTGAGTATCCCACTTACCTTGGTTTCAACAAGGTAATGCTCAAGATACCTAGATATAGTATTTACCCTTATACATAATATAATATATATAAACTAATATTATACAATTAAGAATATAACAATACTAGTATTATATCTCATAATAAATACATATATATACATATATATATACAAATATAATATATAAACTATATACTAATACTGCCTAACTGTCACTGAAAATAGTGTGGAAAAATACTGATTTTTCAGTAAACAGACCTTCAGTGACAGTTCAAACGGTCACTGAAACGCCGTCGCCATTCCTGCTGTGCAAAAGCACTACTGTCACCCTATTGGTGACAGTTCTCAACTGTCACAGTTAACGACTGTCGCTGCTGTTTAATAATTTCCGTCCGCTATAATTAATGACAGAACTGTCATTAAATGCCCCATAAATGCTATAGTGGCTGCTGCTGGAATTTAATGACAGAAACTATCATTAAATGCCGTTGTCGCCAAAAGATTAAATAAATAAATAAATATATATATATATATATTAATATATATATATATATATATATATAAATCAATTAAATAAATATATACTTCTATATATATATATATAATACTACACATATATATAAATAAATACTAATAGCTATAATACACATCGTATGTACTAATGTACATATTTCAACATGGTTAAAAGTACACATACATATATATGTTTAATAAAAATACATCCATTTATATATAAATAATCATATAATAATTATAATTAATATAATTACTTATTTAAACACATATATATATTTTATAAAATATTTTCATATAATTTATATTACTAACATAATTTGTAACATATAAAAATGCATGTAAAAGAAAGCTACATATATATTTATACATTATACTAGTACTCATCTAATACATAGATCTATGCATGGTTAAAAGTACACATACATATATATGTTTAATAAAAATACATTCATTTATATATAAATAATTATATAATAATTATAATTAATATAATTACTTATTTAAACACATATATATATTTTATAAAATATTTTCATATAATTAATATTACTAACATAATTTGTAACATATAAAAATGCATGTAAAAGAAAGCTACATATATATTTATACATTATACTAGTACTCATCTAATACATAGATCTATGCTATAATAAATACCATAATAAATACACTATAATAAATTTGTAACATCTTAATTATAATTCAAGAATTAAAATACAAATAATTAGATCTACACATAAACACACACAAATGGAGAGTATCACACCGTATCCCACTAGATCTAGGATACGCATGCGACACGAGTCCAACACACAACCAATTGCACCCTAAAGGACACAAACAAGTCATAAATATTATTTATGAACAAATCAAAGTGTCAAATGTAGATCTATGTGTCCGTGTCAAAATACGACATGTACAAAGTCCCGTATCGGAGGAAAAGTCCCTAAAATAACACGTATCACCAAATTGTTGGGATACGACCTACACTTACCCAATCGTGGACACGACACTAGCCTCAAACACATAAACACCTGCCCAATTGATCTTTAGGATCAATTGACACACACAAGAAAATGTCCATTCGGAATTCCCCCAAAATTGACACAAAAAGTACCATAACTTTCTCCATGGGTCTCCTATGAACACAAAACCAAGTCCTATGGGTAGTACATACATATGGGTTAATTTTACATGATTAAATCTTAGATTTAGAAGCTATTTTAAGGGGGGAAATTAAATTATACCTATTGGGAGATGAATTCCCAATGAAACCTCCAATTGAGATAAAATTGCTTCCAAATTGTAGATCATTGCTCCTCTTTGTTGATCATTGCTTCCTCCTTCTAGATCCTTGCTTCTCAACTTTCTAATGGCGAATTGGGAAGGAATTGGAATGAATTTTGTAGGAAAATGGAATGGGAATGAAAGGAATTTGGTAGTGGGAAATTCTAGATCTAGATTTGGAATAAAAATGAGAGGAGAGAGAATTTTCCCCCCTCTTTTAATAGGCCGGCCCCTACCCCTTCCTCAAGCAATTATGAAATGTCCAATATACCCCTTGGGGCCTCTCATGAAGAAATAATTAAGGAAGGAAGCTTCTAGTCTAATAATTTAATTAATTTAATCATCTCCTTAACAATGGGCTTTCTAAATGGGCCAACTCTAACTAATTAATTCATGTTGGTCCATGGGTCCAAACTAAACTAGTTGGGTCCACTAATACAAGTCTAAAATAATTAAATAACATCTAACAATAATTAAATAAGATAACAAATAATTATTTACCATGCACAATATTTAATTAAATAGGAAATGACTAAAATACCCTTTCCTAGAAAATGTGGTAGTGACAATTCTACCCTCCTTAAAATAATTTTTTTCTCGAAATTCAAAGACTAAAACTACCCCCAAAAATAACAGAACAGAACTAAAGAATCACAACTAACTAATGAACAGAACATAACTAGAAAATAACATACCTCAAGGTACAAACAAATATGGATAACGCTCTCGCATTTCATCCTCTTTCTCCTAGGTAGACTCCCCCGGAGAGTGATGCCTCCATGCGACGCGCACCAAAGGAATAGTCTAGTTTCTCAGCACCTTCTCTCTTTGATCCAGAATCTCAATTGGCTTCTCTGGATAGCTAAGAGTAGGGCCCACCTCTATCTCCAAGTGATCCAATACATGACTAGGATGTGCCACGTATCGTCTCAACTGCGACACATGAAACACGTTGTGCACTCCCTCCAATGCAGGTGGCAAGTCTAGTCTATAAGCAACTGCACCGACCCTCTCTAGAATAGTGAAAGGTCCGATGAATCGCGGACTAAGCTTTCCGCCTCCACAGAAGCGAATCGTGCCTCGTGTCGGAGAAATCCTCAGAAACACCAAACTACCCACCTATAACAAAACACCACCTTAAGAAGTTAATCTATAACAAACAAGAACAAGCACAAACAAAATCTAAACTATACCTCGAACTCCAAAGGTCATCGATGGCTATCGGCCCAATGCCGTTGTCTGTCCTGCGCCACTCGAAGTCTGTCTCTGATCAACTGAACCTTCTCTACTGCATCCACAACCATCTCTGGCCCAAGCAAAACTCTCTCTCCAACATCGTCCCAAGACAAAGGAGTACGACACCTCCGACCATATAGAGCTTCAAAAGGTGACATCTCTATACTGGCCTGGTAACTATTGTTGTAAGCAAACTCTACCAAATGGAGATGGTCCTCCCAAGAACCCCCGAAATCTAGAACACAAGTGCGCAATATATCCTCGAGAGTCTGGATAGTCCTCTCTGACTGCCCATCTGTCTGGGGATGATATGTAGTACTGAACTTGAGCTGAGTGCCCAAACTCTCTTGCAAACTCCTCCAGAAATGAGAAGTGAAACGACTATCTCGATCTGAGACTATGCTGATGGGAACTCCATGTATCCTAACGATCTGCCTTACATACATCTCTGCCAGCTTCTCCGTAGACAAATCCACATTGAAAGGCAAAAAGTGGGCCGACTTGGTCAACCTATCAACAATGACCCAAATTGCGTCTTTCCCTCCCGGAGATCGTGGAGGTCCGGACACAAAATCCATAGTAATATGTTCCCACTTCCACTCTGGAATGGGTAATGGCTGAAGTAAACCTCCTGGCCTCTGCCTCTCGGCTTTCACCTGCTGGCACACTAAGCATTTGGATACAAACTGTGCCACTTCCCTCTTCATGCCATACCACCACACACTCTCTCGCATATTCCGATACATCTTGTTAGTACCCGGATGTATGGAATACTGAGAGCGATGCGCTTCCTGCAATACTTCCTCTCGCAGCTCTCCACTAGGCACACACAATCTAACTTCATGCCTCAAAGATCCATCCTCTGCAATAGTGAAATCATTCTCCAATCCTGCTCTCACCTGAGCTCTGATACTCCTTAGAGATACATCATCATAATGTGCTGCCTTGATCCTGTCCATCAAATCTGAGTGTATCTGCAATCCCCACATTTGTATAGCACACCTAGGAACAATCACCTCAATGCCCAAGCTCTCCAAGTCCTCCAACAAATATCGATCCTGCATAAGAACATAGCTACCGGATACCTACTCAAAGCATCGGCAACTACATTGGCTTTCCCAGGGTGATATTGCAAAGAGATATCAAAATCCTTTAACAGTTCCAACCATCGACGCTGCCTCATGTTCAACTCCTTCTGCGTAAAAACGTACTTCAAGCTTTTGTGGTCTGTGAAGATCTCCACACGCTCTCCGTACAAATAATATTTCCATAACTTCAGGGCGAATATGATGGTTGCCAACTCCAAATCATGGGTAGGATAGTTCTTTTCATGAGAACGCAATTGCCTGGATGCATAGGCAATCACTTTCCCATGCTGCTGAAGAACACAACCCAAACCCTTCCCTGATGCATCACTATAAATAGTGAAACCTTCGGACCCTAATGGCAACGTCAAAATAGGAGCAGACGTCAACCTCTTCTTCAACTCCTCAAAAACAACCTGGCAATCCTCCGTCCAAACAAACTCCACATCCTTCCTTGTGAGTCTGGTCATCGGCTCGGCAATCCTCCAAAAATCTTGCACAAACTTCCTGTAATAGCCTGCCAATCCCAAGAAACTCCTGATCTCTGCTGCCGAACTCGGAGTCTTCCAAGATTCCACTGCTGAAATCTTCTTCGGATCCACTGAAATACCATCACCAGTCACAATATGCCCCAAGAACTCCACCTTGTCCAAGAAAAACTCACACTTGGACAACTTCCCATACAACTTCTCCTTCCTCAGCACATCCAACACAATCCTCAAATGCTCCTCATGTTCCTCCGGTGTCCTTGAGTATATGAGTATGTCATCGATGAACACCACCACGAACTTGTCAAGGTACTGGTGGAACACCTTGTTCATCAAGTTCATAAATACCGCCGATGCATTAGTCAAACCAAACGGCATCACATAAACTCGTACTGACCATACCGAGTTCTAAAAGCAGTCTTCGGTATGTCCTTCAGCTTCACCTTCACTTGATGGTAGCCTGATCTCAAATCTATCTTAGAATACACCTTCGCACCACTCAACTGATCAAATAAATCATCAATCTATGGTAAAGGATACTTATTCTTGATAGTATGATTATTCAAAACCCTATAATCAATGCACATGCGTACCGATCCATCCTTCTTCGGTAAAAACAATACTGGGGCTCCCCATGGTGAAGAACTCGATCTGATAAATACTTTATCCTGTAATTCGTCCACCTGCTTCTTCACTCGACCAACTCGCTGTTGTTTACTCTATAGACATGCTGCAAAATTGGTTCTGCAACTGGCACCAAGTCTATAGAAAATTCAACATCTCGATCTGGCGGCAATCCTGGCAATTCCTCAGAAAATACATCCAAGAACTCTGCTATCAACGGATGTGGCAACTCCTTGTCTTCCACCATAGTTCCACAAATAATGCCTTCGCCTTGCTCCGCAGCTCCTCTAGCAAACTCGAACTCTGGCTCTCCCGGCAGACCAAACAAAACTCTACCTCCTCTACAATCTATGCTAGCACGGTACCTACTCAACCAATCCATCCCGAGTACAATATCGTAGCTCGGAAGTGGCATTACAAGTAGACACGCACTCTACTCCCGGCCTCCAAGAGTAACTCTTCGTTCCTTGCAAATATCATTGTTTGTGGTATTAAACGAAAGGAATGAAATTGTATTTCAATGACGGGGTTTATGCGAAACCCGTACCCTTCTGTTTACAAACAAACTTGTACAATGTAATCCTATACGAGGATGTGGGAGTACAATTTATTTAATCTGGGTATAAATTGCTATAGGTGTCTGATCTGCGATCGATCACTTTAGCCCTTGGACCACACGATGTTGAAGAAGTGCCGTGGAAGACAGGTAGCAGTTTCGAAGGTTGCAGAAGAGGTTGGACGCACGAGGCCAAGGTCGTCGATCCCTGCTCTTTGCCTGCTCTCCGGGCTCTCTCTCTCTCTCTCTCTCTCTCTCTCTCCTTGGACGATAATTCTCTCCTGGATGATAATTCTTTTTTTTCTCTTCCTTCCCCATTGATAGGGGTCTCTATTTATAGAGTTTTGGTGACAGTGACCACTCCGTCGGTGTAAAAACCGAGGAGTAGGAAGTACAACACCCTTTTACACAACGGTTAAAGTAACCAATGCCTGCGTATGGATGATCTTTTGAATGAGCGTATGACGCGGGTCCAACTAAGGGAATACAACACGTACTATTGCTACGAAGATCATGGCGTAAGAGCCACGCAGGTAGGTATCCCGTGTGTAGAAACGGTTGGCGTAGAAGCCAAATGACTGTCACCCTGGCACAGAGGCCAGATAGGCATAGAAGCCGAATAGGCGTAGAAGCCGGATAGGCGTAGAAGCCGGATAGGCATAGAAGCCGGAGAGGCGTTGAAACCGGATAGGCGTAGGAGCCGGAGAGGCGTTGAAGCCGGAGAGGCGTTGAGAGCCGAAGGGGCACAGGTCTTGAATGGGCGTAGAAGCCGCTGCGTACTGTGCCCGAGTGCTGACGGGGACGTCTTAGCCGAAATCACGGCTTTCGAAGATGTAATCAAATCTTCTACAGAGATTTGCCATCATCCTGTGCATTAAATGCGAAGACGTGTTTTGAAGGTCTGCAGCCCTTTTGTGCACCCGTTGCAGAGACGTGCCTTGACTGAACCTGTCACCGCTTCGTGCAATTAGACGTAGAGACGTGCCTCGAGCCCCGTACGATGTGCAGCTTTTGACGTGGCAGGCGGTTTGTCTACTGCGGAGCGTAAACCGACTTATGCCTGCCTGTGTAAAATAATGCAGCGTATCCCTCTGTGCGAAAAAGAGCGGTTTATGCTGAGGGGACGTCAGTAAATAACGGTTCGGTGGTATCTTAACCCAATCCTCTGCATTAAATGCAGGGATCCGCCATCATACTGTGGTGTGCGTCCCGAGTGGTCTGTGCCTATTTCCAGCCGTCGTCTGGGTCGCCGTGCAGCACTTTTTTGTCAGGAGTCAGAGGCCAGGTTCACTGCGTGACTTGACAGGTTCATTTCGGGGAAGATGAAGCGTTCCTCGTACGCTATTTTAATGCTGCTTTGAGAGCGGCTGAGTTTTTACGCCCTGGAGGCGATGGGGGGGGGGGTCCCGTCTACGCCGAAGCGGTTTTGGACGCGCTGCACCCTTGAGCTCTTACGCCTGATGGCACTGAAGGCCTTTGTTTGCGCTGCTCTGTATCAATACGCCGTGTAGCTTTTGCCAGCATATTTTTCATGCTTCTACAAGACCCCCTTCAAAGCTTTTAAATTCCTTGGAATTTGAAACGCTTTGAATGAAGCATGAATGGCCCCTCGTGACTCGAAACATTTCTGAATGGAGCGTTGAAACGGTCGGTGCGGCCTTTATGGCAGATTTATTGGGGAAGGTCGCGGAGTACGAAATCCTCAGCCTGTAGCGTCTGGGCGTAAAACACCGTTGAGCGCGAAGTCGTAGACTTGTGGTTCCTGAGCGTGAAGTCGTAGGTTTGTCGCCTCTCGAGTGTAAAAGCTACCGAGCACAAAGGCATCCGGGCGAGAAAAACCATAGACTTATAGCTGCTTGAACGTAAAGCCGTAGAATCATTGCTGTTGAGTGTAGAAAGCTCCTTTAGCGTAGGACTTGTGGATCTGTAGCTCCTGAAAAGAGAATTTCTTCGAGCGTAAAGTTCTGCGGATCTGTTGCTTCTGAGCGTAAACTGAGCGCCACCGAGCGTGAGATCATCGATTTGGTATCTGCTGAGCGTAAAGCCGTAGGTTTGTCGCCTCTCGAGCGTAGAAGCTACCGAGCACAAAGGCATCCGGGAGAGAAAAACTATAGACTTGTAGCTTGCGAGCGTAAAATCGTAGATCTGTTGCTGTCGAGCGTAGAAAGCTCCTTTAGCGTAGAACTGCTGAACTGTCTTGCGCGAAGAATTTTTCGAATTCGCTGACTGTCCGTCTTTCGAGGGTAGTGGTTTGACGTAGCACCCAATCATATTCGACTATTAATGCGAGACTTGGTTAGGGCGAGAGTGGTACCAGAGGTAGTATGGACGTGATAAACTCTCGGTAAACTTCAGCAGGGCACGTCTATCCAGAGGTCATACGGACATGATAGAACGTGCTTTGGCCAAGTTTTATAGGTAAAGTACTATCAGAGGTGAGATAGACGTGATAGAATTTACTAGAGTTTACAGCTCAGAGGTAATATGGACATAGCTGTTTTGTGGGCCTATTGCTTTTTGCGCAACTAGGTGCAAGTAATAGGTTTGAGGACAAGCCCTGCTAGAGGTAATATGGACGTAGCAATTTTTGTGGACTCAACACCACTGGCGTACTTAGAGTTAAGTACGGGTGTTAAGTTGAGATGACAACCGATATCAGAGATAATATGAACATGATAATCGATGGTCGGACCAGGACAGTTTGTTCAGAGGTAATATGAACATAACAAACTCAGCTGGGGATTACAGCTCAGAGGTAATATGAACATGGCTGATTTTGTGGACCCATCACTTTTTGTGCACCTAATTGCAAGCAATAGGTTTGAGACAAGCCCTGCTAGAGGTAACATGGACGTAGCAGTTTTTGTGGACTCAATACCACTGGCGTACTTAGAGTTAAGTACGGGTGTTGAGTTGAGATGACAACCGATATCAGAGGTAATATGAACATGATAATCGATGGTCGGACCAGGATGGTTTGTTCAGAGGTAATATAAACATAACAAACTCAGCTGGGGATTACAGCTCAGAGGTAATATGAACATGGCTGATTTTGTGGACCCATCACTTTTTGCGCACCTAAGTGCAAGCAATAGGTTTGAGACAAGCCCTGCTAGAGGTAACATGGATGTAGCAGTTTTTGTGGACTCAACACCACTGGCGTACTTAGAGTTAAGTATGGGTGTTGAGTTGAGATGACAACCGATATCAGAGGTAATATGAACATGATAATTGATGGTCGGACCAGGATGGTTTGTTCAGAGGTAATATGAATATAACAAACTCAGCTGGGGATTACAGCTCAGAGATAATATGAACATGGCTGATTTTGTGGACCCATCACTTTTTGCACACCTAAGTGCAAGCAATAGGTTTGAGACAAGCCCTGCTAGAGGTAATATGGACGTAGCAGATTTTGTGGACTCAACACGAATGGCGTACTTAGAGTTAAGTACAGGTGTTGAGTTGAGATGACAACCGATATCAGAGGTAATATGAACATGATAATCGATGGTCGGACCAGGATGGTTTGTTCAGAGGTAATATGAACATAACAAACTCAGCTGGAGATTACAGCTCAGAGGTAATATGAACATGGCTGATTTTGTGGACCCATCACTTTTTGTGCACCTAAGTGCAAGCAATAGGTTTGAGATAAGCCCTGCTAGAGGTAATATAGACGTAGCAGATTTTGTGGACTCAACACCACTGGTGTATTTAGAGTTAAGTACGGGTGTTGAGTTGAGATAACAACCGATATCAGAGGTAATATGAACATGATAATCGATGGTCGGACCAGGATGGTTTGTTTAGAGGTAATATGAACATAACAAACTCAGCTGGGGATTACAGCTCAGAGGTAATATGAACATGGCTGATTTTGTGGACCCATCACTTTTTGCGCACCTAAGTGTAAGCAATAGGTTTGAGACAAGCCCTGCTAGAGGTAACATGGACGTAGCAGTTTTTGTGGACTCAACACCACTGGCGTACTTAGAGTTAAGTACGGGTGTTGAGTTGAGATGACAACCGATATCAGAGGTAATATGAACATGATAATCGATAGTCAGACCATCGTTTACAGATGCAGAGTGATGACCTTGGCATCGATCAACTCCTGGATTCTCTTTTTTAGTACATAGCATGTCTTTGTAGGATGATGAATGTACCGATGAAAGAGACAATAATCTGGGTTATCAATTTTTGCCAGCCCTCTCAGGGTATCTGATGTTGGGAAGCTAAAGTTTGTTTTCCTTCATCAACGTATTGAAGATTCCACTGATGTCATCTTCATTGAAGGAGAAAGTCCCTTTTGGCCTTCGGGCTCCTGATGCTTGAGTTCCATGGTCTTTTGGGAAGATCGTCATCGTTGCATCATCTTCAGATTCTGAGAGAATTCTACCCCCAGCTTTGGATGTTGCTCGGTTTTGTCGAGGGAGACTACCCCCAGACTTGTCGTTGCACTTGCGGAGATCACAGCGTTCATCTGGTTCTCCGTAGAGGTCAGATGTTGTCTTGCGCATGGAGCATGATTTGTACTTCCGTCTTGGCGCCTGTTCACCATCGGAAGTTCTGTCTGTACCGCGCGGAGCGGGAGACAGATTTCTACGCGTAAAGCGCAGTGAAGGCTTCTGGGTTAGCGCTGAGGCTTCGCCCGAAGTTTTGTCTTTACCGCGCGTAGCGGGAGACTGTTTCCTACGCGTAAAGCGTAGTGGATTCTTCGGGGTTAGCGCTAAGGCCTCGCCCGAAGTTTTGTCTGTACCGCGCGTAGCGGGAGACTGAATTTTACGTGCGGGGCACGGAGGGAGCGTCGCTACAACCTCGTTGGCCGAAGAGATCGAAGAGATCAGAGAGATCGGAGAGTCCGGAGAGATCGGAGAGATCGGAGAGTCGGGAGAGATCGGAGAGTCCACAGGAATAGTAGAGGATGTCTTGGACATCCACACATTGCGCAGCTTCCTGTTGTCCTGGACGGAGAGAGGGCGAGAGCTACCCCCGGCTCGAAGCATGTCTTCGTAGGCTGACTGGTCGAAATGAACGACCAGCGTCTTCTTCACGGTTCCCACGGATACCGTATCGTGTTGAGCAATTACTTCCTCGTCAGAAGAGAAAGATGTCCCCAGCAGAGTCGCCATCTTGTTTGTGGTATTAAACGAAAGGAATGAAATTGTATTTCAATGACGGGGTTTATGCAAAACCCGCGCCCTTCTGTTTACAAACAAACTTGTACAATGTAATCCTATACGAGGATGTGGGAGTACAATTTATTTAATCTGGGTATAAATTGCTATAGGTGTCTGATCTGCGGTCGATCACTTTAGCCCTTGGACCACACGATGTTGAAGAAGTACCGTGGAAGACAGGTAGCAGCTTCGAAGGTTGCAGAAGAGGTTGGACGCATGAGGCCAAGGTCGTCGATCCCTGCTCTTTGCCTGCTCTCCGGGCTCTCTCTCTCTCTCTCTCTCTCTCTCTCTCCTTGGACAATAATTCTTTCCTGGATGATAATTCTTTTTTTTTTCTCTTCCTTCCCCATTGATAGGGGTCTCTATTTATAGAGTTTTGGTGACAGTGACCACTCCGTCGGTGTAAAACCCGAGGAGTAGGAAGTACAACACCCTTTTATACAACGATTAAAGTAACCAATGCCTGCGTATGGATGATCTTTTGAATGAGCGTATGACGCGGGTCCAACTAAGGGAACACAACGCGTACTATTGCTACAAAGATCACGGCGTAAGAGCCACGCAGGTAGGTATCCCGTGTGTAGAAACGGTTGGCGTAAAAGCCAAATGACTGTCACCCTGGCACAGAGGCCAGATAGGCATAGAAGCCGAATAGGCGTAGAAGCCGGATAGGCGTAGAAGCCGGATAGGCATAGAAGCCGGAGAGGCGTTGAAGCCGGATAGGCGTAGGAGCCGGAGAGGCGTTGAAGCCGGAGAGGCGTTGAGAGCCGAAGGGGCACAGGTCTTGAATGGGCGTAGAAGCCGCTGCGTACCGTGCCCGAGTGCTGACGGGGACGTCTTAGCCGGAATCACGGCTTTCGAAGATATAATCAAATCTTCTACAGAGATTTGCCATCATCCTGTGCATTAAATATGAAGACGTGTTTCGAAGGTCTGCAGCCCTTCTGTGCATCCGTTGCAGAGACGTGCCTTGACTGAACCTGTCACCGCTCCGTGCAATTAGACGTAGAGATGTGCCTCGAGCCCCGTACGATGTGCAGCTTTTGACGTGGCAGGCGGTTTGTCTACTGCGGAGCGTAAACCGGCTTATGCCTGCCTGTGTAAAATAATACAGCGTATCCCTCTGTGCGAAAAAGAGCGGTTTATGCTGAGGGGACGTCAGTAAACGACGGTTCGGTGGTATCTTAACCCAATCCTCTGCATTAAATACAGGGATCCGCCATCATACTGTGGTGTGCGTCCCGAGGGGTCTGTGCCTGTTTCCAGCCGTCGTCTGGGTCGCCGTGCAGCACTTTTTTATCAGGAGTCAGAGGCCAGGTTCGCTGCGTGACTTGACAGGTTCATTTCGGGGAAGACGAAGCGTTCCTCGTACGCTATTTTAACGCTGCTTTGAGAGCGGCTGAGTTTTTATGCCCTGGAGGCGATGGGGGGGGAGGGTCCCGTCTACGCCAAAGCGGTTTTGGACGCGCTGCACCCTTGAGCTCTTACGCCTGATGGCACTGAAGGCCTTTGTTTGCGCTGCTTTGTATCAATACGCCGCGTAGCTTTTGCCAGCGTATTTTTCATGCTTCTACAATCATTAACCAGTATAATGCCTCCCCCGGTCATGATCTTGCAAGTCCTAAACAAAGACTCAGCTACCAAACCATGCTTTAGAGCCAAAGAAACTGATACAAAACTATGGGAAGCACCACTATCAAATAAAGCTAAAGCTGGAATGGAATCAAGAAGAATAGAACTTGCGATGACATCTCCAGTAGGTTCCTTCTCTTTGACGGTCATAGCAAACGCTCGTCCCTGTCGAGCACCTCCTTGCTGCTGATGCTGGACAAAACGCTGCTGCTGTGTCAGAAGCGGTCCCCTCGGCTGTGCTGCAGGTGGTCTCGTCTGTACCCTCGGAGCTGGAGCTGCTCCCTGAACTGCACGACGAGGACATTCCCTCGATTGATGCCCTTCAGTACCACAATACAAACAAACTCCTAGTCTTCTCCTGTAAACTTCCGAGATATGGCCGGACTTCTTACAGTAGTTGCATGGAGCTTGCTGTAACTGTCTCTGCTGCTGAGGTGCCTGGTGAAAAGGCGCTCTAGCTGGAGTCTGGTTCTGCTGTGGCTGCTGGAAAGGTCTGGACTGAAAATAAGGACGTTTGGCAGATACTGCACTGCCGTTGGCCCCCAGAAAAGAATCACGGTCTCTCTTGGGCTTCAAACCCAAATCCCGCTCAACCTTGCGTGCCTCCGCAAGTATCTCCGAGAATATCTCATAAAAAGACGGAATGAGAATCTTCACTTCCCAGATTAGACCCTCATGGAAAGGAATGGCTCGCACCTCCGGCTCTCTCACCAAATACTCTACAAATTGGCTCAACCTGCCGAACTCTGCAGCGTACTCCTCCACAGACATGCTCCCCTGAATGAGACTCTCAAATTGTTTCCCCAAGTCAAGCTTGTCTATCCGGGCAAAAAACTTCTTCTTGAAAAGGTCCTTGAATACCTCCCAAGATTGTCCTACGTCAACCAGAACTGCCTCATTCCTGAACCAAGTGCGAGCGACGTCAAACAGTTGAAGTCCTACCACCTCAACCTTCAGATCTTCAGAAAGACGGGACACCCTCATAAGACGCTCAATGTCCTCGAGCCAATCATCAGCATAAACGATGCCCTTCGTCCCTTTGAAAACCCTAGGCTCCAGTTTCTTGAAGTCCTGAATGTTGCCTGGCCGAAGATGAGCAACCTGAGGAACAACCTGCTGCTGGACCGGAACTTCTCTCTCAACTACAGCACGAGCAAGCTGATGAGCACTCTCGATGCCCTGCCGTAGAACGTCGGTCTGCCTCTGATGTGCCTCTGACTGAGCCCTCTGTGCCTCGAGCATCTCACGAAACAGTGTAAACATCTGTGATGCCTCTGCTGGCACAGGAGGTGGAGGTGGAAGCCCCTCAGATACAGTTGGCACAGTCCTCTGAGTAGGTGGTGGACCTCCAAAAGTAGCTGATACTCCAATTACCGGAGAAGTGACTGGTGCAGGCCCTCGGGATGTCGCAGACCTCTCAGAAACTGCTCTCCCCGGCCGTGATATAGTCTTAGACGGCATCCTGAGACAAAGCGAAAGAAAGAATCAATATGGCACAAGATGTAAGACATCAAGGAAA
The DNA here is from genome assembly GCA_036927795.1 of Iris macrosiphon. Taxonomy (NCBI): domain Eukaryota; kingdom Viridiplantae; phylum Streptophyta; class Magnoliopsida; order Asparagales; family Iridaceae; genus Iris; species Iris macrosiphon. Next base: position 93,937,191 of record JAYESA010000012.1, read on the forward strand.
GGACAGTTTAAGGGATCAAGTATCAATATCAAAGGAGAATAGTTGAATCAAAAGAATTTCCTTGATGTGATTGAGTATCTCAGTCTATATCCTATATCCTATTGCAGGCTCTTAGTAGTACAACTAAATTGTCGCACTACCACGACATCACATACTTTGTGAAGATAGATCTGCATGGGCCACCACCAAAAATGTATCACGATCCATACCCGGTGTAAGGGTACTAGTCGGAAACAACGTCCAGCCTACACCGCAGAATCGGCGGTAGAACACTGTCCAGATAATCTATCTAACAATATAATGAACCACCAATAATAATAGTATACTCAATCACAGAACTAAGATAGAAATAAGCACGAATCAGATAAGAATAGAATAGTCACAATACAACTCATGAGTCTAAAATAATACATCAATGAGTCTGAAGAAATACAGAAATAAGTTGGAGACAAATTCAGTACAAAAGAATACTACGAGGCTACAACTCCAGGGTCAACTGTCTCAGTTGGGATAAGTCCCTCTTGAGCCAGGGTCTCATAATCTAAACCCACAACATCCTGGGGTCCATAATAGGTAGGGTACCACTCCTCAGTGTTATCTGGAAAAATATATCCAGTCAGGAAAGGAGCAGAGTATATCTCTAACATCAGTTCTAATTAATGATAAAAACTATGTAGCAGTAAATAGCTGTGGATAAACAAGATGCACAATAAAAATAAGAGATATATATACAATAAGGAAATACTGGAAATAAATACAATAATAAATAATATGCCAATGAAACAATAATACTAATGACTAAGTGTGTGAGTACTAACTTAACATGTGATCGCATGGGCAAGATGCAATGCGGCCTGGCTAATCATACGTGCGGTGCATGATCAACACTATTCAGTAATCAGTACTTTATTCAATAGAGATATTGATCACATATCTATACTAATACTCCCCACCCCCGACTGGTATAATAGATCCAACCACGGTATGTTATGGCATGAGATTCCCCAAGAAGATAGCGACTCTTCTCGAGAATCGGTGTCTGTACATGTACAAGATAACCAATGAAACAATACTTGTACCATATACACCATATACCAAGGAATAATATCTCATGACGAGATCCGGATATACCAATCCGTGTAACCATAGTGTCAAGAGAACATGGATATCTACACTAGATACAGTGAACATAGAGGATATCATAAATGAGAAACTATCAGAGAATATACTCGCCTGAAGTCCAATAAATAGTTTCACAGATATCTGACTCGATGCCTCGAAGACCTAGATATGGAATACAACATCAATACAAGGTCCCGAAAAGAGAATAAGTTAAACTAGTCAACTTCTAGGTCAATAAGTCAATTCTAAGTCAAAAGTCAACTATGGTCAACTCTAAAGTTAACTAAAGTCAACTATGGTCAAACCAAGGTCAACTATCTATTTCTAGGTTGCACAAGTCTAGCACCAAAATCTTGGATCAAAATACTAAAATCTAAGTCATAGGAACCACAACCTAAAATATTAGGATACCGTATCTTCGGATACGTGAATCCAAGGTAAATCTCACAATGCATATATATCAATAATAAAGTATAATAATATAGTATATTAATTACAAACAAATAGGAACCATGGTTTTGAACCAACTTGGTATCCATACAAAGTCACAAACTCGATACCCAATCCCCGTATCTTGAGTATCCCACTTACCTTGGTTTCCACAAGGTAATACTCAAGATACCTAGATATAGTATTTACCCTTATACATAATATAATATATATAAACTAATATTATACAATCAAGAATATAACAAAACTAGTATTATATCTCACAATAAATACATATATATATACAAATATAATATATAAACTATATACTAAAACTGCCTAACTGTCACTGAAAACAGTGTGGAAAAACACTAATTTTTCAGTAAACAGACCTTCAGTGACAGTTCAAACTGTCACTGAAATGCCGTCGCCATTCCTGCTGTGCAAAAGCACTACTATCACCCTATTGGTGACAGTTCTCAACTGTCACAGTTAATGACTGTCGCTGTTGCTGTTTAATAATTCCCGCCCGCTGCAATTAATGACAGAACTGTCATTAAATGCCCCATTAATGCTACAGCGCCTGCTGCTGGAATTTAATGACAGAAACTGTCATTAAATGCCGTTGTCGCCAAAAGATTAAATATATATAATATATATATATATATTAATATATATATATATAAATTAATTAAATAAATATATACTTCTATATATATATAATCCTACACATATATATAAATAAATACTAATAGCTATAATACACATCCTATGTACTAATGTACATATTTCAACATGGTTAAAAGTATAGATATATATATATGTTTAATAAAAATATATTCATTTATATATAAATAATCATATAATAATTATAATTAATATAATTACTTATTTAAACACACATATATATATTTTATAAAATATTTTCATATAATTTATATTACTAACATAAGTTGTAACATATAAAAATGCATGTAAAAGAAAGCTACATATATATTTATACATTATACTAGTACTCATCTAATACATAGATCTATGCTATAATAAAACCATAATAAATACACTATAATAAATATGTAACATCTTAATTATAATTCAAGAATTAAAACACAAATAATTAGATCTACACATAAACACACACAAATGGAGAGTATCACACCGTATCCCACTAGATCTAGGATACGCATGCGACACGAGTCCAACACACAACCAATTGTACCCCGAAGGACACAAACAAGTCACAAATATTATTTATAAACAAATCAAAGTGTCAAATGTAGATCTATGTATCCGTGTCAAAATACGACATGTACAAAGTCCCGTGTCGGAGAAAAAATCCCCAAAATGACACGTATCACCAAATTGTTGGGATACGACCTACACGTACCCAATTGTGGACACAACACTAGCCCCAAATATATAAGCACATGCCCAATTGATCTATAGGATCAATTGACACACACAACAAAATGTCTATTCGGAATTTCCCCAAAATTGACACAAAAAGTACCATAACTTTCTCCATGGGTCTCCTATGAACACAAAACCAAGTTCTATGGGTAGTACATACATATCGGTTGATTTTACATGATTAAATCTCAGATTTAGAAGCTATTTTAAGGAGAAAAACTGAATTATACCTATTGGAAGATGGATTCCCAATGAAACCTCCAATTGAGATGAAATTGCTTCCTCTTTGTAGATCCTTGCTCCTCTTTGTAGATCCTTGCTTCATTCTTCTAGATCCTTACTTCTCAACTTTCTAATGGTGAATTAGGAAGGAATTGGAATGAATTTGGTAGGGAAATGGAATGATAATGAAAGAAATTTGGTAGTAGGAAATTCTAGATCTAGATTTGGAATAAAAATAAGAGGAGAGAGAATTTCCCCCCTCTTTTAATAGGCCGGCCCCTACTCCTTCCTCAAGCAATTATGAAATATCCAATATACCCCTTGGGGCCTCTCATGAAGAAATAATTAAGGAAGGAAGCTTCTAGTCTAATAATTTAATTAATTTAATCCATCTCTTTAACAATGGGCTTTCTAAATGGGCCAAGTCTAACTAATTAATTCATGTTGGTCCATGGGTCCAAACTAAACTAGTTGGGTCCACTAATACAAGTACAAAATAATTAAATAATATCTAACAATAATTAAATAAGACAACAAATAATTATTTACCATGCACAATATTTAATTAAATAGGAAATGACTAAAATACCCTTTCCTAGAAAATGTGGTAGTCACAATTAGGCTTTGTGGGAATAAACTTGTGTTATAATTTGCAAAATATTTGCGAACCCGAACACCTATACGTGAATACAAAGCTGGTTAGTGTACGAAATAGAATATCATTCGGATGGTTACCTATGCACACAGCCTTTTGGCTAATTGTGTAGAGTATCGCGCGTCAAGACCCTTTTGGTGCAAGCTAGTTGCAAGCGAGATTGGGATATCGTTCAGATAAGGATAAGTCAAACTTGGAATGCCAACCGATAGAAATATTATCGGATTATCGCTAAGGTGAATATAAAGAATCGTGCTTAGATTTTGAGAAATAGCTCGAATGATATTTCGTGTCGAAAGATAAAAATCAGATATGGTTTACTTGGATGATTATTAACAGGAATATATATATACGAGACTAAGATTGATCGGGCGATACGTAGGTATCGTGCAGGAATTCTAAGGAACAACATGGTGAATATGCTAGCAATAGATGCAAACATGATTGAGGATTTGATTGGGTGACTCGATTCCTGAGTAGTGTATGGATCATTTATAAATATCCAAACGAATTCATAGGTCTCGTATGATAGTTGGTTAGGACAAATTTGAGAATATCTTGAATAAGTGATAAGGCTTATATCGAATAGGGAATCAAGCAAATAAAATTAATATCTTGGTCAAGCAAACTTAGTGGAAACTTGTTGGAAACTTGAAGGATCGTGCGAGAAATTTCAAATTAAAATAAACAGATTATACTTAAATACAATGTCACTCGAATAGAAGTTAGCCCGAGAATGAATATTTTGGTTCTATTAAAGAGATAAGCGATAACGGATTTGACCTAGAGTTTGGAAGAACGACCTTGAATCTAGTTTGAAAAGATAACCTTTAAAATTCGTCTCAATTAGAACGATTATCCCACGGGAGCGCCGACTTCATGATTTTACGTCCGACAGGGATGATCAAACACACAAGATCATGTTCGATGATTATTCCAAACGAACTCGATGAATGGAACGTATCAAACTGGATGGACTTCGGCTAGAATATTTGAAACTTAGTTGTTTGAGGAATGCCAGAAGTATACTATGGATTTATCAAACAGTAACATTGAAGTTGGATGATTTTACTAGACAAATCATAATCACGTTATGAACAAACATGACTTGGTGGATAAACATATATAACTTGGATGGGGCAAAGTAAAATGATAAGGTATCTTGATCGTTTTGATGATAACCATAATGTTCGAGGTTTTGTCTTGTGCGAGCGTAACTCTATGCTCGTACATGCATCATGCCCGAATTAGGATGATTATCCAGTGAGGGCATTGGCGTGGTGATCTCACATCTAGCAAGGATGATCGAACTTATGGTAGACCGGAGCATGACAATTGATGGATCGTCTTGACATTTGGTTCGATACGATAAGACGAATTTGGGAATGCAAGTGAATCAGAAGTATTTCAGGGATAAGTTAGCCTAGAACATGGAGTAAATCACGCTTGAGGGTTTTATAAACGGATACATGAATCATGTTGGACGACTTAGAGTTATAATCAAAGGTTTAGAACTGAATAATGGCTTGGTGGTCTAGACTTGGAATTGATATATAGATTCTATCAGACATGCCTTAAGGAGATCGACTATGCGAATTGCTAGGCTTGTCCAGCAACTTGGATATATCATGGATTGCCTGAACGAACTCGTACCCTGTGCGAACGAACGCATTAATGTATGTAGGATGATCTGTGTTCGATGTTTAAAAATCTGAGTGGAACGAGCTTGGGTAGAATATACCATACAAATGAATAATGGTTTGACCTTAAAAATTTAGGCTAGCATCATTCGACAAATTTGTGCGTTGAATCTTGTACTTGAACTTGTACCTATGACCTTGTGAGCTGACCTACTAATTAGGCAGACGACCCTGTGTCGAATGAAATAACTTGTGTGATCGAATTTAGCAAATTACTTTAACAAGCCATAGAACTGGGACAACAAGACTTAGTGTTAGACCGGGAATGGTAAGCATGTCTATATTTGACAAAAATGGAATGTGCGATAGTACATGGATACTAGTCGGTTGATCGAATATATCATGTTTAAAGATAGTATAATTCTTGATTTGTGTTGGAATAGAAATAACTTAGAGTTTTATTGACCCTGTCGGAAGTATCCTTGTGATTCATAAAATGAGAACCCAAAGATTTTTGCAAGTAGATTATCCGATTTCACTATCGCTAAGTTTGATTGAATGTATATTTTTAGAGAGGCCTTGAACGTGTGCATGATCCAAGACTCAATGATATGTTGAACTCGAGTGCAAAGACTTTGCTATCGCTAAGTTGGTTGACATACATATATTTGAAGGACGCTTTGAATAAGTGTACGATCTAGACTCGTGATATATTGATCTCGAATGCTAGTGCAAGTGAATATGTTAGATTCGCATGGACAAGTATAACGACTTGTATAAGTTTGCCTCAGCCTTAGATCGTCATTCAAGATGGATTGTAATGGACCCCGCATTAAGCAATATATTTTGCGCTAAGATGCAGTAGAGACTGAGTCAAAGCTTAGATTGGATGATAGTTGGATGATAGAGTCATTCAATAAGACCGACCCAGCATACACGCAACACAATATAAGGAACGAGTAGGAAATTGTGTTCGAACGGGTCTAGTGGTACCTATTTCTATGCTTGAGATAGATTCGATAGTGCGTTAGAATAGTTTACGCTTAGAAAGTCTCGAGGACGAGACTTTTTTGAGTGGTGTATAATATAATGACCCATTCCATTCAAGCGGACAGCCGATTCAAACGATGCAAGTGCAATGACCCGACCCTCTTTGCTCAGCGAGAAGATTAGTTTGAGCCAAAGGATTTTAAACTTGGCCCTTCAGGAGTTTGGACTTAGACTTTCAAAGGTTCGCTCGGAGTATCGCTCAACCGAGGTAAATCATTACTAAGGTGAGTAGCTACAATAATGTCATAACCCGCACCAGGTGTAAGGATACAAGTCGGGAATAACTCCCAGCCTATGCCGCAGAATTGGCGGTAGAACATTATTTGGGTAATCTATCTAACAATAATAATAAGCCACCAACAATATCAATATACTCAATCACAAATCTCAGATGAAAATGAGCACGAATATGATAGAAGAAAAGAATAGTCACCATACAACTCATGAGTCAAATAATAACATTAATGAGTCTGTAGAAATAATAAACAATCAGCTGGAGACAAATCCAGTACAAAAGAATACTAAAAGCTACAAGTCCCAGGTCATGTGATCGGCTTGGACAAGTGAGCGAGTACTAGATTTAACATGTGACTACTAGCTTTAACATGTGATCGGCTTGGGAATAATATAAAAATAAAGAAGAATACTAATGACTAAGTGAGTGAGTACAAGCTTTAACATATGATCGGCTTGGGAACTTGCACAGGAATAAGGGCCTGACTAGTCATAGGTGCTGTGTATGACCAACACTTATAGGAAACAAGATATACACAAGAAGGATATGATCACATATCTACACTAAAATATTCTCCACCTCCGACTGGTATAGTGGATCCAACCATGGTACGCTATGGCACAGGATTCTCTAGGAAGATAGCGACTCTCCCCGAGAATCAGTGTTTGTACATGTACAAGAAGAACAATAAAACAAGGCTTGCACAAGATACACCATATACCAAGGAATAACATCTCATGACGAGATCCGGATATACCAATTTGTGTAACCATCATGTCAATAAATTATGGATATCTACACTAGATACAATGAATATAGAGGATATCAAAAATAAGAAACTATCAGAGAATGTACTCGCATGAATCCGGGGGCACAGTATCACAGATGACTGGTACGGTACCTCGAAGACCTAGATATAGAATATAATATCAATACAAGATTTTAGTTTGAAAGTAAGTTAAATTAGTCAACATCTAGGTCGTAAAGCCATTTCAAAGTCAAAATAGTCAAACTAGGTCAACTCTAAGTCAAACTGGTCAAACATGGTCAAACTAGCTATTTCTAGGTTACATGAGTCAATCTCAATGGTAATGGGTTCATACACTATGAAACTAGGCCATATAAGCTAAATATAATAATACTAAGATACCGTATCTCTAGATACACAAAGAAAATATGAAATAGTCATATATGCATATCCAAAAAATATTATATATACTAATCCTCAATACAAATGCTAAATGGATACCTAGGTTTTGAACCAATGCGGTATCGCACTACTAAACCCCCATCTTGATACCCAAACCTAATACCTTGAGTATCCTCAATAGCGTGACACTTACCTTGGTATCTCAAGGTAAATGTGATTCTAATATATAGTAGCTACCCAATCTAATGACTAACATATATATAGTTACTAACTAAACTATGTACTAATAATGAGATAGTTAATTAACTAGTTAACTAATCATAGTAACTATCTTACTACTATGTGCTAACATTAATACTAAAAAGTGTATCACTAACTATTACCCAAATCTAACTATTTCTAACTGCTAGCTACACTAGTAATAACCACAAAACCTCTTAACTAGCTGATGTTATTCTATGTTATTGCTGCTGTTGCTTCCGTAAGCTGTTGCTACTGCTGCATCTGTAAGCTGATGCTACTACTGTTCTAAGCTGCTACTGCTGCTGCTTCTGTAAGCTGCTGCTGCTACTATTCTAAATTGTTGTTGATGCTGCTTCTGTAAGCTACTGCTGCTGTTGCTTCCGTAAGCTGCTACTGTTATTGCTTCTGTAAGCTTTTGCTATTGTTCTAAGCTGTTGTTGCTGCTTCTGTAAGCTGCTGCTGCTATTGTTCTAAGCTGCTGTTGCTGCTACTTCTGTAAGCTGCTGCTGCTTCTGTAAGCTGTTGCTGTTGCTTCCGTAAGCTGCTGCTGCTTCTGTTCTAAGCAGCTGCTGCTGCTGCTTCTGTAAGCTGTTGTTGCTGCTGTTCACTGTAGCTGCCCGAAGCTGCTACTTCTCCTTCTTTTGCACACACAACTTCAAACATATATATATACATATATATACTAATATATATATATATCAAACTATATATATATATATATATATATATATATATATATATATATATATATATATATATATATATATATATATAACCATACACATATATATAGATATGTACATATACCTATGCACTAGATATAGTATCCATACATATATATATACATAGCATCACATACACATATACCTATATAGTCAACTTTCATATATACATATAGGTATATCAACACACTCAACACATAGGTAGATATATCACTCCCTCTCATATATACAACATACATGTATATTTATATATCCATAACCAAATATATATATACATACACAATGACATAGCTATATACATACATACTATATGGTATCATATAATTACATATACTTATACGTATTCCATAACCAAATGCAACAAACACGTAGAGTGCATCGCACCCCTATCACACTAGATCTATGATACGTTTGCGACACGAGTCCACCACACAATCAAATGTACCTCGAAGACACAAGCAAGTCTAATATACTATTTATGAATAATACGAAGAGTAAAATATACATCTACGGTCCATGTCAAAATAATACATGCACAAAGTCCCGTGTCGGATGAAAAATCCCTAAATCAACACGTATCACCAATTTGTTGGGATACGACCTACACGTACCTAATTGTCGACACGACACTACCCACAAATACACAAATACATGCCAAGTTGATTTATAGGACCAACTGACAAACACAACAAGTGTCAATCTTGAAATTACCTAAAAATTGACACAAAAATTACCATAACTTCCTCAATAGGCCTCCTATGAACTCAATTCCAATTCCTATAGGTAGCCTATGCATATGGATTAGTTTTTCATGGTTAATTCTCAGATTTAGAACCTAATTAAAGGAGAAAAACAGAATTGTGCCTATTGGGAGATGGATTCAATGCAACCTCCAAATTGGATGAAATTGGCCTTAAACTTGTAGTTCCTTGCTCCTCTTTGTAGATCCTTATTTTTTCCTTCTAGATCCTTGCTCTACTAGCCTCCAATGGTGATTTGGAAAGGAATTGTAATGAAATTTGGTAGAGAAATGATGTGGGAATGATGAAATTTGGTTGAGAGAAAATTCTAGATCTAGATTTAAAATAAAAAGAGGAGAGAGAAACTTTCCCTCCCTCTTTTAATAGGTTGGCCCCCCTTGCCCTTCCCTAAGCTACTATATAATGTCCATTATACCCCTTGGGGCTTCTCATGAAAAAATAATAAGGAAAGAAGATTCTAGTCTAATAGTTTTAATTAAAATAATCTTCCTCCTAATCAATGGCTTTTAAATGGGCTCAATTATAACTAATTATAAATGTTGGTCCATGAGTCTAAACTAAACTAGTTAGGTCCACTAACACAAGTCCAAAACAATATACTAATATCTAACAATAATTAAATAATACAATAAATAATTATTCACATTCATAATATTTAATTAATTATAAAATAACTAAAATGCCCTCTCCTAGAAAATGTGGTAGTGACAAGTCGACCCTCCTTAAAATAATTGTCCTCGAAATTCAAAGACGAAAACTTCACCCAGAAAATAATAGAACATAACAAAAGAACAGAACATAACTAGGAAAGAACATACCTCAAGGCACAAACAAATATGGGCTCCCGTATTTTATCCTCTCTCTCCCAGGTAGACTCCCCCGGAGAGTGATGCCTCCATGCGACGCGTACTAAAGAAATAGTCTAGTTTCTTACCACCTTCTCTCTCCGATCCAGAATCTCAATTGGCTGCTCTGGATAGCTAAGAGTAGGGCTCACCTTTATATCCGAGTGATCAAACACATGACTAGGATCTGCCATGTATGTACCGTCTCAACTGTGACACGTGCAACACGTTATGCACTCCCTCCAATGCAGGTGGCAAGTCTAGTCTATAAGCAATTGCACCAACCCTCTCTAGAATAGTGAAAGGTCCAATGAATCACGGACTAAGCTTTCCGTCTCCACTGAAGCGAATCGTGCCATGTGTCAAAGAAATCCTCAGAAATACCAAACCACCCACCTAGAACAAACTAATACCTTAAGAACTTAAACTATAACAAACAACCAATAACAAGCACAAAATAAAATCTAAAACTATACCTCAAACTTCAAAGGTCTCTAGTGGCTATCGACCCAATGCCGCTGTCTGTCCTGTGCCACTCGAAGTCTGTCTCTGATCGTCTTAACCTTCTCCGCTGCATCCACAACCATCTCTGGCCCAAGCAAAACTCTCTCTCCAATATCGTCCCATGACAAGGGAGTAGGACATCTCCGACCGTACCTAGCCTCAAATGGTGATATCTCTATACTAGCCTGATATCTATTGTTGTAAGCAAACTCTACCAAATAGAGATGGTCCTTCCAAGATCCCCCAAAATCTAGTACACAAGTGTGCAACATATCCTCGAGAGTCTGAATAGTCCTCTCTAACTGTCCATCTGTTTGGGAATGATATGTAGTACTGAACTTGAGCTGAGTGCCCAAACTCGCCTGCAAACTCGTCCAGAAATGAGAAGTGAAACAACTATCCCGATCTGACTATGCTGATGGAATCTCAATTTATCCTAACGATCTGCCTCATATACATCTATGCCAGCTTCTCCATAGACAAACCCACCTTGAAAGGCAAAAAGTGGGCCGACTTGGTCAACCTATCAACGATGACCTAAATTGCGTCTTTTCCTCCTGGAGATCGTAAAAGTCTGGACACAAAATCCATATTAATGTGCTCCCACTTTCACTCTGGAATGGGTAATGGCTGAAGTAAACCTCCTGGCCTCTGCCCTTACGACTTTCACCTGCTGGCACACTAAGCATCTGGATACAAACTGTGCCACTTTCCTCTTTATGCCATACCACCACACACTCTCTTGCATATCCCGATACATCTTATTGGCACCTGGATGTATGGAATACTGAGAGCGATGCGCTTCCTACAATACCTACTCACGAAGCTTCCCACTAAGCACACACAATCTAACTCCATGCCGCGAAGAACTATCATCAGTAATGGTGAAATCATCCTCTAATCCTGTTCTCACTTGAGCTCTGATGCTCCTCAGGGATACATCCTCATATTGTACTGCCTTGATCCTGTCCATCAAATCTAAGTGTATCTGCAATTCCTATATCTGTATAGCAAAACCAGAAACTATCACCTTACTGTCCAAGCTCTCCAAGTCCTTCAACAAATATCGATCCTGCGTCAAGAATATAGCTACCGGATACCTGCTTAAGGGATTGGCAACTACATTAGCTTTCCCAGGATAATACTGCAAAGAGATGTCAAAATCCTTCTTCAGTTCCAACCATCGATGCTGCCTCATGTTCAACTCCTTTTGTGTGAAAACATACTTCAAGCTCTTGTGGTCTGTGAAGATCTCCGTACGCTCTCCGTATAAATAGTGTTTTCACAACTTCAGGGCAAAGATGACTGCTGCCAACTCTAAATCTTGGGTAGAATAGTTCTTTTTATGAGGTTGCAATTGCATGGAAGCATCGACAATCACTTTTCCATTCTACTAAAGAACACAACCTAAATCTTTCTCCGATGAATCACTATAAATAATAAAACCATCCGACCTTGATGGCAACGTCAAAATAGGAGTAGACGTCAACCTCTTCTTTAATTCCTCAAAAGTAACATGGCACTCTTCCGTCCAAAAAAACTCTACATCATTCCTAGTAAGTCTGGTCATCGTCTCAGCAATCCTCGAAAAATCTTGCACAAACTTTCTGTAGTAGCCTACCAATCCCTAGAAATCCCTGATCTCTGCTACCGAACTCGGGGTCTTCCAAGACTCTACTGCTGCGATCTTCTTCGGATCCACTAAAATACCTTCACCAGTTACAACATGCCCCAAGAACTCCATCTTGTCCAGAAAGAACTCACACTTGGACAGCTACTCATATAGATTCTCCTTCCTTAGAACATCCAACACAATCCGCAAATGCTCCTCTTGCTCCTCCGGTGTCTTCGAGTATATGAGTATGTCATCGATGAACACCACCACAAACTTGTCAAGGTACTGATGGAACACCTTATTCATCAAATTCATAAATACCGCCAGGATATTAGTCAACCCAAACAACATCACCATAAACTCACATCACCATAAACTCATACTGACCATACCGAATCCGAAAAGCAGTCTTCGGTATGTCCTCTGGCTTCACTTTAACTTGGTGGTAGCCTGATCTCAAGTCTATCTTAGAAAATACCTTGGCACAACTAAACTAATCGAACAAGTCATCAATTCATGGCAAAGGATATTTATTCCTGATAGTAAGATTATTCAGTACCCAGTAATCAATGCATATACGTACTGATCCATCCTTCTTCGGTACAAATAATACCGGGGCTCCCCATGGTGAAGAACTTGATCTGATAAACCTTTTATCCTGTAATTCGTCCACCTGCTTCTTCAGTTCGACCAGCTCGCTGTTGTTTACTCTATAGACATGCTATAAAATTGGTTCTTCACCTGGCACCTAGGCCATAGAGAATTCAATATCTCGATATGGTGGCAATCCTAGCAATTCCTCTGGAAACATATCAAGAACTCTGCTATCAATGGATGTATCAACTCCTTGTCTTCCACCATAGCTCCATAAATAATGCCTTCTTTCTGCTATGTAACTCCTCTAGCAAACTCGGACTCTGGCTCTTCTGGCGGACCAACCAAAACTCTACCTCCTCTACAATCTATACTAGCACGGTGCCTACTTAACCAATCCATCCCGAGTACAATGTCGTAGTTCGGAAGTGGCATTATAAATAGACACAGTCTCAACTTCTGGCCTCCCAGAGTAACTCTTCGATCCTTGCAAATATCATTAACCAGGATACTGCCTCCCCTGGTCATGATCTTGCAAGTCCTAAGTAAGGACTCAGCTACCAAACCATACTTCAGAGCAAAAGAAACAGATACAAAACTATATGAAGCACCACTATCAAACAAAGCTAAAGCTGGAATGGATTCAAGAAGAACAGAACCTGCGATGACATCTTCGGTGGGCTCATCCTCCTCGACTGTCATAGCAAATGCTCGTCCCTGATGTGAACCTCCCTGATGTTGATGCTGGACATAACGCTACTGCTGGGTCAGAAGCGGTCCCCCTCGGCTGTACTGTAGGTGGTCTCGCCTGTGTCCGTGAAGCTAAAGCTTCTCCCTGAACTGCACGATAAGGGGTCTCTCTCATCTGATGATCCTAGGCACCACAATACAAAAAAACTCCCAACCTCTTCCTATAAACTTCCCAGATGTAGCTAGCTTTCTTACAGAAGTGGCAGAAAGCTTGCTGTGATTGTGTTTGCTACTACGGTGCCTGGTAAAATAATGCCCTAGCTGGAGTCTGGTGCTGCTGCGGCTGCTGGAAAGGCCTAAACTGGAAATGAGGATGCTTGGTAGATACTGTACTGTTGTTGGCTACCAGAAAAGAATCGCGATCTCTCTTGGACTTCAAATCCAACTTTTGCTCAACCTTGCGTGCCTCCGCAAGTATCTCCGAGTAGGTCTCATAAAAAGATAGAATAAATAGCCCGAAACTTCAGCTCTCTCACCAAATACTCCATAAATTGGCTCAGCTTGTCGAACTCTGCAGCTTATTCCTTCACAGACATGCTCCCCTGAATGAGGCTCTCAAACTGCCTTCCTAAGTCTAACCTGTCTGCCCGAGCGAAGAACTTCTTCTTGAAGAGGTCCTTGAATACCTTCCAAGACTGTCCTGCGTCAACAAGAATTGGCTCATTCCTGAACCAAGTATGGGCGACGTCGAACAGCTGAAGTCCTACCGCCTCAACCTTCAGATCCTCAAAAAGATGGGATACCCTCATAAGATGCTCAATGTCCTCTAGACATTCATCAACATAGACGATGCCCTCTGTCCCCTTGAAGACCCTAGGCTCTAGCTTCTTGAAGTCCTTAATGTTGTCAGCCCAAACTGAGCAACCTGAGGAGCAACTTGCTACTGGATCGGAACTCCTCTCTCTACTACGACTAGAGCAAGCTGATGAGTACTCTTGATACCCTACCGTAAGATGTCGGTCTGTCTATGATGTGCCTCTGACTGAGCCCTCTGCGCCTCCAATATCTCATAAATTAGTGAGAACATATGTGTCGCATCTGCTAGCACAGAAGGTAGAGTTGGAAGTCTCTCAGATATAGCTGGCACAGTCCTCTGAGTAGGTGGTGGACCTCCAAAAGCAGCTGACACTCCAATTACCAAAGAAGTGACTGGTGCAGGCACTCGGAATATCGCAGACCTCTTAGAAGCTGCTTTTCCCTACTGCGATCTAGTCTTAGGCGGCATCCTAAGACAAAGAGAAAGAAAGAATCAATATGGCACATGATGTAAGACAATCAAGGAAAGGACAGTTTAAAGATCAAGTATCAATATCAAGGAAGAACAGTTGAATGAATCAAAAGAGTTTTTTCTAGATGTGATTGAGTATTCTTAGCCTATAGCCTATATCCTATATCCTGAAACAGGCTCGTAATAGTACTCAATTCAGATCACCACTACGAATCGCACTAATTGCGACCTTGAAGACCTGTATAAGCACCACTAAAAATGTGTCACGACCCGCACCCGGTGTAAGGGTATAAGTCGGGAATAATGCCCAGCCTACGCCGCAGAATCGGCCGTAGAAGTAATCTATCTAACAATAATAATAAGCCACCAATAATATCAATATACTCAATCACAGATCTAAGATAGAAATGCGCATGAATATGATAGAAGAAAAGAATAGTCACCATACAACTCATGAGTCAAATAATAACATCAATGAGTCTGAAGAAATACTAAACAATCAGCTGGAGACAAATCAAGTACAAAAAAATACTAAGAAGCTACAAGTCCTGGGTCATATATCTCAATCAGGATAAGTTCCACCTGAGCCAGAGTCTCTGACTCTAAGCCCACAACATCCTGAGTCCCGTAATGTATAGGGTACCACTCATTAGTGTCATCTGGGAAAAATATATCCAGTCAGGAAAGGAGCAGAGTACATCTCTAACAGTAGTTCTAATCAATGATATAAACTATGTAACAATAAATATATATGAATATACAAGATGCAATAATAGATACAAGAGATATATAATAAAAGAAATACTTGAATAAATATAAGAATGAATAATATAGCAATGAACAAGAATACTAATGACTAAGTGAGTGAGTACTAGCTTTAACATGTGATCGGCTTGGAAACTTGTATAAGAAACTTGCACAAGAATAAGGGCCTGGCTAGTCATACGTGCATTGTTTGACCAACACTCACAGGAAATAAGACATGCACAAGAAGGTATAATCACATATCTACACTAAAATACTCTCCACCCCCGATTGGTATAGTGGATCCAAACATGGTATGCTATGGCACATAATTCTCTAAAAAGATAGCGACTCTCCCCGAGAATCAATATCTGTACATGTACAAGAAGAACAATAAAATAAGGCTTGCACAAGATACACCATATACCAAGGAATAATATCTCATAACGAGATCCATATATACTAATCCGTGTAACCATCGTGTCAAGAAATTATGGATATCTACACTAGATACATTGAACATAGAGGATATCATAAATGATAAACTATCAAAGAATGTACTCGCTTTTATCCGGGTGCATAGTATCACATATGACTGGTACATTGCCTCAAAGACATAGATATAGAATATAATATCAATACAAGGTTTCAAAATAAAAGTAAGTTAAACTAGCCAACATCTAGGTCATAAAGCTATTTCTAAGTCAAAATAGTCAAACTAGGTCAACTCTAAGTTAAACCGGTCAAACTTGGTCAAACTACCTAATTCTAGGTTGCATGAGTCAATCTCAATGATAGTGGGTTAATACACTATAAAACTAGGCCATATAAGCTAAATCTAATAATACTAAGATACCGTATCTCAAGATACGCAAACAAAATATGAAATAGTCATATATGCATATCCAAAAAATATTATATATACTAATCCTCAATACAAATGCTAAATGGATACCTTGGCTTTGAACTAATGTGGTATCGCAGTACTAAACCCCCATCTTGATACCCAAATCCAATACCTTGGGTATCCTCAATACCTTGACACTTACCTTGGTATCTTAAGGTAAATGTGATTCTAATATATAGTAGCTACCCAATCTAATGACTAACATATATATAGTTACTAACTCAACTAGTTACTAATAATGAGATAGTTAATTAACTAGTTACCTAATCATAGTAACTAGCTTACTACTAAGAGCTAACATTAATACTAACAAGTATATCACTAACTATTACCCAAATCTAACTATTTCTAACTACTAGCTATACTAGTAATAACCACTAAACCTCTTAACTAGCTGTTGTTGTTTTAAGCTACTGCTGCTGTTGCTTCCGTAAGCTGCTGTTGCTGCTTCTGTAAGCTATTGCTGTTGCTGTTCTAAGCTGCTGCTGCTGCTGCTGCTTTTGTAAGCTGCTGCTGTTGTTGCTTCCGTAAGCTGCTGCTGCTGCTGCTGCTGCTTCTATAAGCTACTGCTGCTGCTGTTCTAAGCTGCTGCAGTTGCTGCTTCTATAAGTTGCTATTCTAAGTTATTGTTGCTACTGCTTCTGTAAGCTGCTGCTGCTGCTTTTGTATGCTGCCATTGTTGCTGTTGCTTCCGTAAGCTGCTGCTGCTGCTGCTTCTTCTGTAAGCTGTTGCTGCTGCTGTTCACTGTAGCTGCTCGAAGCTGCTACTTCACCTTCTTTTGCACAGACAACCTTAAACATATACACATACATATTTACACCAATATATATATATATATATATATATATATATATATATATATATATATATATACCCTCTCTCATCTATGCAATGTATAAATATATAACCATACACATATATATAGATATGTACATATACCTATGCACTACTAGATATAGTATCTCATACATATATATATATATATATATATATATAGCATCACATACACATATACCTATATAGTCAACTTATATATATACATATAGGTATATCAACACACTCAACACATAGGTAGATATATCACTCCCTCTCATATATACAACATACATGTATATTTATATATCCATAACCATATATATATATACATACACAATCACATAGCTATATACATACATACATACAACTATATGGTATCATATAATTACATATACTTATACATATACATAGGAATACATATATTATAATTAACTAAGAACAAAGGAAATTGGATCTAGAATTGAAATGCAATAAACAAGTGGAGTGCATCGCACCCATTTCACACTAGATCTATGATACGCTTGCGACACGAGTCCACCACATAATCAAACATACCCCGAAGGACACGTGCATGTCTCATATACTATTTATGAATAATACGAAGAGTAAAATATACATTTATATGTCCGTGTCAAAATATTACATAAACAAAGTCCCGTGTCGGAGAGAAAACCCCCAAATCAACACGTATCACCAATTTGTTGGGATACTACCTACACATACCCAATTATGGATACGATACTAGCCATAAACACACAAATACATGCCAAGTTGATCTATAGGACCAATTGACAAACACAACAAGTGTCAATCTCAGAATTCTCCCAAAATTGACACAAAAAGTATCATAACTTCGTCAATAGGCCTCCTATGAACTCAATTCCAATTCCTATGGGTAGCCTATGCATATGGGTTGGTTTCTCATGGTTAATTATCAGATTTAGAACCTAATTAAAGGAGAAAAACTGAATTATACCAATTGGGAGATGGATTCCTAATGGAACCTCCAAATTTGATAAAATTGGCCTTCAACTTGTAGATCTTTGCTTCTCTTTGTAGATCCTTGTTTTCTTCTTTTAGATTCTAGCTTTACTAGCCTCCAATGGTGATTTGGAAAGGAATTGGGATAAAATTTGGTAGGTAAATGATGTGAGAATGAAGAAATTTGGTTGAGAGAAAATTCTATATCTAGATTTGAAATAAAAAGAGGAGAGAGACTTTTTATCCCTCTTTTAATGGGTCGGCCCCCCTTGCCCCTTCCTCAAGCTACTATGTAATGTATATTATACCCCTTGAGGACTTTCATAAAGAAATAATTAAGGAGGAAAGGTTCTAGTTTAATGGTTTTAATTAAACTAATCATCCTCCTAATCAATGGGCTTATAAATGGGCTCAATTCTAACTAATTGTAAATATCAGTCCATGAGTCTAAATTAATCTAGTTAGGTCCACTAATACAAGTCCAAACAATATAATAACATCTAACAATAATTAAATAATATAATAAATAATTATTCACATGCACAATATTTAATTATTTATAAAATGACTAAAATATCCTCTCATAGAAAATATGGTAGTGACAGATAAACTTGTCTTTACCTACCCAACACACTTAAAATATGGACGATACATGCTAGTCTCTAGGTGAGTCACCCCCTGCATGCTAATAAAGAATACAACATACCTAGCTAAGGGACTAATCCCAACTTATATTGCTTGCATTAAAACACGAAAATGAAACTTTGCTTATAAATGGGCCATCGCATGCTACTTTTTCCTTGTCCAACTAGACCCTGCTGGGCCTCGAGTAGATCATTATATACTCTTCGTAGTGCACTTCCTCACTTGTTTATAATGCTTGTCCCATAGATAATGTCGCTCGATATGTCCCTTTACAGTAACACTCCTCATACTATCCCTTAGACCGGGCCAAAGTAAATGCTTATGTTCTATATGAATGCAATACTTTCCTGCTTATATGTTAACTTGTACTCGTTGTCTCATTTCAATGCTTGTCACATATTTCATGCAATGACCGTGTAACAGTATCCATGTCATGCACTTATCTAGTTCTCCCTGAAAGACTATCTAATAGTCGTTCCGTGCAAGTATGAACCTGAAAGTATCGGGGACCGTTAGGTCACCAAGGCAGTTTCCAAACCAGAAGATTTGTACTTTGTCAATAAATCCAACAATCACAGCTCGTGGAGCATACATGTTCTGAACAAGAATCCATGAATCATGAATCAAAGAATCAAGAATCCAAGAATCGATAAGTCATGTAATAAATCACGTGAATCTGAAATCCTAGACTTGCATGGTCACGAACAACTCATGTACGAGGTAATAACATGGATTCCTCGGACAATCATTGGGGCACCGAGATCGTACCGTCCTAGAAGTAATATGGGTATTGTGTGACCAATTCGGTAGGATGCTCTCCGGTTTGGGACGACATAATATATTCAGTGGTCGGACCCTTGGTAGTATATCCTATACTTGGATAACTCGACGGACTCCATCATCTATAGTAGTCTCACCATATTTGGTTGGAATAATGGGTAATGCCCAATGACTCTTTCGTTATGCCTTATCTCCGTTCAAAACTATGCATCATCCTTTATGGCTGCTAGTGCCCTCATGTTCATATAGATAAGTCATCCTTGCTTCGTGGCAATCCACATGTGAGTCATCGCATCGCATCCAATAAATCTAAAACACCTGAACGATTTTGAGTATACATAAATTGAGCAACCTGAGCAATCCATTGAACACTAGAATATCCATTGCAATATTCCTCGATAATCCGTGTAACTCGTGCACCCAAAATATAACCTGCTCACGACACTTGTGTTTGTTTATGTAATTGCCGCTGGATTTCATTATACATATGCTCGTGCTTGATTTAACTTAGTTTTCCTTGGACAGGGAAGGATGAATGATAAGTTAGTAAGTATCGCCCTTATATATCGTACGACGTATTGCCACACGAGTTAGTCTTTTCATAAATGCCATAAAACGGATCCTAAGGCAAAACTAGAAAGATAACTTAATAGAGGGCGCACAGAACCTATATAGCGTGTTTGGATTTGTTGAGCGGGCGAGAAGCCTCCCCACCAGTGCATTCATGTACTGATAACCCACAAGATTGCTTGCAGGGTACGGGAGACCCTCGTTCGGTGCGGATGCCCCTTTCGTGCGTGCTAAGGCATGAAGTTCATTCTAGAGCCTTGGAGCATTGCATTCAGAACTGAAGCACATATACAAGACATAATATTTGAACATCGCCTATGTATTATTCCATAAATGTAGCCACTTGGCATGCTTTTACTATTTCAGAGAGAGAGGCTTGAGCGGCTTGTAATCTCGGCCTAGCGCCGCTTGTAATACTTGTTCAATATCAATAAAGAGCTTCTTTTATTTCTATACTTGTGTTATTCAATGCTTCTGCTATTGACGACTCTGTGAACTTATTACCAATCCCCTGTGCGTTTCTTATTCTACTGTACTCGGACTATCTGTACGACTCTGTGGCTTAGTCATCTTACCGCATGTTTGAATCATATCCTTGTATAGGCGTGGCTTATGCTTATACGGCATTACGTCCTAATGGGAAAGATCATCCCGTGGGAGAACTGACACGGTGATTCGCGCCTAGCGGGGACGGCCGATTTCTTGCGGAAGATCGTGGCATGACACCAAAATACCTCAACTGCTCCTCCTTTCGAGGGTTCCGTTGTACCGATAACTCCAGAAGATCCAGTAGGCTGGGCCAGATTCTGATATTGAAGCAAGGGCAAGCATCAATAGTTTTTTATCAGTCGGCTCCGCAAGTCACGCATACCCGACCAGCACAATCAGCTCCCTCAGTCTTGCCGAGATGGCCAGTTCAGCCCGCCCCGCTGTTCATGCCAGCCCAGCCCACCCAGACAATACCGCTAGTTCTTCTAGTACAACCAGGGTAGCCAGGCTCACAATCCATGTTAGAGATTATCCAAGCCATAATGATAATACAAAAACAATAACAACAACAACAACAACAACTTCAACTCCAACACCAAGTGGTCCAACTCTGCTAGCAGTTTTAGTAAGAACAAGAATATACCAACACTACTCTTCGCTAGGGAGTTAGAGTAGAACTAGAGAACAACGGGCGTTATACTTACAACTTGGCGACCAATGTTACTCCCATGCGCCCAACCAAGTTTCTTGGCACGGAAGATATAGTTTCAGCAGATTCTTGGCTCTAGAACTTTGAGGCCATCCTGGATGCAACTAAGACCCCAGATGATGAGAATGTAGCAGTAGTAAAGCTATAACTGTCATATCTTGCCCGAGATTGGTAGACAATACAAGAAATGGATCTTCCGAAACCCATTGACTGAAGGACATTTAAGAAGCATTTCCATGAGAAGTATTTCTATACCATCGCCAAGTTCCAACTCCAGCAGCTGTTCATCAATCTCTGCCAGAACACTAGATCGGTCAGCCAATATATGACCGAGTTTTGCTGACTCAGCTGATTTGTGCCCATATGTTAGCTTTCGAAGAGGATCGAGATAAGAGATTTGAGCAAGGGTTACATCTTGAGCTTTATTAGTTTATGATTGGTCATAATTATATCACCTACAATGCAGTACTCAGGGCATCTAGGTCCCAAGAACTTATTGTCCAGAGATTAGTAGCAAGGAGCAGAGGCCAGAAGAGGTCACACTCATCCCTGAGAGGTATCAGTATTTAGTCATCACCTCCAACAACAGCAATAAGAACTCCTCGCCCACCAGTACCTCCAACCACTACAGTAACCTCAGTACGATCTACCAGGCAGTCTGTATCAGCAGGATACAGCCACAGCGGCAAGATAGGGCACAACAAAGATCAGTGTAGGAAGGCCAACGGCTAGTGTCTCAGATATGGGACATCTAACCATATTAATGGTTCGTTCCTGCTTATGTATCTAGAGGCTTCTTTAGTCTGACAGATTCCAGCTCCGTCTAGGACAACGATTGAAGGCCCGTAAGGCCAACATTAGTATTTCGACCACTAGCCCAGTATCCTCTCCCGACGCAGACTCAGTAGTTCCATCAGCCACGTCCGATGAATTATGTGCAAGTCCAGCAAGCCCAACCCGAAAGACAGAACCAGCAGCAGTTAAAGCCATAGCCCCTAGACATTGGCTTGATGAAACATTTGGCAACCTAGAGCAGTTGATAGTCGAAGGCGCTATAATTATGGATAAGATTTTTTAGTTCTCTTTGGCTTATCTTATTCTTGGGTTCTTGTCGAATGATCTCGTATTCCGATGCATTTGAAATAAGATAGTCATTTTGATCCTTTCGTTGAGCAAAGGTGATGTCTATCATGTGAAACGACTGTGAAGGTATGTCTTGGATCAGAGTCATGTCCTTGGTAAGATTGTTGGTACCGATTACCTCAAGTCTTGGCTTTTGTCAATTTGTGTGAGTTACCATTGGCAAGCGAGGACAAGTTTCGAATTAATTATCTTAGTGGTATATGTATCCATATGCCTCCATTTTCTCGGTGTGTTGCTTCTGTGCATTTATTCATTAGTTACTTTCTGCATTTATCTTTATTTTTAGATACTTGTTTAGTATAATCATTTGATTTATGATATGATTTCTTGAGCTTTATCGTGTGTTCCAGCTCGACTAGCCTAGGTGAAATTTTAAGGAAGAAATTTTTCTAAAGAGGGTAGAGATGTCACACCCAATTCCAGATTTGGTATTTCTTGAATTTCTTGAATTTTATTTTTCTTGATAATGTATTCCTGCTATATTTCCCATATTGGTTCCTGCCATTTTATTTATTATTATTTTTTTGTTGTTGAGAGAGACTACCTGTGACCAGTAGAACACCCATTGGCATTGCCATCGACCTGGTTTAGGATCCGCATGTAGAATGGATAGTTGGTTCTGTTCATTTGACTGAACCCATGACTCTTGGTATATATATGAGCTTTTTTCTCTCTCCTCTCTTTCTTCTTCTTTATTTTAATTTTTCTCCTCCCTTGCTCCCTTCTCCCTCACCCCTGTGCTCCTCCCCAAGCCGAACGCTAGCATTGGTCTTAGCTAGGAAGAGGTCTTTGGACTCTCAGGCAAGTACTTCTTGCTATATGATAAAACCTTAATTTTTGAATTATATATATATATATTGTTTTAAAAAAAAAATTTGATGGAAATGTTCTTTATGTGATCCTAAACATTTGTAGTTCTTGGTATTTTTGGTTTTGATGAGCAGATTTTTGTAGATCTGAGTTTCAAGCTAGGGTTTTTGATGGGTTCCGGGAGTTTTTCTTGGTTTTGATCTATTAAAACTGAATATTTTTGAAAACTAGTTGTTCTTTATGTTAGAGCATTTTATTCCGTGCATTTTGGATTTTATTTCACTTAATTTGGTGTTAAAATAAAGTTTTTAGGAAGAAAACTATTTTTTATTTTTTAGCTTTCGGCCAAGGCTGAATCTGCTGTTGGAGAAGACGAAGTCTTCATGCATTCAGCGACCTATGCGGTAGAGAGAGCTATGAATCCCGAGTGGTTTATGCGGCCTAAACTCCTTGTCGCATAACAGCATGCGTCCACCTTATTTGATGCATGACTGTTCATTAAACAAAGTGTTCTGGAACTAAGTCCTCTGACGAATGAAAATTTTGCTAAGTCCAAGAGGGGAATCTATGCGGCAAGCGAACTTATGCGGCATTAGTACTATGCGCCTCTTCTTATTTGACATATAACTCTGCTTCACCCTTACACATGTTTTTATGATTTTGTCTTTTCTTTCTAACATACTTTATGGTATGTCACATCTATCACTTTATGTCACTTCACTGACAGTTTATTTATAGACCCATCACTCAGCACTTACCCCAGAGAATAGACTTAACCCTAACTATGCGGCAAGTGAGTCCATGCGGCAATTGGGTTCATGCGACCAGTAAGTTCATGCGGCAATTGGGTGCATGCGACAGCGAGTGCATGAGCCCAGTGTGTGCATGCGGCAAGTGAGTCCATGCGGCTAGTGGGCATATGCGACCAAGAATTCTTTTCTGTATTTTCTGTTCCTTTTAATATATCTATTTATTAACTCCTTTTAGTGATTATTGTTGTGTGCTTCCTTATGTTGATACAAGTTTATATTACTAGGAAGTTTTGCATGAAGTTCACGAGACAAGTTTATATACAAGTTCATAATTCTCACGACACCGTAGAAATATTTGTGTATCAAAATTCAATTCATTTGGCATTGGACAATCGAGTGTGAGTATTATCCATTGTATCGCGTGTTGCGAATACGATAACTCATGAAAAGCTCGTACTCATGACTCGTCATTCTAGGGAGTTCTTAAGTCTCTACGACTCGAGAACTTAAAATAATTTATAATGAATAAACAAGATAAGAATTACTCAGATCATTGGAAGGGAAGAATATTGCACTACCGGCTACACTGATCTCTTAGGGCCCCATGCAGCAAGGAACAACCCTGCTAGGCAAGGGCATCATGATGACCAAGTTTACGCGTGTTATAGCATTACGAGACAAGTATATATACAAGTTTATGTTTATAAAGCAAGTTTATGATCACAAGTTTAAGTTTATGCTTACAAGTTCAATTTCTGTTTCTGATATAGTGATAAGTTAAGTTATTGAATGTTGAATGTGCATTTAAGTTTACTCAACAAGCATACCCTTGGCCATCCAGGTTAACTGTAGTGCCGGTGGTAGGAATATTCTTAAAACATGCATTTAGTAATTAAGACTTGTGACAATCCTAGCTTGTTAATCGAAGCATACCCTTTTATTTATAGCTCGCTCTCCTAGTTTTATTTCTCTCGGCGTGTGGTTAGGGTACTAAGTTCTGCTCGGGTGAAGGTCTGCAACCCCGGTCCTCGTTTGGTTTAAGGGTTGCGGTCCCGATCTGGAGTAGTTCCTATGCCCTTTTATCGCTCGTCGCTTTAATTTCCCTTTTAAATAATTTTTGTTATCATTTCTTACAGTTATATTTTGAGACAAGTATAGTGGTACCATATAAGTCTTGATCTGCATTCATTCTTATATGTCTCTTTTCTACTAATGTTGTGATATATTTTATCTCTCACCTTAAGCTCCTTTGTGGTACTTGTTGCTTGGGCATCTGACCCCACTGGTTTTATATGGCCAGATTACTCCGAGGAGAACCAGTATCTACTCCACATCTAGCAAATGGCACGCACTCATAGGACTGCGGCCAAAGCTTACGAGTAGGTTTTTTTCTTCCACCCTTTATCTTGATTACTTTATTTTGTGGTGTTTAGCTAGGGGAACAGTTAGCTCCTTATATTTTTGAGACTACGGTTGACATGATGTATATATATCAGACCATGGATGGTATATTTGATCATGTATTATTATACTCTGCTAGTGCAATATTTTGTATTTACTAGCTTCATGATCATATTTGACATGTAATTTGGGATGCCTCTTTACTTTCATATATGATATTCCCTTGTAATTATTGTTTTTAGATTGAGTTACTAGGATCTGTCGGCCTTAGGATTGATGTCATAGTATGCTAGAATTCTCCCATATGTCTTCTAAACAACCTTAACATATTGCGGCTTATTTTAGTATTCTGTAAGGTGCGGTTGGCCATGTTAGTCCTCGTATTTATCCAGTATTATGTGACCGGGACGTGACAATACCACCATAACTTAACATAACCTAGTTAGAGATACTAACTATATCTTAACTTACTTTATTCTAACATCTCGCTCTAAAACTATACAACATACCTTACCCTCTCTTATATGGTATCATGGTACCATACACATAATACCACAATACCTTGCAACCATCCCAAGACCAACCTATTATACCAACCGTCAACCTCTATACCTGAACACATATTATCACGCCCCAGTCGCAAAATACGTAGGACTAGGTATAAGTACTCATGCCAGCTGTATGAACAAGTATAGAAATCTAATTTAATGGACCTAACTAGTCGTAGTATGCTGTAGAATACAACTAAGACACAATATCTTAGGCAGGTAATATTCTAGTTTCATCCATAAATATCATAAAATAAAAAACTGAATGAATAGATAAAGTCTCAGAACCCACTACAAATAAAGTCTATTGGAGAACAATCCACGATAATAAAGTATGAAAGAATATTAAAAGTACAACTAGATAATAATAAAATAGTCCGGACGTAAGCTAACTAGATAAGGACACCCAAGACACTAAGTAACTATCATCAATAATGCTCAAGAAAACTCCTGTGGCTCAACCTCAAGGTCCTCGTCAGTAATATCTCCATCTCCGTGGTCCGTCGGGTACAAGTGCTCATCTGGATCTGGAAAATGTGTCCGGTCCTCAGAGGGACATAACAAGTAACAAAAAATTAACATGCATAAAAGTAAAGCAATAAACAATAAATATTTTTAACAAAACCTTCTATGTGATATGCACTCAGACATCTTTAGTGGCACATGAGGGGGGAGAAATAGAAGAACTAGTCATCCCACCAGGATCAATATAACTTGGGGGTACACCATTTAAACCATTTACACAGTAAAAAATAGAAATTTCATACGCTCACTAGTAGATTCTCCCCTCATAATGTACTATCCAAACCTTATACGCGGTGCAGACAAAATATAAAATACAAGACGCGAACTCACATATCAATGGCCAGTCAACACGCTAGTCCATGCACTCTCTCTCACTCAGTGAATGTATTGAACAAGTGTCAAGTCATAAGATACCACGTACCTTTACAATAGCTAGGTAAGTCTGCTACTCTTAGACGTGTGTGCACAACTAAAAAATAGAACTAAAAATAAAGTAAACTGAATAATACAATCACGCAAGGTGTACATGCCTTCCAAGCCAAGCTGCGAGCACAACAAATCTGGTCCGGAGCATTCCATAGGAACCTCTCGAACACCTACTAATTAATATTTATACTAATTAGACTGAATCTTCTAGTTAAATTAAGTTATTATCTAGTTATTAACTCTATATTGGTTGCACATGCAATTAACTACACACCAAAATATTACTAGTCATCAAACCTTGCCTAAACCATAAAAACATTTTTTATATAAAAATAATAATTCTAGAATTTATTGGGAAAATAGGGTTTTTAGTGATATTGTCATCTCCTATAAATTTTATGAGTCCAAAAACCAAGTATGAACCAAAACTAGGTCGTATGGGTTTACCGACTAGTTACCAAAAGCAATTTTGACAAATAAGTAAATCTGGAATAAATACTCAAAAATTAGAATTAAAATATAATAATATAATTCTAGATATATAAAATATAGGATTTTGATCGAGGTTTAAGTCTAAAATTGTCATTGTCAAGTTTTGTCAAAACTAGGTCAACTTGGTACGTTAAACACCTAGATTCTAATTTTTATAAATAAAAAATATATCTGAATATATTTTGTAAAAATAAGTATTAATAAAAATAAATATTTTTTCTTTATATAAATAAAATTAATTAGGGTTTTATCTTCTACAAGTTAATCATATTAGTGTTGGCAACCATCCTTGCTATATGCATGTTAAGGGATGGTACATGGGTGTTGTGACATCACAAACATCAAAATAATATTTATTTAATATAATTTTAGAATATATATTTTCTGAAAAAATAGTAATTCATCGAGAAAAAATAGGTTTTTTCTATCTATGATTAAATCCTAACAAAGCACAAGGGTTTCTAACATCCATATACCGAAACTATGTCGAAACTAGTCATCTATTATGCTAAAAAATCAATTTATTACTCATTAATAATTCTGGAATTATTAATAAAAACTTAATTTAATCTATATTAATAACACCTTTATACGTTCATTAGCAAGATTTAAAGAAGGTTTTAAAGATGGTTTCATACATGCACAAAACTTATGGATTATACATCAAAATTAGGTTTCATGGGTTGCATGTGTTCTTCAACATAAAACAATGGAGTTTCATCATCAAAACACACACACACACACACACACACACACACACATATATATATATATATATATATATATATATATATATATATATATATATATATATATATATATATATATATATATATATATATATATATAGATTGGAGGAAGAATGATTAAAGAAAGAACTTACTAGGAGGAGAAAGAAGAAGATGACTATGGGTCTTGGATGGATGAGGTGGTCAGACTAGGGCTACTGACGTTAGCGGGCGAGTAGGGGGGATGGGGTCGGTGGCAAGATGATGGAGGAGGAGAGAAAATTTTGTTTGGGTTTAAGAGGAAGAGACGTGAGGTTGATATATATATATATATATATATATATATATATATATATATATATATATATATATATATATATATATGGATGGATAGAAAGGGAGAGAGGTCGGCGGTTTAAGGGCGGATCCGTACGGTTGTAGGGGGGTTTCGGTCATGGGGTATGAATATGATTACTAGTAGTGGTTTCCTAATTTGGTTGAAAGCAAATCTTTGGTAAATCTTTAAACAAATAATCATTAAAATTTGAAAATTTGATTGGGATTCTAAGGGAATAAATAAAAGATAAATAAATGCAAATCATACAAAATGGGAAATTGTATAGATTGGCATGGGGGTCTCATGGTGGAATTTGAATTATGTTTTCCTAATTGTAGAAAGTTTGGAATTTTCGTGTATTTTTCTATGCTTCTACACCGACTGTGTGAAAAAAGTATTTAAATTTAGCCTTCAATCCCAATACCCACATTTTTCTTTATGCAATGGAGGCTTCATATTTCTACGAGGAGTTTTTTCATGTATTTTCTATGCCTCTACACCGATGGTGTTAATAAAATATTCAAATTTGGCCTTTAGTCCCAACATCGGTATTTCAAAAACTGCCTCTTTTAAGTCAAAATATTCTAGAATAAACTGTTGTATGATCAGAATACTGACGGCTTATCAGCAGTGGTATACTGTTATCATAGATACATGTTTTCCATTTTGTCCTGATATGCGCTCAAACGTGCCACCTTTGTCATCTTCGACTTCCCAACCTTCTCAAACACATAGGTTTGGAACCCCACCCATACCAACTGTGTGGGCATTTAAAAACTAACAGTAAAAAAAAAAAACAAAGAAGCTGATAGTAAAGCAACTCATATTATCTCAAAAGGAATCCTTGATAAGGTATACCTATTTTTTGTTAAAATATCCAGTAAAATTGTTTTCCATGATAAAAAGGAAGCTTAACTCGGATAGGGGAGTAAACACTCTTCAATCGTTGCATAACCTGAATGAAGTTTTTTATTGAATACAATTCTTGAATTTTTTTCTTAGTGATATGCTCCCTTCCATTTCCATTTTTCTGCTTGTAATGAAAACCCTAGACCGAGCCTCAAATAAATATAGGATTGTTAGAGTGCTAGTAATTTATAGGGACTTCACAGCCATTATGGGTCTAACACTGGATAAACTTGATACTCTTAATATATATTATGTACTTTCCGTTTAATTGCATATTTCCAAATTTATATAAGTAGTAACAATAAGACTACATGAACTCAAATAGGAACTAAAAGTCATATATGGTTATGACACTTGGACCTAATTTTCTATTTACGTCCTTGAAAATATACTTACTTTCCAGTTTATGTCCTTAAAAAAAATCAAGGAATGAGATATACATGTAATCCAACAGTTTTTCATTGTCAGATTTAAAAAATTAGTAACTCACGAGTTACTCTAGGATTTTTGAAGTAGTAACTAATGGATAGATGTACAATGATTCAATCTCATAGAAGAAAGAGATTAACTGAGTATCCCTATACATATTCTCTATGAAAGCATTCATTAAATAACACTATAATCTCTTTCTATGCTTTCTTGAAATGTACCCTATAAAAAGTTGTGAACACCAGAAACACTAAGGGTCCGTTTGGATAGACTTTCTGAAATTTGTTTCTGAAAATAATTTTCTGAAAGTAATTTATAAAGTTATATTTTGAGTATAGAAATTATGACTTTGTATTTGGTTACTTTCATTTAAAAAAAAAATTTGAACAAAAAAGTTAAATATTCTGTTTGGTTACTTACATTTGGAAAATGGTTTTCTATAAGAAAAGTTCAACGATTATCTTTGGTAAAATACTTTCACAAAATAATTTTTGAAATAAAATTTTGTAAAATATAATTGAGAGGTATTTAATACGAAACAATTTAATATAATAATTGAATGAATATTGAGAGATAATTGTAATGGTTTGCATAATAAAAATTTGAATAACCAAAATTGGAACACTATAACAATCAAGAGGCTTAAAATTTAACATAAATGTAATGTTTAGTACACCACACATACTTTGTTCTTGAATAATACAACATAAGTAATTAAAATTAAACAATGGAGCACCAAAAGTTTTACTCCGCAATACTATCCAAATTTTGTATTCTTTATGGACTGAGCAATAACATCTATCCTCCTATCATCCTCGTAAGGCTTTGTTGAGACAAGTCCAATACTGGTATATTAGGTTCATGTGGTCGTGCCTGAAAAGGAGGTACAAAATATTCATCTTCAAATTATAGAAGAATAAAAAGTGTGCCTAAAATAGATGGCATAGTTTCCTACAAAAAGACCCAACAAACAGAAGAATGGCGCACTTTCTACTTGTTCCAAAAGAAAGATGTGCATTTTTCTTACTATGGCGCACTTTCTATTATTTTCCAGATGATGGCGCATTATTCAGAGGGAAGAAAAGTGGCATACTTTCTTCATGTTATGAAAGCTGGCGCATAAACAATCATCTCTCTCAAGCATTTAAAGCAGTAGACTGACTGCTGAAATATGCAGAAACCGAAGTGTCAAAATTTATCATTACAGTGGAGCGGCGGCAAGAAAATCCAGGTTATCATTTAGCGACCCAACCGTAGTGCAGATCCTTCAAAAGTGTGCCACTGAGCTATTTCCTTCAAAAGTGTGCCAGAGTGCCATTCCTTTAAAAGTGCACCGCAGTGCCATTCCTTCCAAAAGTGTTCCACAGTGCCACAACTTTAAAAAGTGGGTCGTAGTGTCACTCCTTCAAAAGTGTGCCGCAGTGCCACTCCTTCAAAAATGCACTGTAGTACCACTCCTTTCAATATTGTGCCGTAGTGTCACTCTTTCAAAAGTGTGTTGCAGTGCCACTCCTTCGAAAGTGGGACACAATGCGCACTCCTTTAAAAGTGCGTCACAGTATTCCTTTCAAAATTGCACCACAGTACTACAACTTTAAAGTGTGCCACAATGCTGCTCCTTTAATAATGTGCCAGTCTCCAGACGACTTCTAAAGTGCGCATACTATCCACCAACAGTGAGCACATGCCATATTTCTCGTAAAAGGTATAAAAATAACTTTCCCCCATGACCTAGCTTTCCTCGCATAGGAAGCTAACTGTCAAGCAGGCAATAAGTTATGCACCCACTCATGCAGAACGTAGGATATTAATCCACCAAAAGTGTGCGCACAATGGTAAAATAGTATTGACTTTGCAAAGTACGTGCATATTCTCATAATCGCTCCTATGCTCTATAAATTTAGGTTCTTTGCAACCTACACGGAGGGCCACATATGGAGAGACAAACCTACTGAGGGACACATACTGAGAGACATACCTACATATACATACATACATACAAAGGAAGCTACCTACAATTACACTTAGAGGAGAACACACAAAGATAGAGAGAAAGGATCTAGAATTCTCAACTCCTTGAAATTAAAGTGCAGAGCGAGAGAAATAGAAACTTTTATGTGACTTTGTGCCAAAGCTTTCCTATTGTTCAACTCTCCAAGTTGTCCGCAATAATATTCAAGTCTTTAAAATTCAAGAGCTTATAGAGAGCAATAGAAGGTTTTACATGCCTCTGTGGCAAAGTTTTTCTATTGTTCAACTCTCCAAGTTGTTCATAACATTTCTTTCAATTCTTCGTTGTCGTGTGCAGTTCTTTGTCAACGTGTGCATTTCTTCATCGTCGAGTGGTCCAATGAGTAAAGTGACCATCAACAGATCAAATCTCTATAGCTATTCTTTCCTAGAATCAAAGAATCAATTGTACTTAGATCCCTGTTTAGGATATTCATTTGTAATTTTCTTTCTTTACTTTTTAACAGTTTGTAAATATGAAACTTTTCTCGTTTAAAATTTTTGTAACCAAACAAGGATGGTGACTCTGCTGGGGACTTCCTTCTCCTCTAACGAGAAGGGGATAGCTTAACTCGACACTGCTTCGGTCGGCTCAATGCAGAAGACCTGGGTCGTGAACTTCGACCAACAGGCATATGAAGAAATTCTCCATTCTGGGGGTAGTGCCTATCCCTCATCAACACTCAAGTCAAGAAAAACTCGTAAAGTGTGGGTGCCTAAGCCTCGTCATGCATATCCTAAAGTTGTTGTCAACAAGGAAAAGATCATTCTGATCGATGACAGTTTCCCTGTCAATTATGTTCAGATCAATGACATGGTGGATGTTTCCTTTGCATTGAATAAGGGATACAAATCGTCCAACTTGCGCAACCTCAAGCAAAAGGTGATCCCAACCCAAGATTATAAATATTTTGCGTTAAATAAGGGTTACAAATTATACAAAACTTCAAGCAAAGGGTGATCCCCACCCAAGCTTCTGAATCCCTTGTGTTAAATAAGGGACACAAATCGCGTAACTCGCACAATTTTGAGCAAAAGGTGATCCACACTCAAGCTTCTCAAACCTTGCATATTCCCAAAATATGCGAGGCAAGCAAAGAAAGGACACTGATGTCTAAACCAACCAGCGCACAAATAAAGTGTTAGTCAGAGAGATTCATTCTCCTAACATCTTTATTACACGCACAGTGGATGGAAAACTATGCACCACTCATGCACCAAACCAAGACCTTCGTACAAAACTAAATGCGCGTAGACAAACTGTGCCAACTTTGTCTACATCACAGAATGTGCGGCAAGATCATGCTAATTGTGCATGTCACGACCTACAGCCGATGTAAGGGAACGAAAATGTGGGTACGTCTAGCCTACGTCGCAGCATCGACAGTAGATGCTGTTTGGGTAAACAATACTATCTAACAATAATGATCATCAAGATATATAACACCACCCATAAAATATGAATACTCAATTACAGAACTATAAGATGGAATAACGCACGAATTTTTATCTCTCCTCAACTCGTGTATTTATAAATTTTGGGAAAAAATACTTCAGCTGCTAACTCTTTGAATCCAGCACATTAATCATGCTGATTAGCCACGTCAGCAAAATTATTGGAATTCTGCCCAGAGTGCGCGCACAAATATCTCAACAACTTTTTTGCTTCTAGTTCAAAGTATTTTGAATTTTTTGGACGAATAAAAAAACTTTGAAGGGGGTCTTGTAGAAGCATAAAAATTGTGCCTCTTGAAGATGGAGAAATTTCCTACAAATAAACTAAACAAAGGAAGAATGTCGTACTTTCTCTCTGTTTCAAAGGATAGCGCACTTTCAAGCTGCTTTCATTAACAAAGACAGGCACACAAATATCGTGTCTGCTTCCCCCCTGAGCATTAAATGCGATGAATCTGTTAGCTGAACCACAGTCGAGGTTGCCAGAAACCATCATTACTGCTAAGCCACGATATGCTGATCTAGGTTGTCGTTTAGCGGCCTGTACGAATCAACTTCTTCAAAAAGCACCATCAATGCCACCCTCTTCAAAGTGCGTCATCATAGCTACTTCCATAAAAGTGCGCCATCACGACTATTTCCATAAAAGTACGCCATCATGCCACTTCTTCAAGAATATGCCATCAAGGCCAACCTCTTCAACATGAGTCATCATGGCTACTTCCACAAAAGTGCGCCATCATAGCCAATTTTCCCAAAAGTGCGCCATCATGGCCAATTTCCTTAAAAGTCCGCCATTACGGACAACTTCCTC
Organism: Iris macrosiphon; assembly: GCA_036927795.1. Classification (NCBI taxonomy): domain Eukaryota; kingdom Viridiplantae; phylum Streptophyta; class Magnoliopsida; order Asparagales; family Iridaceae; genus Iris; species Iris macrosiphon. Next base: position 93,971,787 of record JAYESA010000012.1, read on the forward strand.
AAAAGTGCGCCATCACGGCTAATTCTTCAAAATAGTGCTTGTATAGCCAATCTTTCCAAGAGTGAGCCAGTCTCCAAACCACTTCTAAAGTGCACCTACGATCCAAACTGACAAAAAGAAGTTACAATTATGTATCCTACATGCCATGTTCTTCGTAAAACGTATACAAATAACCATCCCATGAACAACACTTTCTTCGTATAGGAAGCCACGTGTTAAGCAGGCAGCAAGTTATGGACTCGCTCACTAGATCATGGGA